>JAYKKI010000125.1:2500-602500 GCA_039881145.1 Druceiella hillmani | reverse complement strand
TGTAAAATAACAGCACTATTGTTATGTCCTACAAAATAATGCTCAAAGGAACGAAATTTTTTTTATCATTTTTAGTTTGTTGTAATAAAAGTGTGTTTTCCTATTTTTTTTATCAAATATTAATGTTTTTAATTTTTTAACCTTATTAGGTGACATTAGAAATCTGTGGATGCGTTCTCTCGGTTCCTTCCTTTTTATACTATTGCGTAGCCTTTGCTGCCCCTTCCCTCTTGTTTCAAATCGTTCAATTTTTTGATTTGTCAACCAATATTATTGCGAAGAGCTTCGGATGATGGACCAATGTCCTGGAACTTAATATACACATTTAAAATTATGTCCAAGTATATTTTAAGTAATCGTCCGTACACGCTTTGAGGAGAGAGATACTGGGATAGAGTTTCCCTATAGTTTCTTTGTCCTGGGTATCATTGAAAGAACTTTTTGAGCACAGTGCATTACATTTTCATTTTTTTTTCCGTTCGAAAATACCAACGAAGAATGTCGAGAAATTAACACTTGTATATCTATTTCTTTCCTAGGTTTATGTATCTTGTCTGAAATGTAGACACCTGTCATTCCTAGTTATTAAAAAATTGTAACATTAATGACCGCTCTTTATTTATTAGCCTACCTAATATATTCGCTTTCTTCGTACTCCGGACATATCCCATATAAATTTAGTCATTCGTCACTCTAGTACTCGGGACATATCGTATTGTTTCTATCTCTTAGTAACAATACCTTTTTGTAAACAACAGTTAGTAGTTTCTAAATAATTACGTTTCATCTTCGTGATTGTATTATATGTATTGCAACTGGGATTTTACACTTCCAGAGTGAGCGTGAAATCATATTGACTCCTATGAATTATATTTTTCGAAAAAAATAACTGTTGACACAACTACTCGCAACGACTGCTGCACAACAACTGGCGGTAATACGTGTGCCTGCACACAATCTATCATGAACATTGTTTTGCGCTTAATTTATGGGCAGGGTCTATCTAGTATTATTTATATATTTGTAAATAA
Organism: Druceiella hillmani; assembly: GCA_039881145.1. Classification (NCBI taxonomy): domain Eukaryota; kingdom Metazoa; phylum Arthropoda; class Insecta; order Lepidoptera; family Hepialidae; genus Druceiella; species Druceiella hillmani. The sequence continues at coordinate 601,469 of JAYKKI010000125.1, read as the reverse complement.
ACATACAATGCGGTTTTCTGGTGAAATTTTTTTCTCATAAAAGTAAGCCTCAATCTAAAACTAGATGAACATAAGTATCCCTTTTTTATCTTCTCTTATCCTTAACCTACTTTAACCTATAATGTTACGGAAAATGTAAATTTTGTATGTTGTGATTTAATAGTTTACTAAATGGTAATTTAATAATTTACTACTTAGTAGTAACTTATTAAACTTTAAACGTGGAACTAAAACAGAGACATATTAAATTTCACTTTAACATCTTTTTGCGCTCATAATTTCAAATACTTAATATAGTCTTTGAAAGGTCCTGATGACCTTTCATAACTTTCACACAGTGTTTCGAGACGATCCTTATGTAATGCCTGTTTTCATCCATTATTTGAAACTTACGAAAAGATGTTCTTTCTTAAGTGTGTTTAATTAATTTTTTGAAGATCTTTGTGCGATACGTACGTTTATTTAATTTTTTGAAGATCTTTATTCGATACGTACGTTTATTTAATTTTTTGAAGATCTTTATTCGATACGTACGTTTATTTAATTTTTTGAAGATCTTTATTCGATACGTACGTTTATTTAATTTTTTGAAGATCTTTATTCGATACGTGCATTTATTTCATTTGTTGAACATCTTCAGTCGATACGTACGTTTATTTCAATTTTAAAGATCTTTAACTGATACGTGCATTTATTTCATTTACTGAAGATCTTTATTCGGTACGTGTATTTATTTAATTTTTCATATTTCGGATCAAAATTGAAAAATCACTTATGTGTCAGCGGTTGTTTGTCCGTCACGGGTATTCTGAATGGAGACCATTTGACGTCGAAAATCGTAATTTTGTATATATTTTTTTAATTTGCGTGGTTGTTAGAAATAAAGACCCAATTAGAAACAAAAAGTTGTTTAAAAGTTTTTTAGTAAAAGTTAAATTTCCATTTTAAGAGACAGTTTTGAGGAGTGGGAAAGGAGGCAAAAAAATTATATTTTATGTCATCGGGTTATATGTGAGCTCAGTGTTATATAATTTGTTTTTTTAAGTAAATTTAAACAAAGTTCTCGAAAATTATCTGTAAGAAAAATATTAAAAACATCAGAGATTTTTATTTATTGTGCTTTTTGCTAATACTGTAGACATAAAACTTGCGTACACATTACGGGCAATGGGTACAGACTTTACGTATGTGTCGATAAAAGTAGGTGTCATCAAACGGTACGGAACATTAATAGTGTAAGTTCGACTTGCACTTAGTCAGTTTTTAATTATAAATTGTCACTTTGTGTAAAATTTTAGTGAGTTATGAGATTCTAAACTTAATGGTAGGGATAGCAATTTATCTGGTCGTCTCATTCGCTCTCGTAAAATACAATGAGCGTTATTTAAAATGACATCACAATTCAGTATAGCCGTCCTCGTCTAAATGTTAAGTTTAAAACTTTATAATTCTTTAAATTCTGATGTCACTCCTCGCAGCTTGAAATTGCGATTTATGGAATAAATAACCTGTCAAACACTAGAAATAGTTCCGTGCACATTCAGGTACTTATAAATATTTTTATAATATTTCTATTAAATTATTTACAAATATTAACGTATACATATTGACTATAAGCTTCAGAGGCGTAAAAACATGGTGCCATATTTAAAATATTATAAGATCTAGGATGCTCGCTATAGTCTTCCTGTAATCTTCTAGCCATATTTTATCAAACCCCGTTTCTTTCATGATTTTTGGCGTAGTAGTTTCGACCATAAACTGAAGGGGGTAATGGATATTGCTCTACTTTCGCCTATTTTTTGGAAATTATTTTTAAACCTTTTTAAAAATTTAAGCCTAATTTTAATACCTTTTTAAAAATTTATACGCATTTTAAAATTATGAAGAAATATTTTTCTGAACAAAAACAGCTATGAATTGAGAAAAACATAAATGTACTGATTGCCTACTATATCTTACATAGGCATAAAAGCATAGTGCACGTTAAAAATTATGACATCTAGTATCAGCACAGTGTTTTTTCTGTAACCTTTGTATGGACTCTAAAACCCCATATTTCTTCATAATTTTAGGTTGAGTACTTTCGGAAATTAGACTCAAACTAAAATATTTGAAGATAAAATATAAAAAAAAAATTTTAAGAGCTTCCCAATTAGCCCCTTCAGACGATGCGTCACGCTATACATGAAATTAAAGGTTTTTGGAGTTTACTCCTTAAGAATCGATTTTCATATATAGCACCCAGTATGAAGTTTTATTAGGATTAAAATCAGAAATTCAGAGCGTACGAAGTTCAGAGCGTTAAAAAGTGTAACCGTTAGGTGGTCTCTCCGCGCAACATTTCCGCGCATCTTTAGAGTGATATATCAATATGTTTATTTGGCATTTTCTTATGGCGTAATCGCAATAACGGAGTGTGACATACATAGTTTACTAGCGTTGGCTTATATCAAGATGTAATCATTAAATATTTGGTGTCTCCTATCCTACAAAATTAAAAAGTCTCTTTTAAGTTTAACTTCTTAGTGATATCAATATTTATATATTTTAATGATATTGATATTTATATTTATGTACAGTGTCACCTATTTTATACATTCCAAGACAATCGTACTTAAGGAGTAAATTCCATCACACGTCGGAGCTGACACGCACATTTTTTTTAGTATATACTTTGACTCCCCAAAAATGTCCAAAGAAATATTTTTGAATTTTAGCTATTGAGTTATGTGCGGGATAATATGTTTTACTACTATTCAAATTTCGAGCTTCCACGTGAAGTGGTTTCTGAGAAAAACAGAAACCACTTCACGTTCTTCCTTCCTACGGAACCCTAAAGATTGTCAAATACCTTATTGTCCTTGATCGTACTCTTTACAAAAATACAACGCAATTATGTCGAAAACTTAGTTTACTTTTATGTTCGAGATTTCTGTTCGAGAAAAGGAGCATTTTTTAATTGACATACGTCAAGTTCGAACCGAAATGCAGAATTTCTTTGTCGTTCACAACTCCGTACGCCGCGTCCCCGAGCTGGACCTTCTTTTAAATTCTTTTCCTCTCCATTTTCCGACTCTCGATTAATATTGCATTTTTAGGACACCTCGCTGTATATAATGTTAAACGTTTTGTCGTTTTCAGCAAAATCATGCAGATTTCAGACTCTCGAAATATGTGAGCAATCGATTTAAAATACACGTTGCGCCGTATACAGACACTTTTTTGTTATACAAAAAACTAATCATGAACTGTGTATATAGCATGTTTATGTGAAAATCTTCTCAAGCGTTTAGATGCGACTCCGTGACAAACATCTAAACACAATTTTCGTGACATTGGTCTTTCACACAAACGATAGCCTGTGTCAATGTTGGACTGTCTATCAATGTCGAACTGACATGTCAAATGTGGTAGCGATTCATTGCTTCATTGCAGAGTTTACAGGAACAAACAAACGGACACTACGATACAAAAACCAACTTTAAAGGATTGTAAATGCAAACATGAAAGTATAATTTAAATAAAAATATCACAAAACAAAGATAAGTATAATAAATTGTCAAGATCGTCAGCAAATTAAGTGAGGTAGACGTCACAATAATTTAGCCTTTTAACACCTTGTCAATTCTTATTTGTTATTGTTATTTAACCTTTATTGTTATCATTTATTTTTATATATTTGTTGAGTGCGTGGTATCTGATCACAGATTCAAAATGAAAATAGCCAAAAATACTGCAGCAACAAAAAATGGTACCTCACTATAATTTAATTTGAAATATTTTTTTGTTGTAATAGCAATAATCGTACAGAGGGCACTCTTTACTGCATTATTATCCTCAGGCGAAAGACGTCCACTGCTGACCATGGAGCATCCACAACATAGATTAATTTCGCGCTACTCGCATCCGACGACTTACCGCGACGTGTAGCAGGTCGTATGTCTATCTACAAAGGGGCCGTCAAATTAAACGACCTATTTAATAGAACTAGGGCTCACCAGAGGCCGAGCCCTTCTTCTGTTAAATACGTCATTTTATGCATACTATTTCATTTAAAAAAAACAGTGAAACTCTTATTTTTGCTACAATGAACCCATACCGAGATTACCTACCCAATATCATTGGTTTATGCTGTATAACTTACCACATGTTGAAAGTAAATAAGGTCAGGAACTCCCATGCTATTAAAAAAGCATGCTTAGTTGCTACTAGGTAGCGTACTGGTTTGTAACATGCTCTCGGTCTATATAAATTTGAAAAAAAATTGAGACGATGGAGGAAAAGCGGACCATAAAAAACAAGCATGCTCACAGTGAAGGCGTTCAGATTTGCTTCGGAGCGTACTTCCCTTTATCCCCACCGTAAACCGCATCCTAATAAGCACTGAAAATAGACCGTCGCGTCGTGCGATTAATGCCCGCATGCGCCACACACGGTCAAGACTCTCAGTGGGATTTACTGACAGTTAAAAAAATATTTTGTCTGGATACGTTACCGATTGGTCAGTAAAATAGACTCTTGGTCCAACTCGACTGACAGTTAATGAGAAACAGAAGTACATTTTTAACTGTCAGTAAGTCTGACTGACAGTCTTGACCGTGTATGGTGCATATGGGCGTAAGTGGCGTGCTCTTTCACGAGCATGCTCTTTTACATATGCTAATTGCTTCTAAGTAGCATACGCTCGAAAGTAGGGTGCTTCGCGTTACTAAGTAAGTAGCGAGTGTATTCCAGGTATAAATAATTTTTTTTTTATTACTTTTTTATATTATACTAGAGCAGTGCAGGACGTAAAGTCCTGCACTGCTCTAGTATAATATAAATGCTCTAGTATAGACATGATCATGTCTAAAGTGCTAGTATAGACATGATCATGTCTAAAGTGTTAGTATCAGCCTGTTTCACCTCTAAACCCACTTGTACTCTCTCAACCGAAAAATATAATAGGTATATTTAAATTAAGGATTAAACAATATTGTTGTTAACGGTTGTATGAAGGAAACTGGCAAAATCCCACATAGTGTTGGTTCCAGATGTCTCAAGAATGAAAAGGACACTCTTGTATAGAGAAAATGGAAAACTTGCAGTTTTTCTTAAATCTTCAATTACAAATCTTCATTTTCATGAGAAATTAAACTATATTTCATAATAGTTGGTAAATGCTCGTTCTACTGATCTCTTTCAACCTGCAAGATGAAAAAAAGTTTAGATGGTGTTCTGTTATATCCTCCATATATATTACTTAAATATATAATAGACCATAAAATTTGCAGGACCGACAGAGTAGTCGAAAAAAGCACATCAAACTCGTAAAGGCTCTACTTTATTGATTATAAACTTGAATTAATATTGATTTGAATACAAGTCAAAAATTAATTTAAATCATAAGATTTTAATTATGTCTTTTGTATTAAAAATGTTTTTCGCAATGTATATAGCATAAAGCAAAGCATAATTTATTATTTTCAAATTGATTTCTTCCTACTGTCTACTATCATTTCCTCGTTGTAGTGACTACTTTAAACCATTTGTTACTGGCGCCTACGGTTCCTTTGGTCCACGTCTACACGTTTAAAAAGCGACCGATGTTTATTATTTTTTAATAGAAACGATTAGATTTTTATTTCTTATTAAGAATTCTTGATACACAGCAACATAGCGTGTTTTTGAAGACAGCTTTTTTATTTTTCAGTATGATTAAAAATTTCACAAATTTTTTTTGTTTAATCCTGATTGTCAAATGCCGAAATGTTCCGTTTTTTAAATTTAAAAAATACCAGCATATTTTCAATTTTCTTTATAATTCTGTAAAGCAAGTCCATTTTCGTTCGTCTCTTATCATCGTTTTTCACGTGTAATTGCATTTATATTTGTATAACTTTCCATATGTAATTGAATGCAGGAAGATTTTTTATTCAACAAAAACAAAAACAAAAAAAAGTAATTATATTAACGTATGTTTTATAGAGTAGCGAATAACAAAATAATTGTCAAGAGGAAATGCAGAGACCAATCCGATCCTAGTCATTATCGGAGGGATAATGACTAGGATGAAAGGCGTTATCATTATTATCTTCCGTGAAAGGCGTTATCGTCACACTTATTTCTACGTTAGTGCTCCATATCGTTAACTATTTTATGACCCCAATTATTGTTCCTGTATACTTAGTGATATACTTAAGGCGTATTACTCATTCGGGAAATAGAAGTTTTTATTCTCGAATGAGTAATACGCATGTTAACTAAAACTGGAAAATTTTGAAACATATCGCCATTTAGTTGAAACTTTTACGAAACAAAATAATTTAATAAATTAAAGATATATATATATATATATAGGCAATAAAGTTGTTTGTTTTACGCATTCTACAAATATACTAGGTGAAATTTTTGACGTGGTGAAAATGTCATAATATCAATATTGCACAAACAGTGCGTGCTTCATTATCTACCAGCGCGCTAGACTCGAGTTTTGACCATAAAACTAATTATAACTCGGATAGTTTTATAGTACTCAACTTTTATTAGTTTTTTGGAAAAAGAAGATCTGCCTCTAAATATAATATTTTTTAAATTTTCTTTTAATATTTATTAGGATCAAAACTTGGCTTTGAAAAATGAACGTGTCCGTTGCTTTGTACTTTTGTACGTACGAGGATACGCTATGGGGTCGTAATTCTTCACCGGTTTTGATGATACTTTTTCCTGTTGATTGGTTAACTATCAGAATAAAAGCTTACTGTCTATTTTCACAATGATTTGTAAAGAAGTTTAATTTTTATAAACAATTTTCTGCTATAACCCACTTTTTCCTCCATTTTGTGCGGATTTTTTTGTACTGTTAACTATTTTTGGAGTTTACTAGTTAAAAATCTATTCCGGGCGCTGAATACGAAACAGCGCTCGGTATGAAGTTTTATGAGGAGTAAAATCAGAAGTTCGGAGCGTTAAAAAATAACATTTCTGCGCATCTTTAGAGTGAAATATCAGTATGTTTATTTGGCATTTTCTTATGGCGTAATCGCAATGACGGAATGTGACACACATAGTTTACTATCGTTCGCTTATATCAAGACGTAATCATTGAATGTCATTATGTGTGAATATTTGGTGTCTTCTATCCTTCAAAATTAAAAAGTCTTTTTTTAATTTTAACTTCTTAGTCTGATGTCACTAAATGTTTTTAATTTTGTTGTGTAAATTTGATCTAGTTCATTTGTGTTTTACTTGAAAATAATTATATTGTCAGCATTTTTTTATTAAATAATTTTCCATTTACATTTAATGATATTTATATTTATTTTGATATTTATATATATATATATATATATATATATATATATATATATATATATATATATATATACAGTGTTACCCATGTTATACATTCCAAGATAATCGTACTTATGGAGTAAACTCCAGTCGTGCGTCCGAGCTGACACGCACAATTTTTTTTCTTCTACGAAATAATACTCGTATTGCTCAATGTTTATAGCCGAATACCTCGTCGTGCTTTGGGAGTAGTCACCGCGTCGCTTTGACTACGCCTCGTGACGGTAGGCGTGCGTGCACTGCAAGACACTTAACCCTTGTGGTGATGTTGAAATATTTTATCTCGAGAATGAGATGAGTTATGAAATGTTTTTTTTAATTATAATTGTCTTACTCTGTAATGTCGACCCCATGGAAGTCGGCTTACTACACCAATTTGCCAACATATAAATATTCAACATTATCTTTCGCCAAAACCCCTTTAAAAACTAGCGTTAGTTCTTAATTTTATTAATTCTGTTTTATTTTCGTTGATTTAATATTTCACACAGTTGTTGCCACGCACAATTCTTCTTTGTCAGCACTACTGTCTGGTGCACGCCAAGGCTTTCCCAATCTCCTCCCTCCAGGCAGTACGACTCGATGCAAGGTTTCTCCACCTGTTTCTCCATCTTGCAGGTGTTCTTCCTCTTCTCCTTGTACCTTCAATCTTCCGCGAATGTCAGTTTTTTAACTTGGATCCAGATCTTCTCGTCGAAAAACATGTCCCAACGATCTGATTACTCTCAAAATGTGTGCTTGCCCATATTTAGTATAAATTTCATTGTTATATAAGCTTCTCCAGATATTATTTTCACGCACAATTATTGGTTGTATATAAACTTTTCGTGGATGCAATAAATTAATACAAATATTCCGACAGATCCTCTCAATTACATGAAGCGTACTTTGAAAAAACAATAGCAGATAGATTTGCGAGATCAATGATACTCAAGGCCACTGGTGATCTGAATTGAACTACGTCACTGAGACGGCGGTGCAGCAACATCTGCTGTTATTACGTTGTGCTAGTAGGTGTCGGGTGCAGCGGGCTGAGAGTGTGCCAACGGCCGCTGTTTTGTCGACACCTGCTGTATACTTGGCATTGCATTCTGTCACAGTGCACTATTTTGGATGCGATTAGTCTCTTACTCATAACGCTTCACATCCATTTATACAATCGTGCAGTTTATAAACAAACAAAAATATTAAAAGATTGCAAAAGAAATGTGATAATTATAAGAGATATATAATTAAGACAGAAGACTACAGAAGAATTATAATGAGATACTGAAAAAGTAATTTTATTGAAAATTAAACGTAAATATGAAGGTTTTAATAATTTCAAAAGATCAATAAGCTCGCTAAAAAGTATTGACTAAGTTAATAAATTTGCGCCTTCGAACGAATAAACTTCGTGATCATTAATGATCATTATCATTATCATTAACGATCATTATGATCATTAATCACTGCTCTCACGTGAAGTGCGGGGGGAAGGGAGGCTGGCGAGTATTTGTGGCGTTTAAGTTTGTTCATTTAATCTTTTTGTGAAAAATTGCGTGTATAAATTACTAACATGCAAAAATTACTCAAGAAATTTCTATCACAATATTGCTCTTGGGATTCAGATTAAAAATCCAAGCGACTTTTTATTTAGTTAGAATATTCCATACAGTACTTTTGTCTATTTATATATTTTTTGTTAGTCTGTCTGTTAGAATATCACAAATGACTATTAAACGGATTTGAATGGGACTTTAAATGGGATGTTGCATTGGATTAAAGTTACAATAGAAGCTGTTTTTATCTTAATATCAAAAGAATGAACAGCGTGTTTAAATCGTAATCAAAATTTTCTATCAACTAAAACGAAAATCTACTTTTGTCAAACACTCCTATTACCACTAATTGATTATGGAGATGTGGGCTATCCTGATCTTAATGCAGGAAATTTGTGCAAGTTGGATCGTCTTCAAAATTTATGCATCCGGTACATCTTCGGTCTCAGAAAATATGATCACTCTTTTTAATATGTTAAAAAATCCTCAGAGCCAAAATCATCTTACTGGCAAAAGATTTGTCTGCTCATGGCCTTGGGCAACGATCTGAAAGTTCGCTCAACCTATTTATTCCTAAACATACCTCTACCTCTTACGAAAAATCCTTCACTGTCTAAGCAGCAAAAAATTGGAATCACCTGGATCCTGACACCAGAAAAATCACCTCCAGAAAAATCAAACCTTTTTCTTTGCGTCCTTGTCTTTTCCTGTCTTTCCCATCCCATATCATGTCACAGTATGTATTACTAATACTTTTGTATTTTTTGGATTTGTTGGATTGTCTAATGTTCTATAAATAATTTTCATTGTAAATCTCTTACAAGTCTACCAACTAAATTTCAATTCCGATTGTTATGGTTGACTGGAAGAGATTGCTCATGTAGCAATAAGTCCGCCGTGTGTATTATGCATTAAAGTTGATAAATAAGTAAATAAATAGAACTAGAAAAAATTGGGTCAGGAAATGTACGATTTGAGGAGCAAAACAAAATATCCATATTATTTATTCAGTCTACTTCATCATTTCCATTACTATGTTTGATATCTTGCCATCTTTTTGGTTAACTGTTCTTTGGTTCTTTTGTAGCACTTCTGTATAAATTCCGTCATTTGGCTTTTATAATACATTTTTTCACATAGCTTTGTGAAGTCCACAGCCATCAAGATGATTGGTGACAATTTAATCGACTTACGTCAGCACCCAATTATTCTACCCACCGTCAGCGTCAGCTTATTGATATAAAATTATAAGTTCGATTCCACTTCTGTAAAAACCCCTTTCTTTTACTGTGGGATTTAACCAATACATTTTTAGAGTTCCGTACCTCAAAAGGAAAAAAAGAATCCTTACATGATAACTTCGGTGTCCGTCTGTCAGTCTGTCAAGACCCTTTTTCTCAGGAACGCATGGAGGTATAAAGTTGAAATTCATATAAAATACTTAGATCTACGGTCCTCTTGGTATAGTTGAAAATCAAGCTTCTAAGTCAACGCAATCGAGAAGAATCCAAAAACATAGCCATTTATGCTGCGTATTTTGACACTCACAAATAAATCAAAACTTATAGGGTACTTCCCGTTGACCTAGAATCGTTAAATTTGGCAAGAGTCTCACAGCAAATTGTTAATTTGTAGTTATATCTCATAAAAGAAAAATATTTATTAAATATGCGCCCGTAAGGTATAGTAAGACACACACTTTCGTTGTAAAAAATTAAAATTTTGTAAACAATTTCATAGAAATATTTTGTACCAGTAAATGTTCATAAATGCCTAAACCTCTCGTAGCGCGAGTTCCACTAATGCTTGACATGTTTTTTACATAGTATTGCATTTTTTACATAGTACTGATTGCGAAGGCCCAGCTCAGGTATTGTTTCAAGAGTTTCAGCTTTTTCTTATAATTTCTTATCCGAGGCTGATCTTATTGGTAGAATAAGTTTTGAGGTTTCATGTTGTCTCTTGCAGTTTTTCGCACAGAAATTATCTTTTTTTGATTGTTAATAAGAATGAAAGTTTTTGTAATTTGCGTAATCCTCATTTTCATTCATCATTAATTTTATTTTCGTACCAGCCTCGACTAGATCAGATCCATCCTTTTTAATTCTATTTACTAGTAATTTTCTTCTTAACTCTCTTTACTGCGAGTTTTAGGCATATTTATGGAAGTATGTTAGTTGTTTTTTACACCATTTGGATAAGAATAGAGCACCATGTAGCTTCTACAATTTTATTTTTCATGTAGAATGTAGCTTTTTCGATGTCTTCTTCATTGTTTAATGTAATTTTTATAAGTGTTTCTGTTTCCAGGAAGTAAGCAAAGATAGTTAACAGCAATCAAGGTTGTTGGCGAAAATTTAATACTTATTCTCAAATTTGTATTTAAACAGCAGGATATTTAACCACATTTCTTTTAGGTGAACCTAACAAAAGCAGGTGAAACATGAAGTGACCTCTACCGCGTCTCGCTGCTGTCAGCAGATGAAATCGGTACGGTGGGTACTTGCAGATCAATACTTCCTCAATACGATTCAACTAGTATTTAAGATTGGGATTGGTTGGCTTACCCGTTATATTTACAACATTAATAAGTAAAATAAACGGATCAGCGGTCCACCTAAGGTTTTGTCTTCAATCGATGAAACTAGTATTAATCGATAATTCTTATTAATTTCCCATAAAAAACAATAAGCATATAAAATTATAATAAACAATGATAAATTTACATTCAACACGAAAAATAAAATTGAAAAAGCTGCATGCTGCTCTATTCTAATCCAAATGATGTAAAAAACAACTAACATACTTCCATAAATATCCTAAAACTCGCAGAAAAGAGGGAATGACCATTAAGTAGAATTCAAAAGAATGGATCTGATCTAATCGAGGCTGGTACGGAAATAAAATTAATGATGAATTAGGCAAATCACAAAAGCTTTCGTTGCTATTAACAATTTAAAAAAAGATAATCTCTGTCTGAAAAACTGCACGAGACAACATGAAACTTCAAAACTTATTCTACCAATAAGATCAGCCTCTGGTACACGGTATAAGAAACTAAAAAAAACTGAACTCTTGGAACAATACCTGAGCCGGGCCTTCGAACCAAACCAGCCACCATGAAGTATTTCAAAGATAAAATCCACAGAATAATAAATAGTGACCAGCAACTGTCACCACATTTGAAGCTAGTACGCCTAAGGAATTAGGCCAAAGAATAAGAAAACTGGAAAAAAGACCAGGATTTAACGTCATTACTATCAATTTCCTAAGACGCTTACTCGGAAATCCAATAATTATACCTATAATACTCTTCAAAGGTATTTTCAGAATACAAAATTTCCAAAAAATATGAAAATATATAACATATCCATAATACCTAAATCTGGAGATTTTCGCTGAACTTAGTTCTTACAGACCAATCAGTCTTTTGGTTACTCTTACAAATGTTTTTGAGAAAATCCCCCTAAGTAGACTAAAACCAGGTCTAGAAAAATAAAACATTATCTTCGATCACCAATTTGGGTTTCATGAGCAACACGCAACTCACTGTTGTGAATAAATTAAGAGAATCTTTTGAACAAAAGAAGTACCGTGCACCCGTATTCTTAGGAGTACAATGAGCCCCAAGCATTAAACAGAGTATGCCATAGAGGACTTTTTTTAAATCAAAAACATTGTTAACTACTTAATACTTAAATCGTGCCTAGGAAGAAATTACCAAGTAAAATTGGAAGAAGAACTTACAACAATATATGACTATCAAGTCTTAGTTCCAGAAGGTTCCATTCTAGGTCCCGTACTATACTTGCTATACGCGTACACTGCTGACTTATCTCAGAGTAAAGAAGTAGTGACAGATACATACATATTTTGCAAATCATCGTAATCCTCATCAGGCCTCAAACATACTTCGTAGTTTATGTCATATTTAGTAACACAACTTGGCAAAATTTAGAAGTAGCTGATGACATGGACAATAAAGGCAAGTCAATTTGGTAGAGTTTTAGATATTCACAATATGTTTACGTCTGTGAAAGGTAATATACCTTTCCTTTAGGCAATATATTTAAATGGGGAATAATAATACTAATATTCGTAAATAGTCAAATAAAAATACTACGTACCTTGAAAAAAATATAGTGTCTGTGTATGGAAGCCGCGTAGTGCGAGTTTTACACGTATTTGACAGGTTTATTTAATATTAGGAATGGTACTCAACTGATCCCGATCACCCAATAATAACTATGGATCAGCATAAACTCTGGGCAGATAGACAATATATAAAAAAAACAGTCTGCTGTTCACGACTCGAGCAACTTTTTGAAATGTTTACGTTAACCGTTTTGATAATAACGGATATATATATATATATATATATATATATATATATATATATATAAATAAAGTCGGGTTAGTTACACCTTTTATAACTCAAGAATGTCTGGACCGATTTTCGTGGTCTTTGATTTATTGGATTTGCCTCCATTCCGAATAGCAGAATAATTATTAAAACATACGAAAAAATGACGAAAACAAATTTTAGAAGAAAATTTATTTTTCCATACATTTTGTACGAGACGACTTTTTTAATGATATATCAAGAACAGATTTAGATGAATATTTTTTTTGTCTCGGCTTAGAGGACTTTTCTCACGCATTAGAAAAGTAAGAAAATCACAAATAATGTAAATGGGTATAAAACGTAATATATGATAAATGACAGAAAAAAAGGAAAAAGTACTTATGTCATATAATAAAAACTATAATTAGTTTTCAACAATTCGGTTTTCGACCGATATTGCTTTTGAATTCGATTAAATAAATTCTCTTGAAACGATTTTTTCTGGAATTCATCAGCGAAAAGTGATTTCAAATAGTTGAGTTAAGTTTTATGAAGTGAACATTGTGAAACATATTCACTTTGTGAGATACACAAAAATGAGAAAAATATATGACCAAAAGCTAAAGAGCAATAGTTGAAGAGAATTCCATCAGACCACGTCCATTATAAAATGAGAAAGAAATAAGAGTTATAACCATACGTTCTTTTTATTAAAGACTACTGAAACTTATAACAAAAAAGTTGACGACATTGGCTTTAAACATTCTACAGATTGGAGTGTTAAACAAAGTCACAATACACTGAACTAATCCGAAACCGCTGAACTTAGAATCCCGAAATTTAGCGAATAGCCTCTTTATACAACGCGAATGAGCACTAAGAAAGGAACTTTGGAAATTTCACTACTGAAGGAGTAAAACAGTGGCTTAAAGATTGTATGACTTTTGAGGACTTGAAGGAGTAAAACAGTGGCTTAAAGATTGTATGACTTTTGAGGACTTGAAGGAGTAAAACAGTGGCTTAAAGATTGTATGACCTGAAATGTTAGATTTACGCTCTTGATTAATAAAATAAATTCATGGGTTTATTAGTTTTAAGAAATTCTATCCCTAAGGGGTATAATTGCTTCATTATGTAACAAATCACAATGCCAATCATTCAGTGTGTGTAATCTGAATTTAGAAAATGAATGTTTCTCTCATGATCAATTGTATGTAGCATGTTCATGTGTCGGCAAACCATCTGCTTTGTTCATTCTGGCACCTGACAACAAAACGAAAGATATCGTATATCACAAGGCTAAAAATATTTAAAAATAATGCAAGCAATGTATTATAAAAAATTATTCAAATCGATAAAAATATTGTTCGCGTCTTTACCGTACTTTGTGTACTATAATGTCTACACATGGAAACTTGTAAGCCACACAAGTATAATTAACATTATAACGTATACCTAACAAGCAGGTATTAGTCAACGACAGTTGTGTCAACTTATTTAGAGTGAAGAACTGCAAACAAATGGTTTTACACATAGGATAATTACTAATATTTTTAGAAAACCTAACTCTGGACTAAAACCCTACATAAAGTCGCCAAAATTTTAGCGTCTGTTTGGTTGTAACGATTAAAACTAGTATGTTTCATTATTATTTTTAAACATTGTTATTAAAAAAATGAGTGCGAAAGGTATCGTCTATTACGTTTTGGGAGGTATCAAACCTGGGAGTTGGATGCATTTGAAAGGACTCATCTCTTAGTGCGAAAAAAGTATAACATCGCTGAGACATACTGTATTTTGGATTTGACAATAGCACTAACTTCTAAATTACGTAATATATATTATCATGATACAGTAAATTAAATTTGTTGCATACCTGATTGCATAATAAATAAGGTTTCTGTTGGCATTGTGTTTTCTTCTCGAACGATGAATACCTGTATGTTTAAAACACGTCCAGTTACTGTATGTGTATATACAGGCTTGCCTTACTCAAAAAACATTGGTACACTACTGGACAGAAATCCGATATCAGACCATAGGTTTTATATTACAATTTTTGGTGCAAAGCCTGAAACACATTTAAGAAACGAACACGCTTGGACACTTAATTGTTAACGAGAGAAATGTGCGATACGTATCAGAGTTGAGCCACGTTCTGTGAGAGGATGTAGACATCCAGGTAATAGGGAAGTATTTGGTAAGCAGAATTAATATGTAAGAAACGATATATCTTATCCTTAAGCATATACTTATAGATTTCACAACAAATGTTCAGTCTTTTAGCAGGTGATTTTTGTTAGACCGATATTTAGGGCCTTCTTAACGAATCAACATTTTATCGAGTGCCTTTATATTGTTCTTTTTCTCGCCGCAGTTTCTCAGAATTAGCGTCAAGTAGGCAAGACTATAAAGCTTTTCCGGAAAAAAATGGTAATGCCCAAAGCCAAGTAGCTTTGCGAAAAATAATTCAGTTGCTGCAATAATATTGTGGTTGCTTTAATCAGCATTCAGCGACCAAATTTGCGGTCCGTATTCTCCTTTACGCTCCACTGCGGCACAGCAACGCTTAAATAATACATGATCTCAGCAGGCGTGTTGTTAACTGAGAGAACCTACCCGTAATATTCTTTACACGTTTTTGCATCGTTTGGGCCCGCGCTCAAAAAGCACACAAACTTAAAAATTAAACGGGTTCAGGCACGGGGGTGGGTGGGAGCGAGATCGCAGGGGTCGTTTTCGCCGTCTCTTTCTTTCTTGACGTCACGCTCGAGTAGGTCGCGGGCCGCCCGCGTCTAGACAGATGGAAGCGATCGCTTTCCATCTGCATCGTGCACTGTGACCCAAATCGGACATATACCTCCATAGAACTGTATTATTACTGACCTATATTAAGATAATTGATTAATACGAGCCTGCAAAACCCACAGAGAGTTCTATCTAAACTATAATTGAAAATCAAGACTCGATGCCTATTTTAGGTTAAACTTTTGCAACAAGTGACCGCGATACGGTTTAGAAATGTATGTCAATAATGTGTTTACTGATAAAGCCTTATAAACACTTGACGATAACTAAAAGTAGTTCATTCGTCAAGATATGTATATCCTTAATATTTTCTCCAGTCCGTGATTAGATCGATAAGCAATTTTCTTCGAAATAATTGTTTCTTACGTCCATACTCCATAAAGAACCTACGCCAAACAATACTCACTTAATTTTACAGCCTAACATTTAACATAACTATCATTTTAAATTTAGAAAACATGTATTAAGCATAGACTTTGTGTTATAAAGAAACGAAAAAATAGAAAACTCTAAATTTTTACAAATGATTCCAACATTAAAATGTGTTTTTTTAAAATACCTTTCGTGGGAAGTTCACGAAAGGTATTTTTAAAAATAAGACCCGCCAACCCTATGTTATATATAAGATCTGCCAAGAGAATTAAACATTTTTAGAAACAAAAACGACATGACACTTATAGTTTAGGTAGAAACAAATTCAGATCAATATTTAACATAATTTAAAATCACTCACCTTAAAAACAAAATTAAATAATGTAAAAATTATTTTTGGCTTTAAATAGCTTTATTTTGTGGCAATTATTTCTTATCAATATTTTTTTATCCTGCCATATGAAGTATCTCGTTAAAGAAACTTATTTTCTTTCTATTAAAATTACGAAATTTCATAGTCGTTAATTTTAAGGATAGTTTTGTCGTCATCTTTGTTTTTGAAGTTCGACTTGACTTAGAATAAACAAATCAATATCTAGCATCCAATAGTTGTGCAACAATTAATAATAATGTGTGATCAAACTAGTGAAAATAAACCGGATTAGGAAATATTATAAGATACAAGTAAGCGTGATATCTGTTACAATTATGGAGCGGAGATATTAGCATGATATATGTTACAATTATGGAGCGGAGATATTAGCGTGATATCTGTTACAATTATGGAGCGGAGATATTAGCGTGATATCTGTTACTATTATGGAGCGGAGATATTAGCGTGACACCTGTTACAATTAACAAGTAAGCGGGATATCTGTTACAATTATGGAGCTTTGTCGGATCTCTCGTTAGATTAGATCAGGTTCAGGCCATAGTTGTTTAAAATAACAGATTATTGCAATTATGGCTTTGACGACTCGTACTTTAGAAGTTTTCCCTTAAATATTATCATTGTTAAATCTATGTTATCATAAACATATTATGATGCTTAGAGGGAAAGCATACATGTTCGTTATCCTAAACAAACTTCACGACGTAATCTCCAAAAGTTACAAAAACATTCTTAAATCCTCGCGAACTTGGCATTTTCATTCCGTCCCGGCTTTTCATATGAAGCTGTCGATATTTCCTCCATTTTTACCTATGCAATCATGTTCTGGTTACAATTAGATATTTATGAAAAGTATAAATTTACCTACAAACGACGAGACCTGATCCCTCTCGCGTATTTACAGAACTTAATGGGTTTAGGATTAAATCGACAACTGATATACTCTCTCCCTCAGTCAACTTAGTCCTAGCTAATTAAAATTGAAATCTCTGTGTGATTCTAAAATGCTTAATTCTAGGCTAGTTAAAAGCTTAAGAAACGCTTAGTAATGGGCTAGTTAAACTCCTTGCAGGATACCAAAACCCAAAAAGCCTGTCTATCTATCTATATATCGGTATGTTAAGAAAATTATTTATTTCTGTACATGGAGAATGCAACCTAACATAATCAGCAATATTTCTGTATATGGAGAATGCAACCTAACATAATCTGCAATATTTCTGTATATAGAGAGTGAAACCTAACATAATCTGCAGTATTTCTGTATATGGAGAATGTAACCTAACATAATCTGCATTATTTGTGTATATGGAGAATGTAACCAAAATAATCTACAATATTTCTGTATATGGAGAATGCAACCTAACATAATCTGCATTATTTCTGTATACAGAGAATGCAACCTAACATAATCTGCAATATTTCTGTATATGGTCAAAGTAACCAAAAATAATCTGCAATATTTCTGTATATGGAGAATGCAACCTAACATAATCTGCAATATTTCTGTATGTGGAGAATGTAACCTAACATAATCTGCAATATTTCTGTCTATAGAGAATGCAACCTAACATAATCTGCAATATTTCTGTATATGGAGAATGCAACCTAACATAATCTGTAATATTTCTGTATGTAGAGAATGCAACCTAACATAATCTGCAATATTTGTGTATATGGAGAATGCAACCTAACATAATCTGCAATATTTCTGTATATGGAGAATGCAACCTAATATAATCTGCAATATTTCTGTATATGGAGAATGCAACCTAACATAATCTGCAATATTTCTGTATACAAAGAATGCAACCTAACATAATCCGCAATATTTCTGTATATAGAGAATGTAACCTAACATAATCTGCAATATTTCTGTATGTAGAGAATGCGACCTAACATAATCTGCAATATTTCTGTATATGGAGAATGCAACCTAACATAATCTACTATATTTCTGTATATAGAGAATGCGACCTAACATAATCTGCAATATTTCTGTATATGGAGAATGCAACCTAACATAATCTGCAATATTTCTGTATATGGAGAATGCAACCTAACATAATCTGCAATATTTCTGTATATAGAGAGTGCAACCTAACATAATCTGCAGTATTTCTGTATATGGAGAATGTAACCTAACATAATCTGCATTATTTGTGTATATGGAGAATGTAACCAAAATAATCTACAATATTTCTGTATATGGAGAATGCAACCTAACATAATCTGCATTATTTCTGTATATAGAGAATGCAACCTAACATAATCTGCAATATTTCTGTATATGGTCAAAGTAACCAAAAATAATCTGCAATATTTCTGTATATGGAGAATGCAACCTAACATAATCTGCAATATTTCTATATATAGAGAATACAACTTAACATAATCTGTAATATGTCTGTATATGGAGAATGCAACCTAACATAATCTGCAGTATTTCTGTATATAGAGAATGCAACCTAACATAATCTGCAGTATTTCTGTATATGGAGAATGTAACTTAACATAATCTGCAACATTTCTGTATATGGAGAATGTAACCTAACATCATCTGCAATATTTCTGTATATGGAGAATGTAACCAAAAATAATCTGCAATATTTCTGTATATGGAGAATGCAACCTAACATAATCTGCAATATTTCTGTATATGGAGAATGCAACCTAACATGATCTGCAATATTTCTCTTATTATATGGAGAATATAACCTAACATAATCTGCAATATTTCTGTATATGGAGAATGCAACCTATCATAATCTGCAATAATTCTGTTTATGGAGAATGCAACGTAGCATAATCTGCAATTTGTTATACATGTCGACCTCTGCTTTTGCAGAAAATTTAAAAAATCTCTGCTTAGCGCATGGTAGACAGCAGCGATATGTGGGCCACGCGGAAGCGGACAGGGAGCGTTGGTGACATGAAGAAATACAGTTTATTTTGGAATAGTACTCTCATTTCGGCTGACGTTTGTCAGGGGTTTTGCGCGTGACTGCTTCCAAGATTTTGTCGATGCGATTAAAAAAACGAAGACGAAATTTTTACTTTATTAACTGGTTTAATGCTATTAGCGTAAAGTAGAAATGACCATATTTCTATGTATCGTTCACAACTCAAATGATTAGAGATTCCTAAACGGCGAAACATACAACTTTCACAATATTCATTTAATATCTTTTTACGATATTATCATTAATTCTTCAATTCCTTTATATTTTCGACCAGGTTTTGAACATCTGTTGGCTTATTGCTAAGACCTTCCAAATCCCTCGGCACAATTACCCAACATACGAGGGTAATTCCAGAAATACCCGATCTGTCAAAGGAGCTACTAACAAATCTTTATTTCTCAACATAGTCTCCTTTTAACCCAATACAATTTTCCCAGCGATACTCAATAGCTTCGACTCCCTGTTTATAGTGAGAACCGTCGAAGTCTTCAAAATACCATCAACTGCAGACTCCACCTCTTCATTATCGGTAAATATTTTACGATCGGGCCATTTTTTCAAGTTTGCAAAGAGAAATTAATGCGAGGGGGTAAATCTGGCGAATATGGGGTATATTATGTGACGAAGCAATGCGAACTATAACTCATTGATTTTGGCCACCGTGAAAACGGATGTATGAATTGGTGCAATGTTTTGATGAAAGAACATACTTTTTTCATCACAAACGTTGCAATAAGGATGCATAATACTATCAGTTTGCCAGCATATGGAATTGTCTATGCCTTCTTCGGAGCCGATTCTCCCTTTCGGTCCATTGTTTCGATTTTTCTTTGGTCTCAGATGTAAAATGATGAACCTATGTTTCATCATCATGAATATGAATCGACGCAAAAATTCGGGTTTGTTGCTACGAAACATCGTCAAACAATTGATTGAAATATCCTTATGACGCTGTTTTTGTTCCGTTGTGAACAAACGTGGCACCCATCTTGCACACAGATTTATCGTGTCCAAATTATCAATAAATATGCAATGTCTACTAGCTACCATGTATACTAGCTCTCACGCTTTCAGTCAACAGTCATCCAATACCATTTTGTGGATTTTCTTCACCATCTCTGGCGTAATAACCTCATTTGTTCGGCCTCGTCTGACCATCCACTTTGGCAGCTCATACCCTCTCGTTTAAATTCTGCCACCCAATAGTTTATTGTTTTACACGAGTAGCACAATCCTCATAATTGCATTGTATAGAGAATCATTATAAGCTACAAAATTATTGAATCAAATAAGTACAAAATGCGCTCTCAGTGTCCGTGTTTATGTGTATCCGAAATTCGTCTGAAAATTTCATTACCTACTAGAAATTTTCTTTCATGGAACCATATAATTAATTTAATACGTATATATTTTTAAATCACATTTATATTTTCGATGGTATTCCATAGGGCGCCATCTATGGTGCAGTAACCAATACCAATTCCATATCCATACTACATTTGCAGAACCCTCGATAATTAAAATCTTTTTCTATGATATTCCACTATCTGTAGTACATTAGTAAACCTCTTGATAAAATATAAAAGTTCATTCTTTATTTCGATTTTTTTTTCAAATAATCGTCGCAAACACAACTAATCTATGTCAAAATATCTTTATTTTTGTTTTGTTTATTATTATTATCTTGTTTTTATCACGTAATATCCTTTTTCTACCAGGTTACTAATATTTTTTACACGTCTAATTGTGACCAATTGAAAGAAGTTACTTTCGTAACAATGAAGCCACTATTGTGTTAAATAAAATAAATGGAGATAAATATTACATAAAATAAATGAAGACAAATATTACATAAAATAAATGAAGATAAATATTACATAAAATAAATGAAGATAAATATTACATAAAATAAATGAAGATAAATATTACATAAAATAAATGAAGATAAATATTACATAAAATAAATGAAGATAAATATTACATAAAATAAATTAAGATAAATATTACATAAAATAAATGAAGATAAATATTACATAAAATAAATGAAGATAAATATAACATAAAATAAATGAAGATAAATATTACATAAAGTAAATTAAGATAAATATTACATAAAATAAATGAAGATAAATATTACATAAAGTAAATTAAGATAAATATTACATAAAATAAATGAAGATAAATATTACATAAAATAAATGAAGATAAATATTACATAAAGTAAATTAAGATAAATATTACATAAAATAAATGAAGATAAATGTTACATAAAATAATATACAAATTAATCAGATTAGAGTGTATGAAACTATTTCTTACCATAGTCAGCCATGAGTTCGTGTCATCATTAGAGCACAATGTTATTTTTAGACATAGTAATCCAAATAAGCAACTTAGAATTACGTCCCATCATGCAGTTTGTAAGTAACGATTTATTACGTTATTCAACTCTTGGCCGAGACACTTGCCAACACATTTGCGACGCACAAAGCGGGAAGGTAGACAAGCTAATAATTAACTAGTATATAATATTAAACATTTTTTGAATTCTACGACTTTATGGTACAGAAAACATATCACTCACAATAAATATCTGTAAGCTAGGCCTTGCTGATCACATACGTATATACAAAACACCTGTCAAGCACCAGTTAAATTTGCACCATGAGGGTTCCATATACATTTAGGCATTTATAAACATTTAAAGTTACATGGTATTTCTATTAAACTATTTGTAAATAAAATTCTTTCACAATGTAAATATATTGGCTATTATATTTCACAAGCGTCAGCACATGATGCATTTTCTAAAAATTATATATCTAGGATAATCGCTATAATTTTCCTACAACCTTTGCGAAAGCTTCTAAAAACTCTATTTTTTCATAATTTTAAACGGGAAACAAGGGGAAACATATTTTTTTGCATGTTTTACAGTATATCTCTGAGATATACTAGCTAAAATTATGAAAAAAAAATTGTGCATGTCAGCTTCGACGCGCGACTGGAGTTTACTCCTTAAGTCCGATTGTCTTGGAATGAATAAAATAGGTAACACTGTATAATAAATATCATTAAATGTTAATTAAAAAATTCTTTAAAAAAATGCTGAGAACATAATTATTTTCAAGTAAAATACAAATGAACAAGATCAAATTTATACAACAAAGTTAAAAATATTTAGTAACGTCAGACTAAGAATTTAAAATTTAAAGAAACTTTTTAATTTCGTACAATAGAAGACACCAAATATTTACACATAATGACATTTAATGATTACATCTTGATATAAGCGAACTATAGTAAACTATATGTGTCACACTCCGTCATTGCGATTACGCGATAAGAAAATTTCAAATAAACATATTGATATCTCATTCTAAAGATGCACAGAAATATTGCGCGAAGAAGCCACCTAACGGTTACACATTTTTAACGCTCTAAACTTCGCACGGTCTGAACTTCAGATTTTATTCATCCTAAAACTTCATACCGGGTGCTACATATGATACTCGATTCTTAAGGAGTAAACTCCAAGAATATTTATGAGATTCTTATTAGGTTCTTTTGAGATACGGAACACTAAAAATGTATGTGCGGAGTGCGTTTAGAAACCTCTGAAAAGCTTTAACTCCGCAGATGCAATGCTCGTTCAACGTTATAATTTCGGTGACAGCACTATACGACAACTTCATGTGTAAATTTATAATTTCTAAAGGTGTTGTGTGAAATATTTATTAATATTAATATTTATGAACATTTCAAAACTTATCACAGCATCTATCGGGTTATACTATTACTTAGTGTTTCCCCTTCTATTAGTTTCGTATGTATTTATAATTTTATTGTTGTATTTATAGCTTATAATAAAACCATAAATATATGAGATACGTTCTGTGTTCACGATTCGTTAACGATTGCGTCGTTAACAAAATGTAAGCATAACAACAAATAACTGTCCGCATTATGAGAAATAAAATATTCCAGCAGCTGTTTTGACTCAGAGCATAATGAAAATTTAAGTAACTGGCTGTTGTTAAGCGATTGACTGTGATATTTCTCTCTTCCCTGAGCGGCGAGTAAGTACAGACGTACTTTTCATTATTTTAGTACGTCGTACTTTTCATTATTTCATTATTTAGGCGGATTTAAAAATTCGCGGCTTGGATATAAAATTATATATAGTTTGACAACATAGTCACCCCCTAGCTCGATGCACTTCTTCCATCTGATTTTTTTTCAAAAAATTGTTTCCACGAAACCCTCAAAATACACGTTTACTGCAGCTTTCGGCTTCATTATTTGATGTAAATTTCTATCCATCTAAGTGATTTTTTTTTGTTTAATTGGAAAAAAGATGAAAGCCAGACGGATGCAGTGATCTAGTGAATACGAGATGGTGTAGTAGTAATACGAACGCACAAATATAAATTTCAGTCATAGTTCCTGAGGATAGGTTAGTGTGTGCTTTGTCCTGCTGGACCAAACTCTTCTCGTCAACATTATATGCCGTTTTTGCTTTATTTTATCACAAAATCGATGTGAATTGGTGTAATGGTAAGTGGGAATTGTGTTAATGTCCTTTGGTACGTAATGAACCATAATTACTCTCTTCGAGACCCAAAAAGCTGATCGACAAAATCATTTTGGCTTCCTTTGGGGCTGGTGACCCCGGTTTTCTCTATTACTTTGGCTCTGTAGTATAGAGGAGGACCCAAGTTTAGTCAGTTGCCAGTAATCCGTCCAAATATTTTTCTGAATTAGCTTCAAACATCTCTAAATATTCGCGCAAAATCATGAGTCAGTTCGATTGAAAGGAGCTACGATACCCATCCGCCGACATCTTATAAAATCTCGGATTATTTTTAATTATCTTTTGAATCCACTCGTAATGGATGCATATAACTGACTACGACTGCAATATTTAAAATTACTTCTGTATGAGGTCGCCAACTTTTCAACTAACCCTCGTATTAATCGTGTTCTTACACTCCCCATTACGCGCTTTCCCTGGAAATAAATAATAGTATAACAGTTTAGCTTTCCATTAAGCTTTCGTTTTTTAACATTAGAACTTACATTATCGTGACTTAACACGTTTTACTTCAAAAAGCCTCTTAAAGATATTAATTCAATTCAAAACATAATTAGCTATGCTCAAAATTAAAATGATACTTAGAAGAAGTGTATTCACTATTTAACCGCTTTGATCTAATTTAGTCTGTCCTGTTA
Organism: Druceiella hillmani; assembly: GCA_039881145.1. Taxonomy (NCBI): domain Eukaryota; kingdom Metazoa; phylum Arthropoda; class Insecta; order Lepidoptera; family Hepialidae; genus Druceiella; species Druceiella hillmani. Next base: position 576,482 of record JAYKKI010000125.1, on the reverse strand, counting down.
TAATCTGAAGTTACTCTGAAGGTAGCACAGAATTACTAAGTTTCGTTTTAAAGCAATACCTCTAACGTAGTACCGCAGCTTCGTCAACCGTTCATTCGTTCCATTCGGTGCCGCATGATCGTGATTAACGATCCCAACTCCCGGCCGACTTTCAACCCTCAGTTGTCGGAACGGAGAGCCATTTTCATTACATGCTCGCTGTTTTTATAGCCTTCCCAAATTTATACAAACAAAAGCTACCAAATTCGGATTGACGTATTAAAAGGGAGAGAATGGTTTAATTATTGTTAAGCTGGGAGGCAAAGGGCCAGTCTGATGATCCATGTCGGTTATGATTTCGTTGTCCGTTAATTGAATATTTATTTCCTTTTACAAAAATTTACATCAAACCGCCGGTGAGAAGAAAAGTTTTCCGTTTAGAATGCATGGTTGCTCGTATATTTACCAGTTTTCTCAATACCCAAATTTGTACATCTTAGTAAAGTGACATAAATACGAGTTGTGCCTAAAAAATTATGGGGCTAATTTAATAACTGAATCAAATAAAATAAGTATATTTTATTACAAGTTCAGTTATTTTTCTTCTCCGAGAGCTGTATGTATCCTATCTGTACCCACACAGCGAGCCTTTCTTGTTTTCCACTAGTCAAACCGGTGGCGGAGATCATCTTCTAGGAATTATCGTAACGGCTTCGTTGGTTTTTCTTAACCGTCACATTCATCTTTCTACAGGGGTAGAGATAAAGAATAGAGGTCCGTTAGGTTTTTACTAGTTTTCAAAATCCTATAGTCATTCTCTATAATCAAATCTTGCCATATTTCGCAATATTGGTTTGTTAGGGATGGATGCATGGAGTCGTAGTTCTTAGATGTAAAGAATTAGAACGTGCGCTAAAATTTGGAGAAATTCGTAAAATGTACAGAAAATACGAATTATGTACGTTTTATATGATAATAAGACCTTCATACGAGTCGGGTTGGTAATCGTCATCCTCTTAAGATTCGTTGCTAGAGGGTAGAGAGTGATAATGTGTTGGATAAAAGTGACCCCGTTAGAATTATTACGTCTTGAATTTCCAAATTATACCGCGGCTCTAACCGTCAGTTGCTAGATATCGTAATGACAACATTAGGCATTAATTTGTTTCTAATATCCAATAACGTGACAAAACGTCATCCTATGCTGTAAAGAAGTATCAAACCATGTCCAATGCGCATAATAAAATGGAATCATATTTTATAAGTAAAAAAGGTATATAACTTCAAAATTAAATCACCGTTGAAAAATAGGCTCACCTATTGATAATGAACTAACTAAGCTTTGAAATATAAAGGTAAAACCGCTTTGAATCAATAAATGCTTTAATGAATGATTACGCACTTTTTGTATATTCTATAAAATATTTTAAGTGTATATTTTTGCTGACGTAAAAATATTATTTTATTAATAATTATTTGCAGTCCGGTTCACGTTCATTTATTAATGATTAACAATTAATCATTTCTTAATAATTAATAAATGCCCAATGCCTTTTCATAATAATTATTTGAAGAATATTGTATGTCTGTTACAGAAATCGGGCGACCACTTCAGCTGCCACTAAATTTCTGACCTTAAATTAATTAATCATTTCTTAATAATTAATAAATGTCCAATGCCTTTTCATAATAATTATTTAAAGAATATTGTATGTCTGTTACAGAAATCGGGCGACCACTTCAGCTGCCACTAAATTTCTGACCTTAAATTAATTAATCATTTCTTAATAATTAATAAATGTCCAATGCCTTTTCATAATAATTATTAAGAAATGATTAATTAACAATTAATCATTTCTTAATAATTAATAAATGTCCAATGCCTTTTCATAATAATTATTTAAAGAATATTGTATGTCTGTTACAGAAATCGGGCGACCACTTCAGCTGCCACTAAATTTCTGACCTTAAATCCGTTATGGTATTTTATTTGCGCAATATATTTACTTATTGTTTGTTTGATTATATATTTTAATTATACTCTATTAATGGGGCGAAAATCCAAATGAATATGTTCTATTTACACTGCATCCTCGTGTCACCCATTGTTTCGATCAAGTTTATGTTTGATAAGTTAGTGTTGTAAATTTATACTCATTATTCACATATAAATCTATATAGTACAATCGACAGTAGTATATGAAGATACAAGTGGTACATAGTGAAACCCAAAATATATTTCCTTGTTTAATTAAGCTTAACCTTGTTTAACCTAGCTTGTTTAATTAAGTTTTAACATAACATTTATATATATATATATATATATATATATATATATATATATATATATTGCATTCGATTACTAAAAAAAATCTGATTATGACTTGAGTGGAAAATGACCTGTGAATATAAATATCTACTACTTCGGTACTTTGATTATCACTTTACTAACTTCAAACAATTAAGCCAAATTATATTTTTATATCAATATAAGAGCATTTTATGATTCAGTACGTTTTTACCTTGATCTCGGTTGACGTCGTCATATTCACTAGGTCATTGCCATTTGACATCTATTGAATCTATGAATATATATCAAACTTTCATTGTGTTTCACAAATTTGTATAATGTATATACGGTATATGTATAATATGTAGAAAAAATAGCGCGAGGATGCGAGCGAGATGGCAAAATACGTACCCGTTGGAGCGAAAGCAAGACGGCACTCGTTAGTGTGATGGCACTCGTCAGGTGACCCTTAGCACGGTTTGTAAATGGTAGGTCCATATATCATATTTTCGTATACATTATCATTCTTTACATTCTCATTCGTAAGTAGAGAGTAAGTGTAAAAAATTGTATGGAAATCAGGAAATCATTTTTGGAGGCTACATATATTTATACATAAAGATTTGTACTAATCTGAAGGTGAAAATTAACCCTTACCGACATTTGATGATTCACTCTTCAATACTTTAATTAAAAAAGATAATTTAAGAATCTCCGAGAATCTTGAGGATATTTTAATTAGGTGACAAATGTATTAGAAACGACTGGCAATCCCAGAGCTAAAAGGTAAGAAGCCATACGAATTCAGTATAAAAGTTATTATTGTCATTACTGTGTCGTTGTTTAGACAGTTCAAATTAATACTCGGGTGTAATGTTCAGTAAAATATTTTATCTGTGGAAGTATGTTCAGTAAAATATTTTATCTGTGGAAGTATGTTCAGTAAAATATTTTATCGGTGCCTAGGTATGTGTAATGTTCAGTAAAATATTTTATCGGTGCCTTCTGCAATTTATTTTTGTTTTCTAAATTGTTCGTTTATCGATTAATTTTAGCTATTTAAAATAACCATTGTTCGATGAGCCTCGATAACAGCAATGGACTCGTAAAACATTTTTATGTCCTTTCCCCTCGGAATGAAAAAATAAAACGTCTAACTTCTATTTAAATATATTTCTATTGTTTTATTCAGCATCGTTTTTGACATATTAGATGTTCTTGTAATGTTAATAATGTGTATTGGTAAAATTGGGCGGTTTCTTTTAGGATTCCTTCAACCAGAACCAACTATATATTTTGTTTCGTATCAACTCATCTATTTATGCACATGAATTTTAAAATATCAGAATTAGTAGAAATAAAGAAAATCGAAGTAATACATACAACGTATAGTGAATATTTTCTATTCAAATGGTTAATCGTTTATTTTTATTAAACGACATGAGCAACCATATTCGCCTCAATGATCGCTTCATGAATACGACTACAGAGTCGCCCTGAGTTCACGAAAGATCATTAGTTAGTGTTCAGTTAATTAAAATTGCCAGGTATGCCTACGTTTTCTGTATTAGTCAATAGCCTTTGTTTTATATTTACGTCTTTTTTAGATTCAGTACCCGAAGTGTTCAAGTGTTAAGTCCTATTGTTGTGGCAATGTGGTCTATCCGTACGTGTCAATATGTCTATCCGTTCTAACTTGGTAATTAAATAAAATAGGGTCTTGAAATTCAAATATAATATATAATTCGATGCTCTAAATTATTTAAAACTTAATAAGTCGAAGCAAGGGCTTTTTATCTGAGTATCGTTCAAAAGAATTATTCGAATAAAGAAAAATTCTGTTTATTTTTTTTCTGTAGACCATCAAAGTTGCGATTTTTAGATCAATATTGTTACCAGGTCTATATCAAAAAATCCATTATGTAGGAAGCTGTCATTTAGCTTTTGTCAATCAATAACAACAAAATATTTCGAGAAATTTGTAAAATTTTGACATCTATGGAAATAATATTTTATATTATAAATATTTGTTAATAGTTTATTTAAAATACTAGACCATTAAATGTGTATATGTCTCCAAGTGTGCGTGGTTCTCCTCATAACTCAAGACTTGTACTGATATGGTTTACTGTACCTAAACATGTCCAATGTCAGTTCGATCTGTCAGTTGGATTTTCAACAAATAAGTAAGTAAAGAGTAAATTTCTATGTAAAAATAAAAATCCTAGCAATTTGAAACCATCGGTTCGTGTTTTGTTATAAGGCAAGGCCAACATAACATATAGTGCCGCTGTCACTATGACAGGATAAGAACAAAATCTGTAGGATCTTTTGCGAATATTAATCGCTAGAAAATTGTCGACTTATCTGCCTAACGAGTAGCAAACCTAAGATGTCAATAGATATAAATCGTACAACAACGATATATTGTGCACACAGGCTGTTGGTATATATTATTTTCGATTCCTATCAAAAATATAAGAGGGAAATAACATATAACTTTTTTTGGGCCTTTATTACTGCGCCACAAAATATTTTTCAATAAAAAAATATTTTTCGCTTACGACTTTTGTGGTCATAAATATATCTGAAATTTTTATTAACGTGTCATTCGCGAGAAAAGAATTTAAGAAAAACCCTGAATTACTAGTATAATTATTTTTGTTGCAAAATAATACTAATAAGGTGTTCGCCGCGTCGCGAAGTTTTGATGTTTCCGCGCGGTGTTCGGGTTGCGTACACTCCAGAAAGCCATAGTAGTCTGGAGTAGAACGCCATGTAATAATTATTCCATGAATTTGGCATGTTAAATGGAATAAGTTCTAAAACTTATTAATAGGAACGCATTCATTGTTTCGTGCCCGAACATATTTATTTTAGCGTTTAAATTCAATATACCGCTCCTGTAAATGACAGTATATTTATATTTTAGTTATTTATATTTTGGTTATACGCAAATTCTATTGCAATATGTTGGGTCATTTAAGCATAAAAGGAAGACAAACAAATAAACAAACAGGTAACGTTTTGACTTTTATTATATTAGTAGCGATTGTAGTTTATTAATCAATAACGAGTATTTTTGAAGAGAATTTTTATTAAATTTCTCACCTTGGAGACGAGTAGTCTAATATGTCTAATATAGCAAAGTCGTTTTGTTCTACAAACGAAGGATAATTTTTCCTCAAAAGGAAGTAATAGAGCGAGATAACACTATTGCCAAGCATTATAATTATATTAAGGCGATATACAAAGGTTTATCTGTGTTATGTTGTATTATAATCGACAGATTGTGTTACTTATGAGAATATTTCCTATGTGATCTTTAAATTTATCTAACTTCTACTCGAGGAAGACATCATTGGTGTACCCTATTATTTATAATCTTACTATTATACGAAAACTAAACCAATCAAACTACTCGTAAAATGTTATTTATTTAAATAAAACCTCTGTTGTACGGAAACATGAAACGCTTTGAAAGCTAAGTGAAACTAAAAATCGTTTCATCGACATATGACTGTACCTTAATGACATCGGTCAATCTATGTAAATATTGACAATAGCCTTTTGAGAGATGAAACAATATTGTGCATGGCAAAATTATAAATCTACGTTTTAAAAATTAGAAACGCAAAAATTTTGGAAGACCTTTTTATAAATAAATATATTCTTAATAAGAAGGAAGATACTCTCTTATAAATAGAACATGGCCGGTTTAAAAATAAAAAAGTGATCTTTAGTAAATGAGTAATTCGAAACATTTTTCTACTCGATGTTGGCTAATTAAGTGTCATTAGATACTTAATTAATTTATTATTCGATATTACGTTACCGACAAATATGGACATTTCTATGGGCGTACGCGTGTGTTTGTTCTATGTAATTCTTGTTTTTAATCGTTTTCCGACGTACGCGTAAAACGAACATTTTTAAATTCGTTTGTCGTACAATACAATTTGTTTCGATCGTATGCTCACTTTGCAGATGGGGGTCGTGGCTATTCTTCCCGCTGAGTGTCTTCGTGCAGGTCGGCGAGGTAGGTAGGTCATCGGGAGGCCTGGCCGTCCTCGCCGGCTGCGCAGAGCGGAGAGGGCGCGCGGCGCGCGGGCCCCGCGGGACGCCCGGAGTCTGCCCCGCAATGCGGTGGCTATCGATCGCGCGCCGCCCCGCGCCGCATCTTATTGTAATCGCGTTTGCTCGCTTACGCGCCGCGCCACGTGCGTGCCCACGTGGAGGAGGAGGCGTACTTTTATTGGCGGGAGACGTGTGGGACTTCCGTCGCCTGATAGGAACCGGCTGCGAACGGGCGCACCGAAAGGACAGTATTAAAATACATTCAATAACCAAGCGGAGAACAAATTCAAATCAATTTCTCTATTAAGAATCCAACTGCAATTCGTTTTTCAAAATATGTAGTACACAATATCAGATTCAAATAATAAATCCAAAAATATAGACACAACTTGTTGTACATTAAAAATTGTAAAACGAACCCAAAAGGTGTTGGCAATTTTCTTTAGGTACTTGAGTCACGTTACCGTATATAATGGGAATACCAGTGGGAGTATACAAAACAAACAAGAAATGTTTTCACGCAGTGGCTTAATCCATCAATATTGCAAATTCACAAAGATAACAAATGAAATAAGTTTATCATTATCTTTTATTCTCTACCTCTAATCAATACATATATAAATAAAATAGTTAGATAAATAAAATTAAAATGTATGTCTGCGATTTTCTCATTATCAGTTTTTAAAAACATTTTTTGTTTGCGCATTTGTTTATTAATACAAAGCTAATGTTAAAAATGTTGTCTGTCTATATGAACAGATTTAACTCAGAAACAATTGGCATGGCGCTGGTTATAGAAGCCAAAGTCGTTTTTGTTTCAAAGGAGGAATAATATTGTGAGTGATAAAATTTAATTATAAATCTGAATTTTCAAAAATGGAAACGAACCCCAAACGTTTCGGAACACCGAGTAAACATTTATTAGAAAATAAAATAAAAAATATAAATGCCCGTTTCAATAAATAAAAGTTTCAAATAATATGGGCAATCATGGGAACTGCTGCCAGAAGTGAAAACTATGAAATAATAGTGGTTTTACAGAATCATTTTGTAAAAAAATAACAAAGCGCGTATTTAATTTTTGACAATTTAAACTAATAAATAATAAGTTCGTAAAATTAAATTTTGCAACAAAAAAAAAATTTTCTAAACTGAAAAAAGTAAAATGGCATAACGCAAAGGGAAACGGATTTTGGGAAACTTATCGTTTTGTTCGTTCCGCTAAACGTTATATAATAAAAGAAATCCGTAGTCAATCGGATTCTCTATTTTTAATAAGCCTTTGAAAGCGCATATAAGTACATACATACCCACAGACACTGATATGATTCGTGCTTATCCATTAACATTTCCCTTGAAAACACCTTTCTTTCCTCATTTCCGGAATGCGAACGCAATGTTTTCTTTATTTTGGCCCTACAGCTCCATGGGTCCTACTTTTTACAACAATATAGCTATAGCTCTTTAAAAAAAGCAATGTTTTGAATAAAAACAAAAACGAAATAAAACGAACGCCCCACTTTTTAATTAAAGCTGGTCAGCGTACAATACTGCGAAATAAATACTTTTCTTGCTGAGTGAAGTTTTAAATAACGTCTACACTTTTATATAACTAAATTTATTTATTAAATAATCAGAAGAATATTTAACAAAAATGTTAATTAATCCAAGAACAATAACGATTTACAGAGCGTTCTCTGTACGTATGCGACGAAAAATAATTTAATATATTTGGCGTTAATTTTGTAGAAATTCTTTATTCACAATTAAATGAAACTACGTGATGTAGTATTTGTTCTACTTTCTTTAAGTTCTTTATCACAACCTAGGTTTCCTTGTATTACAACATCTTCAGGTAGGCTATTAGCAAAGTTGATCAAGGAATCTCCGATAACGGATAAATCTTTGCTAATAGAACACCTGAAGATGTCGTAATACAAGGAAACCTAGGTCGTGGTAAAGAACTTAAAGAAAGTAAAAATAATACTACATCACGTAGTTTCATTTAATTGTGGACCAATAAGAACATTAACTAGCAAACGACTTACTCTTTCGCCGCATATACACACTTCGGAGCTGAGTCTGACAGTATCGCATTAACACATTCTGCTACCGAATAGAAATGTCCACAAAATTCTTAAATATTCGAGTCCCAACTTTCTCGCCAGAAATTTTCTATTGTAACGAGCAAACACACAAAGCCACTAGAAGGTTTTTAATAAAACTAAAATTTTAACTACAATAGAAAGCATCAAGAATGGAACTCTACTCTATCAGGGTAAAAATTGGATATTTGCTGTAGGAGGATGAATGCCTAGATACCATATACACGACACGTTTAGAATCACGCATTGGCAAGTTTAATACTATATTAGAAAAATACTAATATCGCCTCGGTGTAAGCAAGTCAACGGACGGGGCAAGGCCTGCCGCCAGATGACGTCAAAAGACAGTCGCATTTAGAATATCGATCGCGTATTACGGATCGTTACTATTTTATCCAGTTTGCAACTTTTTATTTTACAAGGTGATTGAAGTGAATATGTTTTATTTTAATTGGCTAGTTACTAAAATATTACACGGGTATTATTTTTTACATTAATTTTTGTTTTTTTCCTAAAGCAAAGGGTGTCTATGCCTAGCAAAAATGACAGATTTCACAGTATCGGTGAGAATAGACGCCCTTAAAAACCCCTAAGGGTATCCATACCAGTGTCAGAGATAAACGCGTTGTATTTAAAAACAAGTGTTTCTTTATTTCTTTGTAATAAACAATGCCATGTAAGTATACGAGAAATAGAGATGCTTCACCACATGATGAGTGGACTCAAGAAGCATTGACAAAATTCATGAAAGCTATGGATAACGGTGAACTTGCCTTAAACAAAATAGCCCGTCGGTATGGAACACCACCAAGAACATGAAGAAGGCTTTATGCAAAAATGATTAAAAAAACACTTCAAATAAATACTTACCCGCAATGTCGTTTTATTTCAAAAAGACATCTATCCTCACCACAAAAGTTGCATGTGGGCATCTATCCCACACCGTAGGCAAGTATCATCTTTTTTAGAGACTTAGGAAATATTTTTTCTTATGTAAATAAAATAAACGCTTGCTTTTTATTTACCATTTGAAATATCCAGAACGGTTATATCAATAATAATTAAAATCATTTACATAACATTTATTATTTTAAAAATATAACACTTTCAAAGTGTGCCCTACTGCTCAATTAATTATCAGATTACTACTTATACATATATATATATATATATATATATATATATATATATATATATATATATATATATATATATATATATATATATATATATATATATATATATATTATATATATATATTATATATATATATATACGTATATATGTATATACGTATATACGTCTGGATATAGACTGGAACTGTTACAAAAAACTTTACGGACGAACATTTAAAAATATCTTCATTTTCAATCATTTTAAACATATGATATACGTATATATGTATATATGTATATATGTATATGTGTATATGTGTATTTACGTATATGTGTATATGTGTATATATGTATATATGTTTATGTGTATATATGTATATGTGTATATGTGTATATGTATATATGTATATATGTGTATATTATATATATATATATATATATATATATATATATATATATATATATATATATATATATATATATATATATATACATATACATTGGGTCCTTAAGAATCGATTTTCAAATATAGCGCCAGGTATGAAGTTTAATGAGGAGTAAAATCAGAAGCTCAAAGCGTACGAAGTTCAGAGCGTTAAAAAAGTGTAACCGTTAGGTGCCCTCTCCGCGCAACATTTCTGCGCATATTTAGAGTGAGATATCAATATGTTTATTTGACATTTTCTTATGGCATAATCGCAATGACGGAGTGTGATGAACATATTGGCACTTTCTTATGGCGAGATCGCAATGACGGAGTGTGACATATATAGTTTACTATCGTTCGCTTATATCAAGATGTAATCGTTAAATGTCATTATGTGTGAATATTTGGTGTCTTCCATCCCACTAAATAAAAAAGTTTCTTTTAATTTTAACTTCTTACTCTGACTTTACTAAATGTTTTTAATTCTGTTGTATAAATTTGATCTTCTTCATTAGTGTTTCACTTGAAAATAATTATAATAATTATTAATTATTAAAACATTTTTTTTATTAAAGAATTTTCCATTTACATTTAATGATATTGATGTTTATATTTATATACAGTGTTACCTATTTTATACATTCCAAGACAACAGCACTTAAGGAGTAAACTCCAACCGCGCTTTGGAGCTGACACGCACAATTTATTTTAAATGTTTTTTTTATTGCATAGTATATTTGCCTTTACGTGTTATTTACTACATTATTATGACTCTCATTCAGATTCTAAAATACCCTTCTGAGTGTACCTGACAGGAGAAAGTTTAATAGATCTAAAACAACACAACTTTTGGTAAATTTGAATGGTAATTTTATTGAGGAGTGGGTAAAATTGTTAGCTTCGTATAATAATGCACTTTCTAAATTTAAGACAAGTATTATTCCTTGGAAAAGCTAAGGTAAATTAGTATCAAATAAAAAATATACAATTTTTGTCACAGTAGACATTACGAGTTACATATATGAAATAACTTTTATATAAACACAGTAGACATTACGAGTTACATATATGAAATAACTTTTATATAAACACAGTAGACATTACGAGTTACATATATGAAATAACTTTTATATAAACACAGTAGACATTACGAGTTACATATATGAAACAACTTTTAATGCCTAGCGCCTCTCTAAATCGGCTACTACGTAGATTTCTAACAAGAATGTAAACTTTTTGTTTTAAGACCTATTTCCAATTTGCCGAAAAATAGACTGGAACTGTTACAAAAAACTTTATAAAGACGAACATTTAAAAATATCTTCATTTTCAATCATTTTAAACATATGATACTCGCAATTAATTTTATGTCATAATACGTGTGTAATTGAATATATTTGGCGTTAATTTTGTAGAAATTCATTATTCGCAATTAAATGAAACTACATGATGTAGTACTATTTCTACTTTCTATAATTTCTTTACCACGACCTAGGTTTCGTTGTATTACAACATCTTCAGGTGGGATATTAGCAAAGACGAACAAAGACTCTGCTGACGTATGTAACTAATAAATCGACACAGAAAGTCTGCTGAGTCAACTTTAGGGGCACGTAGGGCGGTCGATAAACTTCATAAACGCAAAGGGGAAAAAAATAACGAGATATTAATTTAATTTAAACAATTAAGAAATATAATAATATGCAATAAGTAAAACATTTTTTTTTAATTTTATGGGGAAAAAGAAAATGTCATGATAGATATCGAATTGGAGCGAGACTGCGGAACGTGTAATATGTTACGAAAGAGACTGAGGACTTCTATAAGTAGTGGAACGACTGGAACATTCAGCAAAGCCGCCAATATGCAGATGTATATTGGCGGCTTTATATTTAATGTAGCGCGAGTGTAACAGATGCCTATACATTTACATTGTAGGCGACAAGAGGCAATCGCCATTCAATTAATTAAAACTCTCCATATTATACGAGTGTAATAAGCTTGTCAAGTGTCGATCGCATCTTGCCCAAATACGTACCGGCAGTATTATACATATAATTAAAGCCAAACGCGCACTATCAATTTTAATTGTACAATCAAAAATGGTAATTTTGCGCGCACTATGAAACAAAAAATTGAATAACTAGACTTCGCACGCCTGTAATCTATAAATTGATCAGGGTAATTATAGTTAAGTAAACAGGTGACGTTGTTCAAGTCTCTATTTAAGATAGGTTCATTTGCAATAAAATTTGAAAAAAAAATTACCGTAAAAGACTAAGGAAGGCTTATTCAATCAAAATGGCATTTACGAATTTTTACGACACACGACACAGCTGAATAATTAAATAAGGAAGATTGTGTTTTTTAATTCGTCAATGCATATTTACTTAGGTGGTAAACCCTTAGAATAAAAAAGCCTGTATTTTAACTATTTAATTCAAATTAAAATACAAGTTTTATATTGTAAATTTTATGTCACTGCTTGATACACAATTATAATAGTCTAATTACTCAAATATAGATGCTTAATTATATTTATATTATATACCTAGGTACTTTTGATAAGTACTGAATAGTTCAGTGATGACAAAACCAACAATTCAAATAAACTAATATTTGAATTGTTGGTTTTGGTATTTTAATAAAATTTAAAAAAATAATATTGTTCTAGAGTATTTAGCAACTATAAGGGATTGTGCCTTTTTTGCCCCCTCTAAAATTTCTAAATTAATATTTTTTTTAAATTAAACGGTTTTTTGAGAAAAACGGTTTTGTCAGAGTAATGGAGCTAATTTATAAGGTCTTCGGTTTTTGTTTTATAAATATGTCGAAACGTTCATTATGACATTTTTAACACATATTCTTTCATAGTCTTGAGGTTTCCTTTAGTCTTTTGCTGATTAGTTTATTAAAAAAGTGCTTCAAAAATAACACTTTTTCTAATAAAATAATTATGAAAAAAATCAATATGATTTGGGACCTTCTAATTGTAATTCATTTAGTAATCTATGATATGCTCCCAATTCTCTTCTTCTTTGTGTCCATTGTTGGACCCGTATTTTTTTATTTCGCTTACGTTGTTTCTTTAATTGAAGCGTTTCCTTTAGTCTTTTGCTGATTAGTTTATTAAAAAAGTGCTTCAAAAATAACACTTTTTCTAATAAAATAATTATGAAAAAAATCAATATGATTTGGGACCTTCATATTGTAATTCATTTAGTAATCTATGATATGCTCCCAATTCTCTTCTTCTTTGTGTCCATTGTTGGACCCGTATTTTTTTATTTCGCTTACGTTGTTTCTTTAATTGAAGCGTTTCCTTTAGTCTTTTGCTGATTAGTTTATTAAAAAAGTGCTTCAAAAATAACACTTTTTCTAATAAAATAATTATGAAAAAAATCAATATGATTTGGGACCTTCATATTGTAATTCATTTAGTAATCTATGATATGCTCCCAATTCTCTTCTTCTTTGTGTCCATTGTTGGACCCGTATTTTTTTATTTCGCTTACGTTGTTTCTTTAATTGAAGCGTTTCCTTTAGTCTTTTGCTGATTAGTTTATTAAAAAAGTGCTTCAAAAATAACACTTTTTCTAATAAAATAATTATGAAAAAAATCAATATGATTTGGGACCTTCTAATTGTAATTCATTTAGTAATCTATGATATGCTCCCAATTCTCTTCTTCTTTGTGTCCATTGTTGGACCCGTATTTTTCTATTTCGCTTACGTTGTTTCTTTAATTGAAGCGTTTCCTTTAGTCTTTTGCTGATTAGTTTATTAAAAAAGTGCTTCAAAAATAACACTTTTTCTAATAAAATAATTATGAAAAAAATCAATATGATTTGGGACCTTCTAATTGTAATTCATTTAGTAATCTATGATATGCTCCCAATTCTCTTCTTCTTTGTGTCCATTGTTGGACCCGTATTTTTCTATTTCGCTTACGTTGTTTCTTTAATTGAAGCGTTTCCTTTAGTCTTTTGCTGATTAGTTTATTAAAAAAGTGCTTCAAAAATAACACTTTTTCTAATAAAATAATTATGAAAAAAATCAATATGATTTGGGACCTTCTAATTGTAATTCATTTAGTAATCTATGATATGCTCCCAATTCTCTTCTTCTTTGTGTCCATTGTTGGACCCGTATTTTTCTATTTCGCTTACGTTGTTTCTTTAATTGAAGCGTTTCCTTTAGTCTTTTGCTGATTAGTTTATTAAAAAAGTGCTTCAAAAATAACACTTTTTCTAATAAAATAATTATGAAAAAAATCAATATGATTTGGGACCTTCTAATTGTAATTCATTTAGTAATCTATGATATGCTCCCAATTCTCTTCTTCTTTGTGTCCATTGTTGGACCCGTATTTTTCTATTTCGCTTACGTTGTTTCTTTAATTGAAGCGTTTCCTTTAGTCTTTTGCTGATTAGTTTATTAAAAAAGTGCTTCAAAAATAACACTTTTTCTAATAAAATAATTATGAAAAAAATCAATATGATTTGGGACCTTCATATTGTAATTCATTTAGTAATCTATGATATGCTCCCAATTCTCTTCTTCTTTGTGTCCATTGTTGGACCCGTATTTTTCTATTTCGCTTACGTTGTTTCTTTAATTGAAGCGTTTCCTTTAGTCTTTTGCTGATTAGTTTATTAAAAAAGTGCTTCAAAAATAACACTTTTTCTAATAAAATAATTATGAAAAAAATCAATATGATTTGGGACCTTCATATTGTAATTCATTTAGTAATCTATGATATGCTCCCAATTCTCTTCTTCTTTGTGTCCATTGTTGGACCCGTATTTTTCTATTTCGCTTACGTTGTTTCTTTAATTGAAGCGTTTCCTTTAGTCTTTTGCTGATTAGTTTATTAAAAAAGTGCTTCAAAAATAACACTTTTTCTAATAAAATAATTATGAAAAAAATCAATATGATTTGGGACCTTCTAATTGTAATTCATTTAGTAATCTATGATATGCTCCCAATTCTCTTCTTCTTTGTGTCCATTGTTGGACCCGTATTTTTCTATTTCGCTTACGTTGTTTCTTTAATTGAAGCGTTTCCTTTAGTCTTTTGCTGATTAGTTTATTAAAAAAGTGCTTCAAAAATAACACTTTTTCTAATAAAATAATTATGAAAAAAATCAATATGATTTGGGACCTTCATATTGTAATTCATTTAGTAATCTATGATATGCTCCCAATTCTCTTCTTCTTTGTGTCCATTGTTGGACCCGTATTTTTCTATTTCGCTTACGTTGTTTCTTTAATTGAAGCGTTTCCTTTAGTCTTTTGCTGATTAGTTTATTAAAAAAGTGCTTCAAAAATAACACTTTTTCTAATAAAATAATTATGAAAAAAATCAATATGATTTGGGACCTTCATATTGTAATTCATTTAGTAATCTATGATATGCTCCCAATTCTCTTCTTCTTTGTGTCCATTGTTGGACCCGTATTTTTGTATTTCGCTTACGTCGTTTCTTTAATTGAAGTGCGCAAAATTACGATTGCCGCTGCATTTTGTTTCTCCATGATATCCGAGCGATGTGAGAATTGTATGTGAACAGCCGAGACCCTTGTGTAGCGACACTTTCTGCGACACCGATACCGCTTTATGTGTGAACGGTACAGACATTATTGTCAGACATTTGTGTCGCAATTGGTATCGTAGTCTATACGGGTCTTTAGTCGTGTACAGACACCACTACTTCATGATTAATGCGCAACGCAGATGAACGACTTTGTAGATGATTAGTCGGCGGTCGAAAATTGTCGGCTTTTTAAGGTCGGCGGCCGACTTTCCATCGACTCGTATATCAGTAGGCGCTTAAAGCCGACTAAATATCACTCGTCTTCGTGATATTTAGTCGGCCTTAAGCGCCTACTGATGGCGAGGGTTTAGTGGTATAGTCTATCCTTTTCTCCGTTAAGGCGTTTTAACTCGTAACGTTCGGATTGGCGACAGTCGGCTAGAGTAGCTCCAATTAAGCTAGAGAGCTCCAATATAGATTGCCTAAAATTTTCTAGAACAAAAGCAACTCGAATATAAAGGTGTTTTAGAACATAAAATTGCATAACGGTGTATCATAATAAACCATGATGTTCTAAAACATCTTTGCCGTCGAATGGAAATATAGGTAAAATTCTAGATGATTCGAAAATTGTAGTATGACAGGGGTAATTCGACCCAATATTCTGAATAATAAAAAGAAAGAAAAAATGAAATATTAAAAATTTGATTTTAGTAAACTCTGATGTTTTTTAATTAAGTCAATGTTTGTTTTTAGTTTTTCCTATTCAAAATAATGTTATTTGTAATGAAAATTATATAAAAGTCAACTGAAAGTCTTTCGTGATAGTTTGGAAAATTTACTTTTTTGGCAGTAGCAAGATTTGATGCAATAAAAGTTTTGAAAAGATTTCATCACATTCCATTCGTCACATTAATCTGAACAGGAAAAAATAAAAAAATGGTATTATTAAAAAATTTTTCATTTTTTCTTTGCTTTTTATTCACAATAGTAGGTTGAATTACCGAAATAACATCGTAAGGTATTATACCTAAACAGGTATATTATTCGTTACGACATAAGTTGAATGTATATTGAGAAGGAGATAGCAAACACGCATGACAGTCACTGAATTTTTTACACACGAAGCTTCTTAATTTTTAAGAAATAATACTGTTGAATATATTTGGCGTTAATTTTGTAGAAATTCATTATTCAAAATTAAATGAAACTACATGATGTAGTATTATTTCTACTATATTTAATTTCTTTACCACGACCTAGGTTTCGATGTATTACAACATCTTCAGGTGGGGTATTAGCAAAGATTCTACATCACGTAGTTTCATTTAATTGGAAATAATACTGTGTTAATACTACATCACGTAGTTTCATTTAATTGGAAATAATACTGTGTTTATTCTCACATACACTATTGAGCGAAAACTTAAATTTTAAACGTCCATTTCATCAACCACTTACATTTATAAGAAATTTCTCATTATGTTCTGAAATTTACCCATCTGTTTGGAAGACTTCCCACGTAACTCCAGTTTTCAATTCTGGTTCTAGGTCTGATGTAAAAAAATTTATATACATATTCGTACCGTACCGTATTTATATACATATTCAATCCCAGTTAGCGGATTCCCAGAAGCATTCCACGGTCACTAATCACTACTATACTAATTTTATGGATTATGTGGCTGGAGAATTGGATCAAGTCATCGAGCTGATGTAACCTATTTTGATTCAAAAAGGCATTTGACCGATTTGACAATGATATCTACTAGTGAAATTATTTGAGGCAATTATGTCTTCACTCCAGTAAAATTTTTCGCCAGTTACTTTCGGACTCATAAGCAATACAACAAGACTTGGAAATTTCGAATCTCGGCCTTACGTTGCTCAATCTGAAGTCAGTCAAGGTAGTAATTTCGGTTCACTTCTGTTTCTGATTATGATAAATGACTTGCCTTCAGTTGTTAGTACTGCTCGTTGCCTTCTCTTTGTCGATGGTTTAAAACTCTTCCTAGATGTTAATAACCAATTCGATAGTGAGTTGTTCCAACATGATATCGACTCAGTGTGCCAATAGAGTCCGAGCAACAAGCTACATTTTAATGTAAGCAGATGTGCTATGCTCACATACACCCGCTTACGTATTCACCTTGTGCATAGATATAAGCTGGGCGGAGCTACACTCGATGGTTCCAACTATGCGAGATCTCGATGTAATTATGGACAATCATCTTACATTTCACAGTCATATCGTGGAAACTAGTCAGAAAGCCTACAAGGTACTAGGATTTGTCACACGAAATTCCAATGATTTCTAAGATATCGAATGTATCATTACACTATTTAACTCTTTAGTCTGTAGTATATTTGAAATGATTGCACTCATCTGGTCTCCGTATGAGGCTACTTATATACTCATGCTGGTGAAAATATTAAAAAAGTTTAATAGGTTTTTTTATCATAAAATATACGGGTATTATCCTTAATTATTTCCCTCAGATTTAATAATGGACCTAGTCGGATGTAATTCACTTCAACTCCAACGGGAATTGCTTTTGGTCATTTCAATTTTTTTTATTATTAAATCATTATGATGATTGATGAACCTGAGTTTAATGGCCCTTTATACTCCTGGCTCCTGTTTGAGAGGACAGTGTCATTGTTTATTTTATTTGCCTAGAGCGCGTACGAATATTCTACAGCATTCTCCCGTCTTTCATGCACTAACTTTGTTCAACGCAGTATTGCGACATGCATCCGGTCTAGATATTTTTTTCTGACCGTTTTAGAAACGGGGTCATAGATTATATTTATCCAAATTACTGTGTATTTGTTTTTTCAATTGTTTGTAATTGTTCTGTGAGTGTATTGTCCTTTTCGTCAATATTTTACAACTATTTGTCAAATTTCCTTCCACGTACCCAGCACTTTGATTAATGCTATAAGGTGGGCATGGGGTTTCCGAGAAATAAATAAATAAATAAAGATTCGTGTTGATCTAGTGAGTATTCACAAAATAGATTAAAATTTTTAAAAAATTTAATAAGAAATAATGGCACGCACAGTAACAATTGTGTTGCAACTTTCAACGTAGAACTCTGCCGCTGCCACAACCATTTTAATAAAGTTTATCCGATTAGGAACAGATGGCGTTAGAGTCTTATGATTTTCTTGTTTTTGTCATAAAACTTAGTGCCTACGATATAGGATAGATGGTGTTAGCTTCTTACGATTTACTTTGTTTCTGCTATAGGAGAACTTAATATACAATATCGTGAAGGTTTAATTAAATTTCGTAACGCTATTGTATTTGAGAGTAAAAAGTAGTGGTAAAAATGTTATTAAAATTAAAATTGATTATGCAACGACATATTGTTATATAGATCTATTGCCAGTTTAGAAGAACAAAGCCCTAAAATGGGACGTATTTTCGTGATTTTTCTCTCATTTAAAGGAGGGTATTTTAAAGTCCACTAACATTTGTCGAGTAGAGTGGTCCACTAACATTTTTATTACTTTTTTTCTAAAGAAAGAATCATTTAGTAAAAAAGTAATAAAGTGAAAAATATGTTTACCCTCCTTTGCGTAATGTGATTGACGTCTTACTGCCAACGGACCACTATATAATTTATTAACTCTGCTTTCCCACCATCTGATGTTCCATTGCTTAACCAAAAGACTACAATCTTTGTAAGCGCCAGTTTACGTTATATTCAACCAGGCTAGAGTATAAGGATTACATATAACAAAAAATAGTGATAACCGAACACTCGATCATAGCTGCATTGTAAATCGACATTCAATTAACTTTTTCTATACCCCTTGAGAGGAATTAATCCAAACAACAGAACCGACTAGACCGACAACGAAATTAATCCATCTATGTAAAAAGGGATTTTTATTAATTTTGTCAACTTTCTACATTTAAATTAGAAATTATAGCAATATTTGTCATCACTTCGCTTTTGAGATGCGTGCTAAGCAAACATACTAGTGGTGAAACGAATTTTCGCATTCGCATTGGCGAATATTCGCATGTTTTTTAATATTCTCATTTACATTCGTTACGCCAAAAATAACGCGAATATTTTGCGAATATGATTGTCGTATAGAGTTGATTAATATAGAAAAATATATCTAGAAAATCCAATTACTTAAATTGCGAAAACTACTAAAAAAAAGAAATTGAGCTTTTTTAACATAAGCAAAAACTTTTTATTTGCAAAATGTATACAAACATTGGAAGAAATTAATAATTTCTTCTTTAAAACAAAAAAAAACTGCTTTATACCGTTCAGCAGATTAATAAAATTAAATAAACATTTAAAATTATCAACTTTTTACTACACATGGCGACAAACACTATTTTAGGCACAAATACAATTTTTCTTTTAACATAAATATCAGCTTTTTAAAATATTACTTATTTTACTATTTTAAACAAAAATAAAATGTTTATCAGCTAATAATCAAATTGGAGTACCGGAATATAAAATATAAAACTAAAAACTTTGATGAAAGGGCAGGTGTGTCAGGAAAACATGCTCAACCAAACATTCATTGGCTGGGAATACTCGTGTCGTCAAATGACGTCAAATTTAAAAGGTGGTATTCGTATACGCATTCGCGAATACTAGTATCGAATATTCGCATTTGTATTCGCGAATGATCAAAAATCTGTATCCGTTACATCACTATTACATACATATTACACAACCAAATCTGGTACGAATTAGGCCTAGGGAATTACGACTATATTTTTAAATTTTAGTCACTGTTCCATTACGTGCCAATTCTTATTATTTTAATAACGATTACATTTTTAAATTTTAGTCATTGTTCCATTACGTGCCAATTCTTATTATTTTAATTACGATTACATTTTTAAATTTTAGTCACTGTTCCATTACGTGCCAATTCTAATTATTTTAATTACGATTACATTTTTAAATTTTAGTCATTGTTCCATTATGTGCCAATTCTTATTATTTTAATTACGACCACATTTTTAAATTTTAGTCATTGTTCCACTACGTTCTAATTCTTGACTGAAGCATCGTTCATATTCCTTCACTATTACAGAATTAAAAATTCTTTTCAGTTTATAAAGGACGTTTTACTTGTGAAATTTATTTTCCAATTGTTGAACGGAAAAATATCGTGACCTCTTTTTTTAAAATAATTTTAATTTTAAAGTTTTTTAAAATAGTTTCATGTGTCTGTACCTAATCCCACGTTCAGTCTCAGCTGAGGCGCTGCCAGCACGGTTTCCGTTCGAAGCGTTCCACCGTCACTAATCTCACTAATTTAGTGGGTTATGTGGCTAGGGAGCGCAGAGACGTTAATTAGTTTTAAGAAGACATTGGATTAAGTAGACAATGACATTCTCCTAGACAAATTATTGGAGGCTGATTTTCGCTCTAGAATGTTTTTTTTAATACGTCAAGATTGGAAATTTCAAATCACCTTATATTGCTATATCTTTAGTCAACCAAGGTAGTAATTTGGGCCTTTTTTATTTATCGTTATATTAAATGAATTGACTGGATTGACTTGATGACTTGAAACTGTTTTTGGTGTTGGAAAATCCATCCCATTGCGAGTTGTTCCAAAATGATATCGACTCAGTATTCTAGTGGCATCTGGACAACAAGCCACGTTTTAATGTAAAAAATAGATGGTGATGTATTCCCGTTGATGTTGTTGTTGTTGATGTATTCCCGTTGATCCCGTCCGATATTGTTACATATGGCAGACATATTGCTATAAGAGCAATCTGTTATAACCAGTGTAGCCACACTCAACGAGCGGCCAGGAATCTAACCCGGATCCCCACGATGCTCCGTGTCGTCAAAGGCCTTATGCCTTGTGATCAATTCAATACACCATGGTGACAACGCTTCAGGCGTGCGCTTTTGTAAAGTAAAGAGCAAAATGCGTAATCTTGGTATGGTTATAAAGGACCATCTCACATTTCAAAATCATACCATCGACAGCTGTCGGAAGATCAACAAGATAGAGTTACATTCTCATAATTTCCATGATATTGAGTGTATTGGGCCTTTATTTAATTCTCTAATTTGTAGTGTTCTTGAAAATAATGCTATCACCTCGTGTTCATATGAAGTAGTTTATACACTTATGTAGATGAAAATATTTAAAAAGAATGTAATAGATTTTTATGTCGAAATACATAAAAGGGAACTTTAAAGTCGCCCCGATAATAGGTAAAATGAAAGAAAAACGCCTCTGATTTTATGGAAATATCTGGAAACTCCCGAGCGACTACATAGTGAGGAGAAGCTTGTGCTAAACGTGCCAACAATGAAGCGGAAACGTGGAAGACTACCCTTTAGTTGGTTGATGCCAATCGAAGAAGACCTAAAAGAAGCCCAGCTCGATGCCAGCAAACCGTAAAACCATGCTGATTGGAAGAGAAGGAATGGGAAGGCCAATCCCAAGTAAATGGTATAAATGATTCAGGATAATAACAGTAATGAATATTTATGTCAAAAAATGTGCAGTTACTACCTTTATTAATTTCCTTCAGATTTTATAATGATCGTGATCGGATGGAATTCCATTTAACTTTCATCAGACATTTTTAAATCATTAAATAATTCTGATGATAATATGTCGGTCTTGAGATTAATAGCACTTTGTGTCGCTGACTGTTACGTGACAGAAAAAGTCACAGTTTATTTTATCGATGTAGAGCGCGTACTAAATATTTGCAGCGGTCACCTTTCTTTTCGCCCATTCACTAATTAATGCTGCAATGTGAGAGATAGTCTTTATATCGAACGCTTTAGGAATGTTATTATAGAGTTGATCCGTAGATGACGAGTGACAATTAGTTAGTGTTGTTTGATTTGAATTGTATTTTTAGCGCTTGTTCAACACTTTTAGTCGAGCTGAAAATGAGGCAAAAAATAACTCTCACTCTTCATGCGTACAATAACTTCCTGGTTTCAAGATGGTGGACCAGATCCATCATCTTTTTGCAAAACCAGCATTTAGAGCAAGATTTTATTGACTTCTCCATCTTCCCGCGATACTCTAATGAGACATCATCTAATAGCGATTGCACCAGAGTGTGATTTTGTGTGATTAGGGAGAACAAATTTTCTGAAATAACAATAGGGAAATTATTATAAACTTAGGTTTGTTATCAACACTAAAATGTTTAGCTGAATTGTTTCCCCGTACGCGTAAGTGCAATGTATTACTGATTGTACGCGTAAGTGTAATGTATTACTGATACGTGATGTAGTATTATTTCTGCTTTAATTAAATTATTAACCACGACCTAGGTTACGTTTTATTACATCTTCAGGTGAGGAATTAGTAAAGATTAATCTTTGCTAATAGCCCACCTGAAGATTTGTAACACAACGAAACCTAGGTTGCGGTTAATAATTTAAATAAAAGTAGAAATAACACTAAATTACGTAGTTTCATTTTGTTGTAAATAAACAATATTTTAAGCGTGGATGGATTACGCCGTATCTATTACCTCACTTACTTCACTTGTCCAATGCCTGGCTGGCTCTTCGTTCGAAAGACCTGGGCACACTCCTCAGTTCTAAACATCGTTTGTCCTATAATAAGAAATCGTTCCCTATTTACGTTGTAAAAATAGGGAAATTCCATACAATAAAATAATATATTCCATAACTTTACGTTGTAAAGTTATGGAATGAATTGAATTCTAACAATCCAACAACAGAAATACGCCGTCTATATACGCTTGTATAATTCATCTTAAATATCACACCTCTCCTTCACTCGCTCTATTAGACCTTTCCAGAGAGAGTTCCTTTCTTTTACGATTCTTTTTATTTCCTCTTTCTCCCATGTCGAGGTATTTTTTCAATTCATTTCTACTATTAATCTTAGTTGTACCGCTTGTAGGAGTCATACATTTTACCACCACAACTAACCAGGTACAAGGTGGATTGTAAATTCCAATTATTTGAAATAAATAATTGGAAGTTACAGTCCACCTTGTAACTCATTTGCTCTCTCTATGACTTATCTACATAGTTTCAATTCTCACATCACTTACCACCCCACAAAGCTATCTATTCCTGTACCTCACTTACAACAACAGCATCGTCAAGGGAATATTAAAGAAATAATATGTTGGTATATAAGGTGGAAAAAAATATGTAAAAGAAATATTTCTATGCAGTGCTTTAATTCTGTAATACGTGAATATAATATACAATACAATTATTGATAAATAACAATTATATATTGTTAAATTGTTTATCAACTTTAATATTAAATATCAGGGCCAGCCAACGTTAAAAACTAATCGTCGGTAAAATCAAAAGTGCACAAATTTGCCTTGTTTAACTGTAAGAAAAAGTTAAAAGCCGTAGGAAGCGGAAAGAAGCGGAAATAAGGGGCAAGATGATTTTGTAGAAAATTGATTATAAAAATTAAACTATTTGATAAATCCTTTTGAAAATTCTGCTGGTCAACATATCGATTGGAAGAAGAATCACTAAAATCTGTCAGGAATTAGGACCTGTAGCCTGTCCCTCGTACGTACACACGTACACACGAGCGGACTAAGGCACGGAGACGCATGTCATTTGCAGAAGCTAATTTAGATTTACGTCTTACTAAATTGGAAATTAAATGAAACGTAATTATTTCTCTGAGTCTAAAAACATAGAATTTTGCATGTGAATAGAACTTCCGATCGGATTAAAACGGGTCGATAGCTGAATTCATTACTTATTGCGATGTAACTCAATTTACTTAAAAAAAAAATTAAAAAATCGCGTGAAAACATATTTACATAAGTTTAAAAAATATTAAAGTATAGATTGTTATTATTTTTATTTCTAAAGAAAAAAGTCCTAGAAATATAACAAACAACAGCTTGCACCTCAATTGGTTCAACGCTTTTGTAATGTACAGACAATTTTCTTCAAATAATAAAATGGTAACATTACACAGCATGTAAATATTTTAAAAATTAATAAGATCGATTAAAAATGTTCAAATCAAAGTAGAAAAGCAAAATTGTTTCGAGCTGTGGGCAACAGTCTCTTTTTAGTTATTCTATATATTGACTAGACAAGAAACTACAATACATATACCAAACCAGAAACAAATAAATGAATCTACCTTCGTAATCCAATGCTTTACTAATAAATAACTAGCTGACCCGTGCGAAGTCTTCGCACTATATCGCCATCTAGCGTGTTCCAAGTATACAATTTGGCTAAGATATTTGATGTGTCGCCCACAGATGGCGCTCATGCCAATTGTTATAAAAATTAATTTTTTTATTAACAAAAAGATTTTTTTCAAATTTTTTTATATTTTTCGCCCAAAGTAGAAAACATAAGCTTTAAGTGGGTATTTTTTTAATTTTTTTTGGTGCAGTAATTAAAGAGATCGAGCCGTTCGACCAAAAAACACCTTTTAGAAATAATATATTTAGATTACGAGAAAAAGAAAAGATCACTTTCTTACTAGACGGAAGCAAAGAAATATCAGATATCGGAAGTTGTTATAAAGTAGTACAATTTTAAATAAGTAAGCGAAGGAATAATCTCTAGAGACCGGAGGCCGACCGAGAGCGACTTTTTAATTTCGACTGAATCCGAATCCTCAGCGTGGTTTTCGTCAAAACTTTCGTAAGAATCTCTCAAAACTTTTAATCTGAAGGAAAATTCAACAAAAGCTCATGAAATGGAAATTTGGCGAATTTTATTAACGAAATTTGTTATCTTAATAACCACGATCATCTCTCGGTGGCGATGCTTTAATATTATCTTTGCCGTGTAGTTATTATGTGAAAACTGTTAACCGCAAACCGTTCATGTATCGCGAATCGTAACTGATATTGCGAAAGTACATTTATTTGTTTGTTTGCTTGTTACCTATTAACTTTATTAGCAATTATTAAACTACGCTCAATTTCAAACTACATCCAATAAATGGCTTTGCAATGCGCATAAATATTAAATTATTATACTTTTCAATTTATGCTCAATGTTCAACAGTTGCAAAAGCTTCCTTGCAATCGATATTGTGTTCTGTTAAGTGGAAACGAACAATGACATATCATTTGATATTAAGCACCTATGATAATACGAATGTTTTAATTTTATATGTTCTTAAAACCTCGTACAGAAAAAATAATCTGCAGAAAAAAAAATTAACGTTCCATCTAATAAAAAGCGCTTATCCATTTTTAAGCGAACTATGTTCGTGCAAGTGAAGCCGCAGGTGGCAGACACATACTTTCCTGTGTAAATGATTATGGTATAAATTTCGCTGATAGTAATTTTTTCAAGTACAAAATCTTTTTAATTTATATATATTTTTTTTCAATAAAATCCTTACCAACTTACAACTTGATGTAGATTTATTGAGCAAACTAATAAAAATTAAGGTAACAGGCGATAAACAGACGTGCCGACGACCAGACCAAGTATTAGACAGTGTGCATTATAAATACACACCGACGCTTGCTCTCTCGCTTTAGCTCGGCAATATACAGGCGCACGCATATGTACAATGCTTAGTAGACGAGAGAAAAATACTACGAAGCGTGGCACAAAGAGGATACCTAAAATTCAAATCACAACGATTCTAAAGAAGCTTCACTTGTTTCTTTGTCGTGACGCATTTTCGTTTCATCGAGTTTCAAATCACGATTCTAAAGAAGTTTCACTTCGATTTAATCTTATCTCTAGTTTCTCCAATATAAGGACTTAAATGACTTCACACGGAGACCAAATGACTTAGTTCGTTTCAAATTTACTCGTAGTTTGTGCATTAACCAGAGCTTTAGTACAGTTAATATCCTGAAATTTGCAGGAGTGTTCGATACGAGTGAGCTAAACGCAGTCTAACGAATATCAATAATGAGATCTCTTAGTCTTGACTTGAGATCTCTTAGACTTGAGATCTCTAATATCAATAATGATACTACACCGACGTTGCTTATATTGGTAATACTAGCAAATCAAGAACGTACAAATGTATACTCGCTCATACGTGATCGGGACTTGGGAACGTGAATAAGTCGGTATTGTACATTTACTTACATTGAAATGAAAGTAGTAGCTCAGACTCTATTGTACAACAGAAGTCACGTTCGGATCCCGTTATGTCACGTTAAATTTCCGTAAACTTACCCTAAACAAATTTTCTTTCAATTTCCGTCAGATTTGAAATGTCTCGTACAAAACTAAAATTCTATTACTGAATCAATCTTGTTCTTTTATGTGTCGGCGGCCTTACCTCAAAATGACTGAATCGATCGAAATAAAATTGTATATATTTATGCAAATCCAAAAATGACTATGAAAATATGCGTTATACCTAAAATGCTCTCTAATACCGATTTCAAAAACGTATATGTTATTTATATATTTATGTATCTTAGTCCTGAATAAGAGGAAAAGTCTAGCAAATTTAAGAAAATTATTTCTTCTCTTCATGAACTGCAATTAAGGGTCAAAGAAATTTACAAAAAGTTGAAGACGTGGACAGGAAATATGTAAATAATTTTATTGGAACTGGAAAAATATTTCTTAAAAATTTTTCAGAAAATTTCCATTAATTTCAGGAATTGCAGGTATTCTACGTGGTTAAAAGACAAAACCCAGCAGCTCGAGGTGTTGGGAGCTACTGACCTCTGCAACAAATTCCTCGAACTCCTCGGCCTCGTCAAAATTTGAATCAGTGTTAAAAATACTGCTACATTTTTGAAAGTGTGCCTCCATTCTTTTCACAAGTCAACGCAGCCTGTTGGTCTTTAGTGCAGTATTTTCTTAAGGTGATCTGCGCCCTGGAGTTGACATTTTTATTTTTATAAGGTATAGCACCTTATAAAATAGCCACATCTTTCGAAAATGAAATGGAATAGCAGTACAAAAATCCGCTTATATATACTCTCCACCGGGAATACTCCGCCGGTAAACTCCCGTCTAGAAAGTCTCGTTCCATCTCTCACTGAACCGCAACAATAAAATTCTGATCGATTTTTGCAAATATTTTCTAAGGGGGAGTTTTAAAATAGTCTAGAAATTAATTATATTAGGCCCGTTCGATTTCTGATTGTTTTACAAAATTAGAAAAAAAGCTGTTTTTTCCAACCTGGATAAAACAAAATGAAAAACCATTCTCTAATATCATTTTTATATTCAATAATGTGTAAATATTTTCTTTATATTTATGTTTGATAAATATTTTTCTACCTAAAAAAAACCTAAAAATCGCTCTCCCAAGAAATAAACAAATGGTAATGTGTGCTCTTTGAACCAAATAGCAAAAATAAAACTTCTACAATATTTTCATTCTCTCTTATTGAACGTAATTAAAAAAATTAAACGTCACAAAATAAGTCACACAAGTTATGACAGTGGCCATATAACGCTACGATAACCTATAATTTTATTAAATGATATTTAGTTATTGTTGTTTTTAAATATGGCACAATATTTCAAAAAATGTTAAAAATAATCTTTGCCTTAATAAAAGACAAAGATTATAAATATCTATCTTTAAAGACAGAAGATATGCTTACCTACATACCCGGACCCATCCAAATTTTGTCATACTCGATAATACATTATATTCTTAAAAAATATTTATTATCAATATTTATATAAATGAATCGATAGATGGCGTTGAAATACCATTCAGTGAAGCACCGTGGGATTATCCCACGTTATTTCATCTGTCCACACAAATAAAGTTCCAATTCAGTAGCGTAGTACTGATTAGAAGTAATGGCTAACGAAAAACCAAAACACGTGGCAAAATCTCAAAATTATCGTTTAACATTAACTGAACAGGGATGGGCGACTATTCCTCGATTCAGTTTTTGATACCGTAAGATTAAAAATGTATCCACAATTCAATAATTCTAGTAGTTATATGAAAACGTTTGTTTAAACACGTTTTCAATCTTATGGTAATTGTAACTTATTATTGCTAAAAACTCATCGATATAAACTACCAGATACGGTGTTATCAACGTTTTTCTAAAGGTGTAGTATACATATGGATAATCAACGCCATCTATTTAGATTAATGCGAACTACGATAAACAATTTTTTAGCTGACAAAACTCGTTGACTCGGCTCGCTTGAGCTGACTCGGCTCGTTGCGTACAGTAGCCTTATATGGGCTATAAATTATTCGATATTTTATTCGAAAAAAATGAATGTACAGCTTTGCACATATCAATTATATATACAATCAATATCAATATATATACACATATCAATATATATACATATATATGTGAAACATCTATAGGCGCAGGTATAAACCGGATCGTTGGCCCCACGGCAAGCGTAACCACGCTATACTAAGGTATATATATATAGTCTATATGTAGTAGAGTGTACGGTATGGCGACGTGTCGCCATGCGCGACCGACTACGCGACCCCCTCCTCACACAGTTCGACGCTGTTGTTTATTACGGTACACATAACCTGTGCTTTATTATTTTTGTATTAATTGTAAATAAATGTTTATTAAACCATTTTTGTCATCATTTTCTGCAAGAAATTCGTAATACTTTATTTTTTCATTATGCTATATTTAGTTGCTGTAATAATCTTGTCTTTTATGCATATTACTTCTACGAACACGATGTTTCACATCTGCCAGGTGTCCCGTGACGGCTCACTGTTTTTTTTCTTTTTCAATATGTTCACCTGCACCCTTCAGATCTTTCAATTAGCTTCATAAAAAAAATGTTTCGCCTTTGCCCTAAAAATAAGCTGAAACTGCGTCCTTCACTTCTTCATCGCTTGAAACTTCTTTCCACGAAGTTCTTTTTTAAGGTTTGGGAACAAATAATAATCACTGGGAGCCAGGTCAGGACTGTAGGGTGGGTGTTCCAAAATATCGAAGCCCACCTTGTGCAGGGCGGCCAGCGCAACGCGGCTCGTGTAAACGGGAGCGTTGTCGTGCAAAAGCAGGACAACTTTGGTAAATTTTCCCCTTCCTTTTTCTTTGGTTGCTTCTTTCAACCTCTCTAGAATTGATTCATAGTATTCTCCGGTTATGGAAACACCTTTATCTTTATAATCCGACAACAGGATCCCTTTTAAATCTCAAAAGACTGTCGCCATGATGTTTCCAGCCGACTGTGACACCTTAAACTTCTTAGGTGGTGGTGTGCCTTTTTTGTGCCACTGCATTAAGTCTTGTTTGGACTCGGGTTCATAATGATGAACTCAAGTTTCGTCTCCAGTAACAATTCGACTTAATAGTCCATCCTTGTCTTCACTACAGAGGTCCAAACAGAGAACACTCCACGCGGCGTTGTTTTTGAGGCGGTGTGAGCATTTTCGGCACCCATCTTGCGCTGACCTTTGTCATGCCAAGGTGATCATGGAGAATTTTAAAAATTGTTGTATCTGATACTCCAACCATCTCTGCAAGCTGTTTCTTCTTTAGTAATAATTTCCGGAGTAGTCCTTTCGATCGGTCGACCGGGGCGTGGGTCGTCTTCAAGTGAGCCTCTACCCTGTTCAAAGAGATTAAGCCACTAGTAAACCATGGTTTTACCCGGGCAAGAGTCCCCGTAAATGGATACCATCTCTTTCAGTATGGTTTGAACCGACTTTCCTTGCTTGGTAAGGAACTTTATAATGGCGCGGTACTCGATTTTTTCCATAGTTTACACTTTCTTCCAGATTGAGTTGTTTGTTCGACGATAGTTCAAAGACCAATCCGATTATGATAAAACTTGGTAATGAGTTACTTAACTAGCTATCATTTCGATAATCACCATTACTAATGGTCTACCTTTCCATTCCGCGAACTTAAAAACACCCCCTCGTATATATATATATATATATATATATATATATATATATATATATATATAAATTGCAAGATGTCAACAACAAACACAAATGAAGTTACTTGGATTCAAATCACCAAGTAACCTGAAAATTGGTTCCGATAAACCTACAAACTGAAAAAAGTGCTTACAGCAGTTCAAATGGTATGCAATCGCTATCCAGCTAGATAAAAAGCCAGCTGAAGTTCAGGTCGCAACGTTCATAATGATTATAGGACCAGAGGCAATCGAAATTTATAATATTAGAAGAAAGCTCAAACTCTGAAGATGAAGTACATAAAGTACCACGAACGTACGAACGAAGTAAATAAGTTGACAAAGTAAACTTTTTTGCCAAACTTGATACCTCTGCATAATGTAAAGTATTACCTAGGCAACTAATGGATAACGCCAAAACTAGTTTAAAATGAAGTCGTACAAAAAATGTAATAAGTTATAGACAATAAAATTGCAGTGCTAACTGAGGTGAAACCAGTGTAAAATAAAAAAAAAATCTTATTTAAAGCTGTAAAAGAAAAAATCACTCTAATTCTAAACCTCCAAACCTTTGGAAAAAATTGGCATTTACGGCAAGAGTAAAATCTTCAAAAGAAAGTCAATCTACCTACAAATAATATATTTGAACGGTTAGGCTTTTACAATAATTACGAATACGTCATCGACCTAATCAAAAACCCCAGATTCGATATAAAACTTTCAAGGAGAATTTTCTACGCAATGATAGGTAAAGTTAAGCAAGAACGGTGGAGTTAGATGTGTTCCAACCTGAAACAGAGCCTACTCCCGCAGTATGATAGTCGTCAGACAATAAGGTAAATTAAGAATCTGCATAGATCCGTCAGACCAATAGAAGATATATACGAGTAAGTCGATGTCAAAGGATCAAAAGTTTTTGCCTATTTTATTAGATTGCACAAAAACATGCTGGGTTTTTAAGCTATGGAAAACAATTCAGAAGATATTAATATTTACCAAACTATAGAGAAGATACTCTTTCAAGAGTATCCTCAGCACCTGAAATATTTGAAAAAAATTTAACAAATTTACTTAATAAATTGAAAAATGTAAGTGTCAATAGATGACATCTTCATTCACGCAAAACTAGAGGAGACTTATACGAAACAGAAAACGAAGTCATCATAGCGTTAAAAAAGCAGGCTTTAAACTAAATAAAAACAAATGCATTTAGCAAAGAAGTTAAAATTTTTGGGATACATTGTTTCAGCCAAAAGATTAAAAGCAGACCCAGAATGAGGGCAAGCCACACAAGTAATGGAAACACCAAAAATAAAAAAGAGTTACAAAGACTCTCAAGAATGATAACTTACTTAAATAAATTGATTCCAAACACTTCAGACCAAACAAATCCATTAAGAGAATTATTACATAAAAGAAAACAAGTTTCACCTGGGAAATCCATCATAAAGAAGCACTCAGAAAAATAAAACTAGTACTATTGAATCCTGCAGTACTAAGATTATATGACGTAGAAAACGTGAAACATTAACAGTTGACACAAGGTCAAAAAGCATTAGGGTCGGCATTTCTTCAAAAAGGTCAACCGGTAACTTAAGTAGTAGGAGAACTGACCAAATCTGAGCATAAATATCCTCAGATTGAGAAAGAAGCACTCGTTATATTATTCGGATGCAAAAAGTTTCATTAGTACGTGTGTAGTAAATAACTAACAGTGGAATCAGATCACAAACTCCTCGAGACAATCTTCATGAAACATATACAATCAACTCCAGCAAGATTGCAACGTATAATGCTTACTCTTGCGCCATACTCACCAAATGTTATATTTAAACAAGGCATAGAAATACGTTTGGCAGATTTTTTCAGATGTAATAATTCTAATTTACAACATGATCAAAATTGAATGCTAAAGAAGAATTAAATCAAGCAACAGAAGAGGATCTAAATTTACAGTTGTTACTTAAAACTATAATGCACGGATTTCCAGAAAGAACCTCTGAACTTCCCGCAGAACTGCGACATTATTTCAACTTGAATGAGGAATTGATACATCTTAAAGAGCTAAATTTCTATAAAGTGCAATGGGCCTAGCTTAGAAATCAGTTCAAACCGCTAAGAATCTACTAAAGAAATGCAGTATCAAGAAGTCTGATGTCCAACTGGATCCCTTAAATTGGAGAAATATACCGAGAAACGCCAACTTAGACTCTTTCAATCAATGTTTTTCAGCAGAATCGTCATATCACCGATGTCTACAACTGACAGGAGTTTAAAACTAAAAATAGTTCCAGGAATAGCAGCCGAACTTGAACGTCTGCGAAAGAAGCAAGCTAACTACAGTAACAAGCACACTAAAAAACCAGTTAATTTTTAATTTAATTACAAAGTCAGTCATAAAGTTGCTCACCATCAATGGGAAGGACCAAGAGTGAGAAAGAAAAAACCTGAAAATCTGCCAAGATCTGTAACTATTGAAGCAGATCAAGGTTAAATTTTAAGAAGAAACTTCAGTCATCTGCAAGTATACCTAGCTAGCACGAATAGAATCGCCGTTCTGAAACCAAATATGCTGAAAGACTAATATAGAAGCACAGGTTCAAACACAACTTCAATCGTCTGCTGCCAATAAGTCACTCCGATGACAAGAGGACTACTTCAAAATCCTGTCCTACTCGGCAAGAAGACCATTTGTAACAGTCAAAAATTGGAAATCAAGCAACCCAACGATCATGAAGATTTGGAAGTCATAAAACCTATAAGTAGACTTGATTTGTAAGACCCGTTATATCATTTGAGTGTAAAAACTTATATGTCAATTATGTAGAAACAAATGTTCTAATTAGTGACGTACAGACCTTGTCTGCCACCTGGTGGCACAACATTATTCTAATATACACTACTGTGGCAATGTCAAGTATTAAAACAATAAAGACATGCACGCTTACTCTTTGGTACTAATTAATATCATAAATTAAAGAACCCAACATTACAATATTGATAAAAAAACGACGTTCGACTGGTCACCCATTATTTTAAACGTTTCCTAAATATACATTTTATTGTTTTGAGTGAAAATTGGAAAAAGCAAGGTTCATATAGCATTCAAATATTTTTTTAAAAAATATATAACATATCAGACTTTCTTTTTACTTTAAGCGATTATCACCCGTCATATTGGCGGAACGAATAATAAGAAAGGCGCAACGTGTTTCCAAAAGAAAATGCGGCTGTTTTGTTGACTGACAGAATTAATTTTAAGTAGATTTTGCATTTCTTTTTTGTATTTTGCGATTCTGCAGAATGAGTGTAGATACATAATTTCTATCTAAACCAAAAAACTGAAGCATATCATGAAAAATCGAAAAATGGAATCGCGTTTACATATAAAATACAATAATACATTTCATTTACATTGTGTTTTGATCTACGTCGGTATAAACACTGCATGGCTTTGATCATTTAGAAGTAGTAGTAAGAGAAAATGATTAGCCTTTGTTATAAACTCTGATCCATTAGTAGCCCCATTAGTAACATCCCATTTAGTAATACTTATGCATACTAAATGGGACGTTACCAAATTATATTAGTTCAGAAGTGTCTTATTTGACTGTAATCTAACGCTTCACTGCCAGTGAGCCCCTTCGTTGCTGCGAGACCCTATCTGAATACGAGACTTCACATCAAAATCCAAGGCCTTACAAAACTAATAACGAAATGCCGAAAGACAAATAAGTCAAGAGAAGGTATTGACAGACAAATAAGTCACGAGAAGGCTTCGGGGCTTTATTAGCCGGTGACACAAACAAGCGAGATTCTGATGATTCGGCAGCTGCCAAATGAAGCACGACCGTAAACGCGAGCGCCTCGTAAAACTATGGTATCGAGGTCACAAACATATTTGATTCAAAGCTTTGTTTGTTGTTTTCCGTTATATTATGGCGAGACGTGTTATTATAGTTTATGAATTACGATGGGCTTATAGGCTGTCGTTTGTACGCGGCGCGACGCGATGCTTTATCGTATCTTTGAATACGACCACAATTATTGAATGTTATTGAGACCGACAAAATTAATTCACGGTAGGTGCATTTTTATAATGTATAGTTAAGCATCGACTGTCTTGTTTCCATGTATGATTATTTGATTTTATAAACCAAATAATAAACGGCTGTATCCAAACTGAGATAACCATTATGTCTATTTAGACATGGTCGCGTGCGCTAGTATTTTTTAAAAAGAATAATAATTATTTTATTTCCACTGCGGACCGTGTTCTATATAATCAGTCCCACTTTCAGAATGATCGACTATTCCAAACCTCTACACTACTCGCAAAGTTACCTTGACGAAGTACTCGTCGAAGTTGATCGCAGTGTGAAGTACGCAAAGAGCGAATCGAAATACCTCTCTACACAATTCTCTTCGCCTAACTTCAATCAACTTCGCGAGTAGTGTAGTGCAGGTTTAAATATTACAATCGAAATATCTCATTAATATCTACTAATTTATAAAAGTTACAAAATGGCTTCTTGGATTATTGTGAAAAAACGTTGTATATTGCGGTAAATATTTTAAGTCCAAACTATCTTTCTCTAAGGACTCAACACACGTTTTCCTAAAGATCATTTGGCCACCTATATACTTGTTACAAAGCCAGTTAAAGAACACCTCGCGTTTTAATAGTTCTACGAGCGGCGGTGGGGCCGAGGTCAAGGTGAAACCCTATAGCCCACGTGACCTTCTTGAGGGCGAGACGATACTCGCTTACTTCCTACGCTTGTTTGTAGCCACTCTTTGTTGCCGTGCGCCACAAACTTCTGTAAAGGGTTGCCAAATTACATTACGTATTTAAGTTAACTGACATTTCTCATCGTAAATTATATACCTCTCGAGCCATTTGCATAATTAATCTAGGAGCACATTATGTTAAGACCACGTTTTCCTAAACCCAATTAACTATGCAAACTTAGTCTTTGTTTCACATTTGTTTCTTCGTTAAAATTTAATTCAATAAACTAACTCACAAAACAATAATGTCCCATTTAACTAAAGCAAATAAAAATTAAAAATAAATTTATTTAACCAAAATTAAAAACACAATTTCCTCTAGAATATTATTGAATATATTTGGCGTTAATTTTGTAGAAATTCATTATTCACAACTAAATGAAACTACGTGATGCAGTATTATTTCTACTTTCTTTAAGTTCTTTACCACGACCTAGGTTTCGTTGTATTACAACATTTTCAGGTGGGCTATTAGCAAAGACATAAATACACGATCTTTGCTAATAGCCCACCTGAAGATGTTCTAATACAACGAAACCTAGGTCGTGGTAAAGAACTTAAAGAAAGTAGAAATAATACTAAATCACGTAGTTTCATTTAATTTAGAAAATTAATTAATTTTAATTTTAAATTCTGTGTCGGTAAGAAAGGGGTGAAACAAAGAACCTGTTAATATAGGTAGAATTTGCACAACGAGGGTTCCATGCGAACCTAAGTACATACAAAAAGTAAAAACATTTAAAGATACATAATATTCCTGAACAATATTTGTTCGTCTCGTAAATACATTGCCTAGCATATCTTACACAGGCGTACGAAAATAACTTATGTAGGAACATATCACTAATTTATTAAACCATGTTTATCGAAATAAAATCGGTTTAAAGTAATACTTACGTAGTAATACGCATTTGAATAGTTATAGATTGCAAAACATATCAGAAACTTACATCTCGAATTTGCTGTTAAAAAAATATTACTAGACATACTCCAATGCATTTTAAAAGAGCTCCGGAATAACGACCCACCCGATAGGGTCAAAAATAAATTACACATGAAGTCCGAAATACAGGAGGTAATCGATCTTAAACTAAAAAACTATGACATACGGACGGACAGATATATAAACGTACACGATAAAATTATGAGGATTTCGGTTTTGAAGCGAAGCTTCTTAACTGAAAAAAAGTGAAATATCACGAACGAACGCAGCGACGAATTGACTAGGCGGCGCGTATTGTTGCCCATGTGAGGGATATGGAGTAAAAGAGAGACAAAAAAAAGCAGACAGCGCCACGCACTGCCTCTCTCCCACCTTCGGTCTCTTTAAATGTATATACGTTTGTATGTGTGTGTGCGATTATACACACGTATAGTCGTCCCAATGAGAGAATGTACGTGCTTGGTACTAGACGCATATGATTGTAGTAGAAAATAGCAATCATTCTATCAGTGGATCGTAATTTGGTATACTTAACCTGTTTATGTATTATCATTTTATGTAAGTGTTTTATTTGTTTTTTTTTAATTAAGTGTTTTTATTGTGTGATGGATAATTCGAAAATTATTTGTAGAAATGTCTATTACTCATTACTGTACTGATACTATATTTTATTTTTTAATAATTAAAAATTTTATATTATTTGCGATGCGTAAGAAGCTTTGTTCTCGGATGTCCCACGATACCTTACGTCGTTTTATATCTGTTTAGCTACGGTGCCGTAAAACAGATATATATAGTACCTTAAAAAGAAATAAAATATTGTGTTTCATTTACAAAAGAAAGAAATTGTATTAAAAATATGCTCACAATAAAAAGAAA
Source organism: Druceiella hillmani (assembly GCA_039881145.1). Lineage (NCBI taxonomy): Eukaryota > Metazoa > Arthropoda > Insecta > Lepidoptera > Hepialidae > Druceiella > Druceiella hillmani. The sequence continues at coordinate 539,504 of JAYKKI010000125.1, read as the reverse complement.
AAACTTAATTAAACTATAATTAATGCCGTTATTAGTTAACTATAATACATAAATTACGGAAATGTTAAAGCAGGAAAGCTGCTTTTACACACTGATGTGGGCAGATTGCGAAGTGCGTAGTTTTATTAAATGATACAATAAATGAACTACAATGCTGATCCTAGCGAATCAATGATCAACAGGTCATTTTGGTAATATTTAGAAAACATACAAAATAATGGTGAGGATCCTTTGTGAATACAAAGGATTACAGTGTGTGTTTTTCAAACTATAATTTAGTTTGAAAAATTAGGAAAAATTGATGAGCCATAAGCACGCATAAGCTCTCAATAACAGGACCATAGACAATCGGTATCATTGAAAATTTTTTGTGACGTTAGAAATTTCTAGAACGGAATTTTTTGTCATTTTTCGTTAGACGGTTCCATCTCAACGATAATTTCAGATGATTCGCTAAGAGTAAAATAAAAAGTAATTGCCTTTTTTTGTTTACGCCAATCATCCAGAATGAATTGATCAATTCACTTCAAGATGGCGCCAAATGAACTCGGCCGTGCTGGAATGAACATGAACCTGATTTGCAGACAGAAAATACAGAAACAAAAGAATACAACTGCAACAAGAATAAACAAAATTTGACAAGTGCTGATAAGACGCAATTATAATTCGTTTTCGTCTTTATACCTATCCCACGAAACACGGCCTTTTAAGTTTTGCAATAAAATATGTGAGAATTGTCATCATACAAAGTTGTGTCATGGATTATATATATATATATATATATATATATATATATATATATATATATATATATTTATATACATATATATATATATATATATATATATATATATTAATAAGTTTTTACAATTTTCAATTTTAGCATTCCACACGAGTAAACCTATGAGCCGAAGCTCATAACGTACGCAAGAAAGTTTGCCTTGCAAGCACATTTGCGCGTCAAACAGTAAACCGTACACACTCTCGTATTCCCCGCACAATGCGGAGTTCGCAAACTGCTTTAAAATCAATACTTGTCTTGTTTTATGAAGATTTAATCATACTATCGCACATATTTGCAATTTCGTGTAGAATGAGGGTAAGTAGAGACGATTAGATGATGGTCGTGCTTATTTTGAGTACCTATCTCTCATAAAGACTTTTTTGACGTACCTATCTCTCATAGACTTTTTTGACGTACCTATCTCTCATACAGACTTTTTTGACGTACCTATCTCTCATACAGACTTTTTTGACGTTCCTATCTCTCATAAAGACTTTTTTGACGTACCTATCTCTCATACAGACTTTTTTGACGTACCTATCTCTCATAAAGACTTTTTTGACGTACCTATCTCCATACAGCCTTTTTGGACATACCTATCTCTCGTAAAGACTTTTTTGACGTACCTATTTCTCATAAAGACTTTTTTGACGTACCTATCTCTCATAAAGACTTTTTTGACGTACCTATCTCTCATACAGACTTTTTTGACGTACCTATCTCTCATAAAGACTTTTTGAACGTACCTATCTCTCATACAGACTTTTTTGACATACCTATCTCTCGTAAAGACTTTTTTGACGTACCTATTTCTCATAAAGAATATTGATTATTACGTGAACTGCAAACACGCACGCATGTAATTATAAATTATCATCTCGCTTGTTCATAACAAAATGTATGGTGGCCTGCTAGAGGTGCATTAAGAACAAATATTTACTTTATTTTGGTTCATATTTTACTTTGATTAAAGGTGAAAAAAACGCTTATTTGTTTTTTCACAATATAATGTGTGTTGATTAATTGGTAGAGCCAGACTTTTTTCAGATCACCCTCAAAAATATATTAAAAATAATCTATAATTTTTTTTATTTGGACTTTAATTGAGGAGAATTAATATATTTTTCACTATTTTTTTTCTATTTTCGACCTTTCTCAATCATAATTACATTTAAACGTTTCTTTACCATAAGTAGAACATGCATTCAAAAAAAAATAAGAAAAACCCTAAATTATCAACATAATCAATTTTTTTCTTTTTTTGAAATAATATGTATCGCTCAATATTTATAGCGAATAAAGTGTTCACCGTTTCGCTTTGATGCCGCGACACGGCGCTCGGTGTATGTTCACTGCACAACGCTTAACCCTTGCGTTAGCGTTGAAATAATGCACCTCGAAAACGGGATAAGATATGAAAAAATTATATTGATTATAATAGTCTTATTTTGTACATGGAAGCTGCGTTTCTACAATAATTTAACAAGAACTGTATATTTTGAATGACAGATTTTGCTAAATTTTATCAAGATAACATTAATTTGCAACTGATAAGACACAGTACAAAAAACTTATACAACAAAAATTCAATATTTTGACTCACAGGAATTTGGAAAGCACTGACCTCTGTAGCATACTAGTCAGTGCAGGTCAGTGTAGGGCAGAAAAACATAGTTCTTATTGTAGTTATTCTTCAAGAACAACTAAGTAAAATATGATCCTCCGTAACATAGGCCAGGCTATGGAGGTTCACACAGTGCAGAGGATCGAAAGGTCATATTTACCATACATAGATGTGGAAAGTTGCTAAAATAATTGGTCTAATAATAATGTATTTGACAATTTTAGGATTTCATTCCTCAAAATGAAAAAAGTAAACTTCATAAGGATCACCTGGTTGTCCGTCCATCTATCTGTTAAAGCCCTATTTCTCAGAAACGGTTTGAGATGTTAAGTAAAAATTTATATCGTATACCGAGATCTACATCCTTTTGATTTTGGATTCACGCAAGTCTCATACACTTAACATCAAAACCTATAGAGTACTTCCGGTCGATCTAGAGTCTTGAAAGTAGGCATAACGGGAGGTCTTATAGTGCAAATAAAGGGAAAAATATAAAAATTAGGTATGGCCGAATATTCGATAAATATTCGGTATTCGGCATGTCAGGCATGTGTTTCTATGGTCGTATTCGGCCGAATATTCGGTTCGATAGCCGAATTATTACCGGATATAAAAAAAAACTTTCCTTTCATATTGTTGAATTCTATATTACTTTGCAATAAAACGTTAACTTCGCGTGAACTTAACATGATTAACGAACTAAGTATAGACGTAAATCGCAAACATTAATATATTAGTAAAAAAAAGAATAAAACATCAACATTGCCTATTATTGGCAAAGAGACTCGGTGTATATTAATACATACTAGAGTAACTTGAAACAAAATAATAAACTTAAAATTAAAAAGTATCTTACCTCAACCATAAGATCAAAGTTATATTAAAATACAGCTATAATATAGCATAGCTTAAACCACAAAAGAGTGTACCAGACATACAATATTAATACTTTCCTGCTCTTTTTTGGCAATGAAAATTAGATGCTCTTTCTGGGAAAAGTTTGTTACGTTTTTTTCATAAACATTTCCTGCGTTGGAAACATACATTATAGTCTAAGATCCGGCATTAAAAAAATATACCCTCATGTGTTAATTGAATAAAATAATTGTTTATAGGATGATTTCAATATAATGAATGTAAGTAAACAACCTCTGCCAGCATAGGTCTGCTACAATTAATAATAATTAATTAATTAACAGTTAATTTATTTATAATTGTTACTTTCACATGTTAATTGCATGAACCAAGCAGAAAATTTAAATATTGTATATTATAAACCTTGTTGTAGTAGGCACCCATTTCTATGACTGCTACACTTACCTGCAGCCAGGTGAGAACAGGTAGATAAATTTAACTTATTTCCCTCATATGTTAATTAAAAATTACGAGCGTATCTAGAAAGTTCCTAAAAAATTAAATATATTTATATGTGGCAGCTATCTTGAAATAATTTGCAGCTTTTATAAAAAAAAGTTAAATTTCGAAAATTTAAACGAAACATGTGCTGACAAGAGAGAGAGAAAATTGGATTTCATAACCAACAAATTTATTGAGTTTATGAAAATCGGATTGATAAATATAGTGTTTTAATTATAAAATTGAAAATAAAAACCGTCATAATATATGACTGGATATTTTATGTTGAATATATTATTATTATAAACATTTAAAATGAAGCTGTGTTTTTTGTGTAATGAAAGTGGAGAAGTGTGTGACTTTGATGAACAAAAATTTTGGCAATGAAATCATTAACTAATTCACGAAAAGTAATAACTATTCTCAATAGATACGGCCATACAGTTGGTTACAATTTAGTCGAAGAGTTGGAAACAGAGATGACTTATACTGCATTGGATGAAGATAGTGTTGTACCATCGGGAATTGATACAGATTCAAATTTAAGTACACATGTTGCATTCGACAATTTTGATCGTTTTGTCGATACAACTAGTGGAAAAGATACCATGCATGATACGGTAGGGATTATTTATCAATTCCGTCAACCTGATAAAGAAGAACCCGAGTCTATAGAAAAAATGTCAGAGGTCAATGAGCTGCAGACCAGCTGTTCGAAAAAGGCGAAAATTTGAAGAAGTTCATTTGGTTTCTAAGCCGTTCTTTGACACACCAGATTCAAATTTGAATATGCTCCTTCTAGAGATAATTCAAAGTCACATCGATCTGTGCAAAGGAGCAGTTGAAATATCAAAAAGTAAGGATCTTCTGTGGATACTATCTTTAACGCAGCTTCATTCAACACCAATGTGGTTAGGATTTAACTGCAAAATTTTCGAAGATAATAGCGAACTCCAAACAGTAGAATATTTACCTCCAATCAATGACTCTCCAACTTCCAAATCTGTGGTTCACCAAACTCTGGAATTGGCAAAAAATATTGCTGAGGAATGTAATCAAAAGCACATTATTGTAACTTATGATTTGGCCATAGCAAAAATGGCTATACAAATTCAGGAAAATAAAAGTCCTGAATTTAATAACATTTTCGTCAACTTAGGAGGATTTCATATGCAAATGGCTTTCTTTAAAGCCATCGGAAAATGCATTGAATCATGTGGTTTAGTTGATATTCTCGTTCAGGCAGAAGTTCTAGCTGCAGGTTCAATGCATAGTTTTTTAGACAGCAAACACTTCAATCGCTGCAAAAGGATTCACCCTCTTACTTCTTGCAAATAATACATTTAGAACAATATTTAGCAGAAAGTAACATAAGTCCGGAAATGTGCTAAAATTTTGAAAACCTACTAAATTCTTCTGATGAAACACTTTATGGCTTAAACGACGCTATGGAATTGACGCTATAGAATAGAAGGTTACAAAGAGTATTGCTAAGATACAATAAACGAAAAACATGGCAAGACAGCTCAATTTTATTTACAATACTGTGAGTTCATCAATCTGTTTCTACGATTTTCACGTAGCATACGAAGTAATAATTTCGAATTATACTTGGATTCAATATATGAAATGTCTGATTTGTTCTTCAACTTTAATTAACCCAATTATACTAGATGGGCTGTCAAGTATTTGAGTAATCTCATTAACCTGAAACTTCAGAATTCACCCCTTTTTCAAGAATTTCGTCGTGGAGCATTTGGTATTAGACGAACCAAGGCTCCTTTCACTGGTGGACTTAACGTTAGAACAAACCGTGAATGCAGATGCCGACAATCAACTGACCAGGAATTATTCGGCTAATTCAATATCTGCTCGTCAAAGGTGGGCTTTGAGCCACTGCATGCGAACAAAAATTTTAACATTCGTCAAAAAAAATGTTAAACTGTCTCATATTGACGACAGTTCACATAGCTTACAAAAATCTCGGATTACAAAAGACAGAAAAACTCTTGATGCAATTATCGAAGGAATAAAAAATACACTCAATCCCTTTGATGTTACAGTGGATAAAGAAATTCTGTTCAACATTACGAGTGGTCGAGCTGCTCCTCCTGAAATTACAAACTTTTTATTAAATTCAAAGACATTGGGCAGTGAGCAGAAATCAAATTTTGTTTCAGAGTGTGCGTCTAATCCCGATAGATTTAAACAGAGTATAAAAAGGAATAAAATTTTGAATTTTGAGTCGTTATGTATCTCTAAATCTCAAAAAAGTAGAGATAAAAGTAAAAAATGGTAGGTTATTAGCCGTAGCTCTTGAGAAAAGAGTGGATATTGAACACTGCTTCAAATTCCCTTTAGCACCACTACCACCAGCCCTCTTCTCGTGCACTGGTGAAATGCTCAAGCAGACAAGTCGAATTTAGCAAAAATTTTGAAACAAAATGTTCAACAGATACAACCTCCCAGCGTGGATATTGAAATAATTGATGGATTCTACTATCTACATCTCATTGGGGCAAGTTTGCCAAAAACATTCGATAAAGTGGCAGAATTAATTCTTATCAAGCTTTGCTCAACAAGTGCTTCTGAAATTCATATAATATTTGATAGATACTTACCCGATTCTATCAAAAGTTGTGAACGCAAAAATCGAAAAGAATTTGACACTCCATATTCAATTAAAGGTCCACTTCAGCCCCGGCCAAATGATTTTTTGGGACATATGAAAAATTATCACTTCAAAAATGCAATAGTCAAATTCCTGTCAGATTATTGGGAAAATGATGCTATGATCACGGCTTTGGGAAACAAAAAAGTTTTTTTAACAGTCGAAGAAAAATGTTTCTCCTATCGTGTTCAAGATAATCACGTAATTAAGTCAGAAGAACTAAATTTTCTTTGTCATCATGAAGAGGCTGACACCCGCATAATGTTTCATATTTATAAAGCACCTGAAAACTCGAAGATATTAGTGAAGGCGACAGATACTGATGTGTTGATCATTATTCTAGGGAATATACACAAAGTTTCGGACAAAAAAATTTGGCTAGCTGGCTCGTTTAAAAAACAAAGTAACAGAGAATTTAATTGTATTAACTGTTCCGAGTTAGCGTCAACACTAGATCCTCAATTGTGTCTTTCACTACCTGCATTTCATGCCTATACAGGTTGTGATTATACTGCAGCTTTCTATAACAAAGGGAAAGCTCGTCCTTTCAAAATTTTCTCGAAAAGTAATAAATATCAAAAAGTATTTGCCTCGTTAACAGATGATGCAGACCTTTTCTTGGAAAAATATAGAAGCTGTTCAGGAATTTACGTGTTTAATGTATGGAGTAAAAAACTGTTCCAGTGTTAATGAAGCTCGATATCGACTTTTTCAAAAAGCTTATCCGGCTGTTAAAAATAATGATAAATTTTTGAAAAAAATTAAAAATTTTGATTCAACATTAATAACACCATGCTGGAAATCGCTTAAGCAAAAGATTTTGAGAACGATATTTGTAAACTACATGTGGTTAAACGCGACTGATACAGACTGTATAAAACTCAATCCGGAGGAGTGTGGTTGGTTTATGGAAGGTCACTTAAAACCTGAATGGTTTGTGGGAGACGCTGCACCATTCCAAGTTGAAGATATTATAGCAGGAACAATTAATGATGTTAATGATAACGAAAACGATGACACCGAAGCAAACAACTTAGACGAAGATCAAGATGATTGTGTGGCAACTTCTGATGAGTCGGAGGATGAATAGATCATTGATTTTCGGCTTACATTTGTTTTAAACTTAATTTAATTTAAACATGATTTAATTACACTAATTTTGTACTTTGTACCTTTTTTCTATTATAATAATAATAATAATAATAATAAAAGTAACGAATATTTAAAACCTATTCTTTACACTGACATTCTAAAATTAAAAAAAAATTATTTTAGTGCTTAAGAATTACAATAAAGAAATTTTATAGAAATAGATTCAATAATAGAAGCATCAAAAAACTACACGGTAAGTGTAAAATATTAAAAAATATATTAAAATATTGCTGTTATTTTTTTTGAGGTACATTTTTTTTATTTCTTTTACCGAAAATCTCTAATTTTTAAATTATTTTTTCTGAAATTAAATATTGCACTAAATTCGAGAAATTCATTAAATCATGTACAAACTTTGAGCTATCGTTCTATCTTTATCTTTCTTATAGTTCACTCTCATCTACTTTCTCCATTTCAGTACGTTTAAATGGGCCTATGATGCGCGCGCATGAATTCTTCGCTTTCCTTGTTTATTGAAAGAATTTGTACTACTCTATCTCTCTCTTCGCATCGAGCTCCCACTGTCACCGTAAATTTTCATTTTTATTATTTATCTCTGGCTGCATCAGCTTTTTACATGGTAGCCAAACATTATCGTGTTTAGAATTCGACGCGGTTTAATGTAGCACTTAAATTTTTTAATTAACATATGTGGGAAATAAGTTAAATTTATCTACCTGTTCTCACCTGGCTGCAGGTAAGTGTAGCAGTCATAGAAATGGGTGCCTACTACAACAAGGTTTATAATATACAATATTTAAATTTTCTGCTTGGTTCATGCAATTAACATGTGAAAGTAACAATTATAAATAAATTAACTGTTAATTAATTAATTATTATTAATTGTAGCAGACCTATGCTGGCAGAGGTTGTTTACTTACATTCATTATATTGAAATCATCCTATAAACAATTATTTTATTCAATTAACACATGAGGGTATATTTTTAATGCCGGATCTTAGACTATTAAGACAGATAAAAAATTAATTAAACTGTGCGCGTGCTTTTCTTCGTTTTTTGTCCAGAATGCAAATTAACTGAGATTTCGTTATCATAATTTTTCATTTAAATAACTTTATAATTCTATTGGAATCAGACTTTTAGAAATTTCTTCGGACACTGCCGTCCGCTTAAAGGAAGCAATATCTTTATAGCACGTCTAAAACGTTACAGAAAATTCATGAAAATTCGTAATTCTTGGGAATAATGGTCTGTTCTCCTCGTTGTCACTGCTACTGCTTTCCAACGCCTCGCTCCTTTCGATTTCTTCTCTCAACAATTATATTTTCACTATTCACATTTTTCTGGAGAGAAAAAATTCAATCAAAATGTTAGGTCTAACAATGTTGCCAGTGCGTAGTATTTGTCATTATCTATGCTTTGGAATCCGTGTCTGAGTTCTGTCTCTAAAGGAAGTCTTTTTTCGGCTAATCCTGCTGTGCATGTAATACTTTACAAGAGTGGTAACAGACGGTGTGAGTTCAAAATGAAAATGTGGAACTAGTAATCTTTTTTCATTACTTCAAAGGATTGTAATACGGTCATTATCCCTTTCAGAACTAGGCATAGACGCTCACTTAAGTCATGGAAATTCGTTGTGCCACAGTTGTCGGATACGGCTCTTTTTTATTTTCGGAAACGTTCGCACAATTGAAATGTATTATTGCATCTAATACTCACATCTCATGTAAGGTTATATTTTAGCAAATTGACCTCACTCTGAATTTGAATCAACTTTTATTGAACCTGAATGGAGTGGCTGAAATGAGTAACAATCCTTTTTGACAATGTTAAAGCTTCACTGACGTTTTTAAGGATTTTCAGTGAATTATTTGCAGCGGGTTTTAATGTATGGCTAAAACATACTTTTCTAATGTATTTATTTTTAGTGTAATTTATTAACTGCTTTTACTTTGTCATATCCGTTAACTCTAAGTATCATATGATCAATTTGTCACATATTTATCATATATTCCGGCTAAATTCGGATGCGGACTGCTGTGTGCTGCACAGTAAGATTTTGTATTTGAAGAACACTGTGTTGAACAGAAAATTCTTCGTCAAGCTACTGTGCAGTGGTGCTCAAAGAGCTAATTAAATTGTTCACACAAATCCACATGTCAGTGGTTATTGATTTTGCTTTAGTCTTAACAAGGTTGTTTTAATAATCTTCTTTGCTTTTTCATAAAGTTGCGGCAAAATGATTTCACTACTGTATTTTCTTCCGGACATTTATTACTTCGGTACCAATAAATTAATCACCCTATTAAATCCAGTGTCCTTTTATAGGTATAGGATAATTATATAACGCCATCATTTCAGCTATAGCATAGTCAATTTCTAATGATCTTGAGTCATTGATTTCCCATTTCTTCATAAATGCATCCTATAAGTTATGCTGCACACTTGATGTTGATTTTTTTGTAGACTTAGGGATTGGGATATTGAAGGCTGATTGCTACAACCACTTTGTTGAAATCGGTTTGGTTTTAATGGTTATTTTTATGGTGGAAAAAAAATCTGATGTTGCACCTGTCAACCCTGCAACATAACTAACTCAAAAGGGAGTACAATCAACTCAAAAGGGGAATATAACTAAATCAAAAGAGAGTAAAATCAATTCAAAAGGAGAATATATCAACTCCAGAGGGGAGTATAACTAAATCAAAAGTACAACCAACTCAAAGGAGAATATATTAACTCAAAGGGGATTATAACTAACTCAAAAGGGAGTACAATCAACTCAAAGGAGAATAAATCAATTCAAACGGAGAAAATATAAACTCAAGAGGTGAATATAACTAACTCAAAAGGAAGTACAATCAACTCAATGGAGAATATATCAACTCAAGAGGGGAATATAACCAATTCAAAAGGGAGTACAATCAACTCAAAGGAGAATATAACCAACTAAAAAGGGGAATTACGTAAACAACAAGTACTTGGCTGCTTTTTCAATTCCTTGGTAGTATTTATTTACCTTTGTGAAATAGAATAACCCTGCTCATCGGTTTGGTTTACACTTTATATTATAAAAGGCACGAATAACCAAACGATTATTAATGAAATATTAGACTCTGGAACTAGCGTTTTCTTTACTTCAAAATATCTCATTTCTCGGTATTTATAGCAAAGCCTAGAACGACATCCAATCCCTTTTTTAAATTCACTCATACTAACATCATATCCACCAAAGAACCTGTCAATCGCATATCGAAATACGCAAAACTAAAGTACTATAGACATTCCAGAAAACAAATTCAGTAATGTAATATGGCCCCAAAAAAAATATTCTCAATCAATATTACATATTTTAACAGATTTTTTTGTCATCGATTCAAACATTGCAGGGGGGAGACACATAAAGAACTTTGTAACAGCTGAAAATTTGCAGACCAGACCTCAAAATAAAGAAAATGTGCCACGAAACCATTTCTCTCCAAAAAACTAATCTAATGAATTACACTAAATAAATTTATGCTGCGTTAGTTAAGCTCCCATTTATTTATATAAAACAATTTTTTTAGGATTGCTGTATATTGATTAAGATTCCCATATGAATGACAAAATCCTAAGCGGATACATCTAAAATTATAGAAACTATATTCATAGTAGACCAAGGAACTGGTGAACATGAATCGAGAAAATTAAACAGATTTTCCACTACGGATATTTAGAAATATGTATACGAGAAAGACATAAAGTGACTAATGACCGGCCTTCTTCGATCCGTAATTTCTCGGAAAGAAGCTTTGAGGGTAAGGATACTTTAAAGGATACACGAAATGAAAAGAGTCGTGCGAAAATTCTAATACTATAGGAGAGTGGAACACGAAATAGTGCTTGAAGAAATTAAGAATAGTTAGTTCCGGGACTAATGGAAAGGTGGAAACGACCAACCGGCGAAAACATAAAAAGTATAGATCTTTGCAAGATTCCGTTGAGTCAGATACAAATTTACTAAAGACTACAGTATAAACACACGAAGATTAAAAAATATTAAAAGTCTTACATATATCAAATGTAACAAAAAAATTAACGTCAAAAAATCTAGTTTCCACCACAATCTAGTCTTATACTGACACAGTTATTATGAGAGAAAGGCGAGCACCTAAGTTATGTTAAGACAGATAAATCTAAGATGACCATTAGACGCTCAATCATATTGAAGAAATACTGACGGACTGACGGAAGATTGATCGTCTAATCGTAAAAATTCCTCCAACAATGTGTCAATCATTATAATTAGACGATCAATCTTCTGTCAATTTGTCAATATTTCTTCAATATAATTGAGGATTTAAAGGTCGCCTATGCTCCATCGCCACCTGCCCGGCTTGGTTGAAATTATAGGTTAATAGATAAACTTATGTCCTTAATCCTCACTCTAAAATCTGTGAAAATGGTGATTCAACCAGCTTCAACTTTCGGCTGACAGGCTCTTACGAGTATTTTTTTGAAAAAATTACTCCCGACAGTTGATCCCAGGTTAACATAGTATACGTTGATTGCGTGCGTTGTCAGACGTGCCCCACCTTCATTGACATTGCTAACCTTTCGCACAACCGAGCGTCACATTTAGTCCGCCGCGGCCCCTTTCATGTTGCCTTCAAAGAGCTGTCGCCGCAACCTCTTTAATGAATAGCGAAGGATGCGCCAATCTTAATCAAATTCCAACTCACTCGTAGAGGCAGCAATCTTCTTTAAAAAGTGAAAAGCCGAAAAGAAGAATGTAGTAATAATAATAAAATTAGATAAGACATGTAAAAGTATTCATGTTTATACCGTATCAACGCAGATTTGACTAGTGATGGAAAACTATAGAAGTAAAATATCTTCCATGATAGCTTCATATTGCTTCAATAAATATAAGTTAACACGTTGTAGATGCAGTGACAATGGTCACGTTTTTATGTGGCTATTGTTGCAATACATGGACTTAAAAACCACCTTAAAAACCACTCCGTGTTGCAGTATCATTTAAAACTGTTTAAAACACTATCTACTCGATGTGGCAATGTCATCACGTATAAAAACGAAACACACTAATTTCCCTAATTATTTAAATTTTATTCTTAATTTATTGTTTGTATTATGTTCCCATGTGATGTATAAAAAAAGCCGTTTAAGGTGTCTAAACACCAAACACCATCATGCACGAAAATGTTCACTGTGATGGACCTAGTCAGGTATTTATTTAGGGTAAAACAAAAAATTAGACCAAGTCTTTTGTCAATTGATTATATTAAAAAAATTATCAAAAATGCTTATTGAACGTAAATTAGCCAACTAGATTTAGGATAGTTCTCGTGTAAAATACGTTGTCGAGAAAATTCACTGAATTTCTGATATACTCGTATTATTCAAACTAAGTATCTAACTTACTTTAAAATTTAAAAATTATTTACCGTTTAGTTTTACTAAAATCGCTCTCCAAAATTGTACAATAAACATTATGGCAAAAGTAGTAATTTCACAATTACACTTTAATTTTATTTTAAAAGCCGTTGAGCGATTTGTCTAAAAAACTAAGTCAGTGTAAAATAATGTTATATTAAAATGTTTAAAAGAAAACAGTATTTACTATTTAGTTTTGGTAAAAATCACTCTGGAAAAATGAACAATTAACTTTACAGGAAAGTAATCTCATCACTCTTAATTTTATTTAAAAAACACGTCGAGCGATTTATCTAAAAAAGTGAATCAATGTAAAATGATATTATTTTAACATTTTGAAAAAAAAGTAACTTATAATTTTATAATAAATTTGTATAAAAACATTTATAAAGACATTTTATAATAAATTTGCGTTGGATCTTACTGTCGCGTGACACCTATCTTAATATCCGTACTGTTAAAGTATTGCGCGTTTTCAACAACGAGTGTACTTTATAAATGCAACAAGTACACTGACTTATATATTTACATGTTAAACGACTGTGCGTAGTACGTCGCACTTTTTACAGAAACTGAACACATCAATAATAAATAGACTGAAATTTCAGAACTTAACCAAGATTCATTTAATCGACAGAATATACAAGTCTATTATCGATTCTGTCCACGATTTTCAAGGTTTTGTAATAATTTTCAACGCTTTGATTCCAATAAAGAAAAATTTACATTTTTCCACAGACACACGTATCAAATATAAGTACTCGTATTCAGTTCACCTACAGGAATAACAGACACGTGCTTTGTTACGAAACTATACAATGTGAATTGTCTTTTCAGTGTTCGAAATATTCTCTTTTCAGTGATCCCTGTCAAAATTGCCAAAACGGAACACTATTGGAATCACTTCAGTGTCCGTCCATCCGTCTGTGACTTGGGTTTTTCTCGGAAAATATTCGACATGAAAATTTAAAATTTAGCATAGAGATCGAGTATTGAGCTTAATTACAAAAGTGAAGTTCGATTTTGATTCTGGTTAATTTCCTTGGTAAAGTCGAAAAATTTCAAGGTATAAATTGGAAAATTAAAAAAAATGTTTTTTTTTCAAAGATTATGGTGTCGAGTGTCAAATGAAAACTTATTGAAGCATGAATTGTACAATATATATAACGTATTTATTTTCATAAAATTGTTTAAAGATTTTTCGAGAAAAACCCTTCAAAATTGCTTTCGCGACCTTATCATCAAAAGGATCGCTGAGAAAAAAATCTTATAAAAATCATTAAGAATTAGATTGAACAAAAATTATCAGGGTTGAAAAACTCTACCGCAATTAATTGTTATAAACAATTTAATTACTTATTTTCTTATATCTATTAAATAATTTAAAAAGTTTTTCGACAAAAAATACTTATCGCGATGTGCGGAACAACTTTTGTCCTTACATGTGTTGTCGAAACGCACCCCAGTCAGCTCCGCATATACGCGATGTGATACAGCAATAGTGCGGCCCGCGGCGGGTAGCGCGGCAGATGGCCGCCTTTTAAGTCCACAGTCGGAGTGCTATTATAATTTAAATGGCCGGAACACAAGAAGAAGTAATGTCGTTTTTTTTGAGCACTTTTATCTTGTGCACTTTTTTACTTTAAAAAAAGATGATGAAACAGATATAGAAAAATACCTTTCAGTGAATGTGACATAGTTGTAAGGATCGCTTAATTGTAGTCGGAAGAAATGTTTCAATTCTCTTTATTTTTGTTGACATGTAAATAATAGCACGTAGCAGGTTGTTTCGAAAAAACAACCCGAGGTGATTGACATTCATATGTAGTTTATTTTATTCTATGTAAACTATTACATTGATTTAGATTAACATTGATTTAGATTTTTTACTCGTGAACTAGCATGGTTAAGATAACCACATGTGAACTGGGTTGCGCCCCAGTTGCCGCATCTTCACTAAGCAAACGTTCGCTGTAACAGTCTCCTATGAGTATAACTTTATTAAATACGGATATTTACTTAAATTTTACTGCTCATTATTTGTAAATTTATATACCCGCATGGTGTTTAAAAAATTTTAAAAATTATCACTTTCATTTAAGGTGTTCAGATCCGTAACGGTAATCTATTTTCGTTATGTACGATAATATTCATTTTTTGAAAATATTATTATTAATACTATATATTCAAAAAATGATAAATGGCTTTAGGATAACGTTATATGCCGATGAATGCTATGGAATTAAATCGCTGTGTTTCGTGTCTCTGTGTAAAAGAAGTTTCACTTCTAAAGAAAACGAGATGAACTATCAAGACTATAAGCAAAAATGTACTTTTGACACAATGGTGTTTACTGTATATCTACTAAAACGTACGAGTAAGGAATCTACATTCCTTATTCGTAGACTGGAACGGATTAAAACGTACTACATCCACATTGTCACTTTCATTTTTGTATAACAAGCGTTAACAGATTCAATAAGAAAAAATCTGGCGAACCAATTCATAAAAAAATCATAGCCTTCAATAAGTTTTCAATAGCTACGGCGCGGCCTTCGTATTTACAATATCGCTTCGGGGGTTTTTGTGCACTCAACTTACCGAGAATTCAAACTTTAGCACGTGCCGTATTGACGTGTATTGTCGAGTACGGCACGTGTTGAAGTTTGAATTCTTGGTAAAAAAAATTGCAGCACAGAGCAAATTTTATATTTTTTAAATTTATACTTCAACAAGCTTCTATTTGACAATCCACACGATGGTCTTGAAAAGAAAATTTTCAACTTGGCGTTTTATCCACCGCCGTCAAGACTCAAAATCAAAATTCAAATATTTTTGATTGACATCCTTAATAGGTCCACAACTTTTTATTCCAAATTACAAACTTTTACGTCAATTACCCGTGACGGACGTACGGATACTGAAATGATTCTGCAAGTGTTGCGTTTCGCCAATTTTGGGACGTGACATTAAAAATTTAACTATTGATTAAATAAGTAAAGGAAATGATTTGAAGTAATTAAAAATCTGTCTAAATTAGATAACGGATCTTTCATCTTCCGAAAGCTTGTATGGATAGATTTTTGTTACTCTTTCACGCAAAAATTACTGAACGAATTTCGATGAAACTTTACAGTAATATAGCTTATACATCAGAATAACATCTAGACTACAATTTATAATGATATTGAGTGATTTGACATAACGATAAGATTCAATTAAGTCGACAAAATACCAGACCGCTGAGAGTTAGCGTGCGCTGCCTAAACCGTTAAAGTTAAACGAAGATAATGTATAATAGGATTGTTTCTCTTAAACAGTTCTAACTAAAAGTCCCGGACAGCATATGCCTTTTATGTGGAAGCCATTATAACCAAAATAGTCAAGCATATATACTATTAATTTGAATTCTTTTTTTACAATGCAAATTTTATAGTATTAAATTAATTCTTATGCACATAAATATCACTTTTGCTATTTAAAGTAGATAAAGTTTGTCTTTCACACTAAATAATATGGACAAATAGTTTAAAAGTTATCACGATATGAATGACTGCCATGCGTCGGCGCCGCGGGTGGCACTTGAAGTGGGAGTGGAGGGACAGGCGAGGCAACGTGACGCGCCATCGCCGAGTGCACCACCCGAACGCGGATAGAAGCGTGAGCGCAGACGTCGTTGACGGTTATGCTCATATTGCAGTTTTTTTCATAGCTACTAATTAGGCCGACGACCTGTAAACATGGCTTAGATCAGTATAAAGAATACCTATATTTTACTTCCAGGGTACATTCCTGTGGAATAATTAGAGGAAACGATGTCGTTTTTCGACGTCCACGCAAGCGAAGCCGCGGCAAGAAGCTAGTATTTTTATACTAACAACAAGCTTTTCCCAGTATGTGGCTCTCATCTCATTGTTCTTGTACCCTTTCCCATTCAAATATTGAAGTCCGGCGGGAGTAAATCATACTCATTCAATAGTTTACTTTTAAGATATGACCGCCCACTTTCAACAGGTATAGGGTTGACGGTAGGACTTTCGCCTATATACACCACACACGGTCGGGACTTTCAGATGGACTTACTGACAGTTAAAAACATATTTCTGTTTCTCATTTACAGTCAGTCGACAAGAGTCTACTTTACCGACCGTGCGCTATCACACAATCCAATTGCAAAAGTGTCCATACAAGATAGGTTTTTAACTGTCAGTAAATCAGACTGAGAGTCCCTACTATTTGTACTGTGTGTATAGCTCCTCTGACTTTGAAGTCTCATTTAATAAACGAGTTTCGCAATTTCGACTAAAGTCGGTCGTCGATCATCTTAATTATATCTATTCACTTTAGTCTTATCCGATGAAATATCCCTCGTCTAATAATCATCAAGTCATTTTATGTATTGTTTTATAAATGACAGAAAATATTTGATGTTTTTGGAGTTTACTCCTTAAAAATTGATTTTCATGTATAGCAGCCGGTATGAAGTTTTATTAGAAGTAAAATCAAAAGTTTAGAGCGTACAAAGTTAGAATAAATGTAACCGTTAGGCGGCCTCTTCGCGCAACATTTTTTCGCATCTTTACAGTGATATATCAATGTTTATTTGGCATTTTCTTATAGTGTAATCGCAATGACGTGACACATAATTTACTATCGTTCGCTTATATCAAGATGTAATCATTAAATGTCATTATGTGTGAATATTCGGTGCGAGGATAGATCTACAAAATTAAAAAGTATTTTTTTAATTTTAACTTTTTAATCTGATGTTACTAAATGTATGTTTTTAATTTTGTTGTATAAAATTGATCTAGTTCATTTGTGTTTTACTTGAAAATAATTATATTGTCAGCATTTTTTTATTAAATAATTTTCCATTTACATTTAATGATATTGATATTTATATTTATATACAGTCTTACCTAATTTATACATTCCAAGACAATCTTACTTGGTGTAAACTCCAGTCACGTGTCGGTGCTAGCACGTACAATATTTTTTTTATCACGGGAAGTTTTTACTTTCATTAAAATTATGAAAGTATTGCGTTAGAGTCCAGGAAAGGGTCAATGAAAATAGGGAAGAAGGAGTTTTCCAAAGGAAATGTTATTGAATAAGCACGAATCACATCGGTGGCTATGTGTATGTATATATGTATATACATGCGTACATACATATATATATATATATATATATATATATATATATATATATATATATATATATATATAATAGATATCTAAAAATCATAACGGTTATCGAGTAGCTAACAGTTTAGGGCAGCTTATTCAGTTTTCCACCTGACTGTATAACCAATTAATTTCAATTACGATACGATACACCACTCGCTCGAGTTTAAATATTTTTTTTAAATAATACGTTTTGTGTTATTCGAAATGCCAAAATAATGTCATTAATAACAAATAATACAAATTCAATTTTTACCTACTAATTTGCTATTGATTGTTTGTAAACTTTTAATAAATGAATAATGATGATTTCAAACGTGTATTTTATTTTGGATGTCGACATCTTATTTAAACCGGCTACTTACTGTTAAATGTTTTAAAAAAATAATTTTTACTTAATGATATGGTAAAGTATCGATTGTATTCTTGATTCAGATATATTGTAACAGAACTAGTTATTACTAATAAAAGTATGTAGATATCAGATATATGTGGTAACATATGTATGTATAAAATATTATAAGTACGTAAGTCCATACATACAAGTATGACTACACGAACACCTCTTTTATCTCATATACTTTGTCAAATACATTCTAGGAGACATAGAAACAACTAGTTACTAATAATAAAAGTACGTAGATACTTCGCAGTTTTACTAGAAAATTCGGATTGTAACAGATATTATATATATATGGTAACATATGTATGTATATACATATTATAAGTATGTAAGTCCATACATACTATAAGTATGACTTTACAAAAACACCTCTCTTATCCCATATACTTTGCCAAATACATTCTAAGAGACATAGAAACAACTAGTTATTATTAATAGAAGTACGTAGATACTTCGTAGTTTTACTAGTAAGTTCGCAATATAACATATATTAGATATATGTGGTAACACATGTATGTATATACATATTATAAGAATGTAAGTCCATACACACTATAAGTATGTTTTCACACTAACACTATCTTATCCCATATACTTGTGTCCGGTGTTAACACCCAAAAAGGTCTTAATCTGCCCAAAATGGGACAGCTTATTTTGAATAAGCCCTTTAAATATCCGTGACGTAAATTTATTTCGGTGCTACTAAATGAGACCACTGGGAACTTTTATGGGAGATTTATAACCCGAGGCAGAAAGGAGTGATATAAACGTACTTGAAGCAAAATAAATTGTTTGTATTTTAATCGTCATGATTGATTTGGATGACGTTTTCGGTGTAGTTCCGCTTTGAAATTAGTACTAGTAGTAGTACAGATTATCACCTCGCAAAGGTAATCGCCAACCAGATGATGCTTTGGATGTATAGATGTTGTTTCAAGTTGTTATAATATATAGTATTGAATATATTTAGCGTTAATTTTGTAGAAATTCATTATTCACAATTAAATGAAACTACGTGATGTAGTATTATTTCTACTATATTTAATTTCTTTACCACGACCTAGGTTTCGTTGTATTACAACATCTTCAGGTGGGATATTAACAAAGATCTTTGCTAATATCCCACCTGAAGATGTTGTAATACAACGAAACCTAGGTCGTGGTAAAGAAATTAAATATAGTAGAAATCATACTACATCACATAGTTTCATTTAATTGTGAATAATATATAGTCATATTTTTAGAGTTTTGTGCAAACCATCTTAGTAGAGATTAATTTTATTAAATGAAGAATTCATATTATTAATAATACAAATTAGGAGCCCTATAGTGGTAAAACACATTTTAAAAAAATGATTTTACAACGTTAAATTGCACACTTTTGCGGATGTGCTTTATTTTCGACTAGAGTGCCAATCTAAAGTTTTGACGATTTAACTTAAAGTTTTGTTTAATTTTACAAGTAATCTACTTTTAATATAGGTTTTGTTTTAATTTTAATACTTTTAATATAGGTTTTGTTTTAATTTTAATACTTTTAATATAGGTTTTGTTTTAATTTTAATACTTTTAATATAGGTTTTGTTTTAATTTTAATACTTTTAATATAGGTTTTGTTTTAATTTTAATACTTTTAATATAGGTTTTGTTTTAATTTTAATACTTTTAATATAGGTTTTGTTTTAATTTTAATACTTTTAAGATAGGTTTTGTTTTAATTTTAATACTTTTAATATAGGTTTTGTTTTAATTTTAATTCTTTTAATACAGGTCTTGAAGAGGAGATCTTGCTTTAAAAATGATACCATTCCTTCAATTTCAAGCTCCGTCCCTAAAAGAGAAAGCGAAACCCTTGTAATATAATTCGGTTTTCTATTCATCTGTCCGTCGTGTGTCATAGCACTTTTCTGAAGAATGGCTTGAGATATAAATTTGAAATCAATATCGTATGATTCATTAATTTTAGATTTTTAACTTCTTATTGACTTATAAAAAATAGAGTATATATTAGCTCCTTATTACTTAGACTCACGACAACGAAACCACATTTAAATTTACTTAATGATTTTGATTTATTACTAAAACAAACAAACTGACAAAAAGATATCATTTCTTAACTTCTCGACAACCCGTCGAGATAATACGTACAGTTCACTCCTAAGATCATAAGCTGTACAATAGCAAAACATATAAAAGAAAATCTTCCGCCAGGTCGGTCTATCTGTAAGCGTGCGATTATCTCAGTAACTACAGGAAAGTTTTTGTTCCGGTTTTCATTGATGGATAGATAGATTCACTCGGAAAATTGAAATGTATCTGCAATATATGACTTTAGTGAAAATTACCGACCTGTAATAATGAATGTCGATGAAATCGGAAAAAAGGATTCGTGAGCGAGGTATCTTGGAGAGCGCTGCTTAAATAGTCAGCGATAGATGAAAACATGTACGAGTATTACATTTTTCTTTTCAGAAAGTTCCATAGTTCAGTCCGTGATAGCATGTGTCATATATATTACATAAAATCCATTCTAAACGTTTTACTGTTTAAAAAAAACAATTTTCAATTCAATTTTCTAGTACTGTCTTAACGGTGTAATTATGACGTTTTTGTACACCCCGCGCGCTTTCTCATGCGAAATGTTGGCCTACTGCGCAAAGCCTGGGGCGAGTCGCTAGTCACAATAATCCATTTGAAAACCTGCTTAGTTACTTTTGTACTTTGCATTTAAGGAGACAGGCTTTGAAAACGATCACTTTTTCACTGTTTTTTTAAAGTATCGTGAATTCATTATGTTTTATTAATGTTAATGTTTTTTTAAATTTACTGTTTGGGTCCAAACAAGCGTCATAAAATACATAAATTCTTTTTAAATATTAAACGAGTCACGTATTCAAAATAAAAACAACTCGCCGTTTAGATTCATCAACCAAATGATATTTTATATATTTCGAATAAGTTTTCATATAACTATTTTATTTTATAAAATATGATATAATTATTGTAATGGTAAATATCAGTTGTGTTATTAAATTAAGGAAAAGAACATTAAAAATATTTATTTCATTTTAATTACGTTTTACAATAATGAATATATTTGGCGTTAATTTTGTAGAAATTCATTATTCACAATTAAATGAGACTACGTTTACTTTCTTGTACGTTTTACAAATTAATTGAGAAGTATCACTTTTTTCGAATAATGTTAGAAAATAACATTAATAACAGGCTGTGAGGTTTTGTATAATATTTAATGTTTATAGACTCACCACAATGAGATCCTGAATTCTAAAATTATTCACAATTAAATGAAACTACGTGATGTAGTATTAAGTTCTTTACCACAACATAGGTATCGTTGTATTACAACATCTTCAGGTGGGTATTAGCAAAGATCTTTGCAATCTTTGCTTATAGCCCACCTGAAGACGTTGTAATACAACGAAACCTAGGTCGTGGTAAAGAACCTCAAGAAAGTAGAAATAATACTACACGTAGTTTCTTTTAATTGTGAAAAACGAATATCTACAAAATTAACGCCAAATATATTCAATATTCTAAAATTATATTGATTATTTCTATTAAGAGAGGTTTTACAAAATGGGCAATCTAATTGATATGGTTGACAACACCTAGTTGTCAAGTAAAAACATAACACATTCGCCAACTTGATATGCTCGCATTTCGTTCCATGTCATCCCTCCTTTTCAGCTCCTTCCTTTAGCGGTATCTAATTGGGGCCACAATGACTCTACCGTCGCGCGTGGTCGTTAATGGTGTTCCCCTGATTACAGACTCCGAGATTACGGTTGGGTACACTGTGGAGGTTACGATTGGCTGTACATGTGTTGACTCCACAGCTTCAGTAGGTAGATCTGGAAGAACAACCTTAGGACTTGGCACGCATATTTCTATGGTCTCAGTGTTCGTTTCAGAACATTAAAGTTTTTGCAGTCTCTGCTAAGTGCGTCCGCCGCCTACGCGTCTGTACCCATTTTGCACACTGCTTTTGGATTCTATGACGATATCAGGTACATCATTCTCTGAAGTCTAGGTGGTGCTTCAGGTAGACGTATCTTGAAGATTATAGATGTCAGCTTCACCCATAATACATATATTGTGTTATTGAATATATTTGGCGTTAATTTAGAAGAAACGCATTATTCACAATTAAATGAAACTACGTGATGTAGTATTATTTCTACTTTCTTTAAATTCTTTACCACGACCTAGGTTTCGTTGTATTACAACATCTTCAGGTGGGCTATTAGCAAAGATTGAATCTTTGCTAATAGCCAACCTGAAGATGTTGTAATACAAGGAAACCTACGTCGTGGTAAAGAACTTAAAGATAGAATAAATAATACTACATCACGTAGCTTCATTTAATTGGACATATATTGTGATTAGAAAACGAGATTAGGTATTTTGTTGTAGATGGTTTTATTCTTATTTTCCTCTGGCCAGCCATGTTCTTTGTTATTACATTGCATTGACTGCCAGTGTCTATTTTGAAATTGGTTATAATTTTCTGCGGTAAAAGAGGTTTATTCACTCAATCCGTTGTGTCAATATCCTTCCGTTTTGTGATGAAACCGCCAGTTTAAGGCTCCGATTCATCCTCTTGGGTGATGGGGTTCACAGCCTTGCTCTTATAACATTTAGAATAATGATTTTTCTTGTTACAGATTTTTCTGAACGCAAAGCAAGCTCGGCAACCGTATGTGGTATCACATCTTCTGCATAAGAATTTGTCATCCACGTCTTCATTTTTCATATTCGTATTTTTATTCTGCCTATTTTTCTTATTCCAGGTCAACGTGTCGACAACGGCTGCATGCTTCATCGTGTTCACTTGTTTTTTAACCAATTCTGCTGAATGGCAAATTTCAATGGTCTTTTGAAGCGCGAGATTATATTATACTACCAACTTCACTCTGATGGAGTCGCTTCCTTCTACAACTACTCTATCTCTAATCAGACTACCCGTGAGTCCGTATCCGCATTCCTCTACTTCTCTCACACAATCGTAACAAACTCCTCGAAGTTTTGCCCTTTTTTCTGACTGGGGTTTTCATAGGCCTCGTTCGTCAGCGGTGTCAAGTATTCCGGAAATCTTCCCTTGACCTTATCAAGTTTATTTACTATATCAGTGAAGTTTTGTAAATAACGGCGTCTTCCGGGCCTGTGTTCGTCATATGCGATTTGAACTTCTTTTCATTTCATTCAAGGCTTGTAGCAGTGGCCATACCATTTGAATTGTTGCAACCATAGCTTCCATGCTCGGGACCTATTGTCGCTGGAGATTATGAAATATTTCGGGAGGTTTGTTGTGGCTTGCAGAATTTTGTTCATCTTTAGCCAAGCCTCGGCACATGTGATGTTTTGTTGTACCTACTTTCTCCTTTTCGTTTTCTTTGGTTTCAAATATTGAACATATTTGGCATTAATTTTATAGAAATTCATTCTAATTTAAAATTTTCAAAACTAAATGAAACTACGTGATGTAGTATTATTTCTACTTTATTTTAATTTTTAACCGCAATCTAGGTTTCGTTGTATGACAACATCTCCAGGTGGGCTATTTGTTAAGAAAACAATTTGTTAATCTTTACTAATTGCAAACCAGAAGATGTTGTCATACAACGAAACCTAGGTCGTAGTAAAGAATTAAAATAAAGTAGAAATAATACTACATAACGTAGTTACATTTAGTTGTGAAGAGTTAAATCTCCTTAGGTACTTTTTTTTTATTTTAAAACCAAATTCTTTCTTACGTTTTTCAATGCTTTTATGGTATTCTTTAAAATTGTTTGGGTTTATTGTTTATTAACTAGTGAATGAAATTACGTGATGTAGTATTATATCTACTTTATTTTAATTCTTAACTACCTAGCCTAGGTTTCGTTGTATGACAACATTTTCAGGTGGACAATTTGAAGAGATTTCTTTGAGGAGATTCTCCTCAAATTGCCCACCTGAAGTTGTTGTCATACCATGATTAATAATTTTAAAAAAGGAGACATAATACTACATCACGTAGTTTTATTCACTTGTTAATAAAAAAATAAAATGTTAATCAATTTCTAGAAAATTGACGCCAAATATATTCAATATTCGTTGGGTCTACTGGTCGTGGGTTTTTTTGTGTGATACCTACTATTTAAGTCTTGTAACTTTTGTTGTTTTTATTTTCTTGTCTCACAAGTTTAGTTGTGCTCAATAAATATTTTATTCCTAAGGCCTAAAATGTATCTTTAAACTATCAGGTTCGGAATGAAAGCAGTTACCGGTATTGTGTCTATATTGAGCAACCTTAAGTGGGTCTCTGAGAGAAGATACGTCAAACTTGGTTGTATGTATTTATGTGTCTATATTTAGCAACCATAAGTGCGTCTCTGAGAGAAAATATGTCAAACTTGGTTGCAGTGAAGATTGTAATTACAGATCAGTTTCATTGATTCTTTCCGCTAGCAGGTTAATTTCAATATTATTTCATCTGTTTAAATATATCCCGAATCAACGCTAAGATAGACACAAGTTTTTTGGCGATCTTTTACTTTTCACAAAAATGTGACTGCGCGCAATCTAAGTAAAGAATTATCGTCTAAATGTAAAACTTACTAGTACTTAACAAATTGATTTATTTTAATTTTATATCATAATTTAAATTCCTTATTTTATACAAACAAAGCTACGAGTCGAACAAAGTAACTAGAGTTTAGTGGGAATATTGATTCGTGGTAAAGTAGAAATCTGCTCATAATTTCAATCGAGTTAAATTCCCCTTCGAGTCACATACGTTTGAACTCATGCTTATGATGTCGATATAAACCTTATTTATATGGACATCATAATAAGTAAGTGCTTAATTTATTGCTACTAATAAAGTATAGAAATGACACGTTGAAAGGTGTCATTTCTACACTTTATAATTGTTTTTAACTAAAAAAAATAAAAACGACTGGCTTTTAACACAAAGAAGAACCAAATATTTAATATATTCATCTTAAATAGGCCGCAAATACAGTAAAGGAAAAGTCTCCACTCTCCAAAATAATCGCAAGCAAATTTAATTACAATTAGACTAAAGATTAAGAATTTCTTTTTTACGCAACGTGTCGCAGGTACCCAAATTCGATTCCCGGTCACTCGTCAAGCGAGGCTGGACTAATTTTCTGCTTAGTATATGTGTGTCCGCGCGTATATATATATATATATATATATATATATATATATATATATATATATATATATATATATATATATATATATATATATATATATATATATATATATATATATATATATATATATATATATATATATATATATATATATATATATATATATATATATATATATATATATATATATATATATATATATATAGAAGTAGACCAGAAGCTGTAGTTGAATGATATACAGACTTTAATATATAACATCAATATTACATTGAAATTAGGAAATACGCAAGGCAAAAAAACATTTTTCTGTTGTAGGTAAGACTACACTTTTCTCCTTCCTCGACAGACTCTACACAGTTATTCACAGAGAGCGCTGTCATTTTAATTAAAAGGACAAGCTTCATATATTTTTAAAAAAGTACTAGTAACATTTTCGGCATATGTATTAACTCATAAAAATAACTTAATATAAAATGAACATGGGATTGAAAAGTAGAAATAACACATCCATTTGCTATATTGCACTTACTGTATTTTTTAATGTAGTGATTAATTAATACCATCAATTGTTTTTAAAATAGTAAGCGAATCTAGTAAAAAAGGTCAAAATAAACTAAATTTATTGACCTAGTCGAATCTAAAATTTAAACAGCTTGAAAACAATATTAGTTTTATCTAAATTAACCAATTTTTATTTAATCTTAAACATTCACCACAATGACCTGATCACTCTGAGTATCGTTAGACTTATTCTATTCCTTCTTTAAATTTCAAGATCATTGTATTACTCATTTTGAATATTATTACAATTTTTAATACGAGTTACGACATTAAATTTTTTTGTTCAATAGTAAAGCAACATATTTAATTTATTTATAACTAAATAAAATTTAGATATTACCATGTTTCATTGTGATAGCATATCTAATTTTTTAAAATCTATCCCTTTCATACGTAGATAAGAAAAAGGTATCAAAAAACACTTATTCTACAAATAATTAATTAATATTGTAAGAATTTTATATGAAATAGAATTTCAAAACAATTCATTATAAAATTATAACTTCATAAAATATAGGAAAAAAGTAATAAGCTATGTTTGTTTTAAGTTTCTGCATATTCAAAATTATGTTTCAATTTAACTATTATTCCAGTGTTTATAAGAAATTTAAGTGTACATAATATTGATTACTCAATGCAGTTGATTTAAAAGTAGACTTCTGTTCTGTATTTTCACTCTTTGTACTTCTTAGTTTGTGTGTCAAGACAAAAATATGCAGATATATCTAATATCACTGCAGTTAATTAAAACTTACAAAATTTTTAAAAATAACTTATTATACATTAAGATTCAATGATTATTTTATTTTAAGATACGAAGTATTTTTCACATAAATAAATTGTTAAAATAAAAAATCATATAAAAGTAGAATAAGCCATTTATTTTTTTTGTTAAATCAATTCCTTGCCAAAGCCCGAGAAATAAAATCGACCCAAACTATTATCAATAAATATAAAAATTTTAATTATTTTAAAAATTTTAAAAATATTTTTAATAATTTGATAAACCGATGAATAACAACTAAATTAAGCCGAATTCCGTAGAAAAAATATAATATTTATGTACACGGACTTAAATTCTGCAGTAAAATTATAATTGTGTACGTTCAATAATACTAACAATTTATCAAAATTTTATCAGTACTTACCGAAATAAAATCAGTTTTTAGCAGGGGGGTGCTAGAAAATATTCGCGACCATTTCAAGATGCGACACACAAGACAAATATTCAACAATAAAATTATGAGATAAAATTTTGAAATTGCAATTAAATTTTGTATTTATTACTTAGCTTCACGCACACACTATCGTTTGTTGCAAAATATTCTGCTCTATATTTAATGAAAAGCTAATAACGAATAAAAAATTGACGGGCTGTGCGAAAATATCAATTTAAACAAGTGACAATTAAAGCTTTAGCGAACGAGCCGAACCGTAAGAGCGAACGAAACTCAACAAAACGTACCGATACGAACGACCGCATAGACTAGCCGCGGACATAGTGTCGCACTCAGACTCAACAACTAAGACAAAAATACAAACATTATTGGCTTATTATGACAGATAATGATTTTGTTTTAATAAATAGTAATTGCATAGATTAAAGGTGGATTAAAGTATGTTCTGTGGTATATTGCCTATGTACCAGCGACCAGGCAAAAAAACATATATATGCGAATCAAAAACTATATCTTAATATTAGAAATACTTTTATGCTATAACAATATAAGTGAATAACGTTTTCCATCTTGAGTTTTTTTTAATATTTAAAATATAAATCACAATTAATATATGTATATATAGATTCTAAGAAAGGTATGAGCCTGTATAACCGCTTAATCAATACTAGTATAAAAAATGAAGAGCTAATAAGTCACGAGGTATGTCTAGCTAAAATGCATCAATTAGGGAGATTATTACTAAACCTAATGTTCGGAGAAAGAAAAATACTTAACCGTGCCTTCATATCTGGAACTGGCATGTGTAAATTAGATAAATTACTCACTGAAAAAAATTTAAATGCATTAAAATTAATAATAACCAATTATGTTATAATTTATTCTATTTAAGATCACTGAAACACCTAATTTTGTTATATGTAACTGAAAGTAAATATAAATTGTTTTAATAAATTGATACTCCGTCGCATATTACGATGTTAGGGTCGTTTAGAGTAATATACCCAGTCCGATGAAATGGCCAATCAAAATAATTCAATCTTCTTTCACTACGTATGTCTAGTAAATACTAATAAACGGCAACTACTAACTTGCTGCAAACGTTGTTTATTGTGAATTTTTTAAAAAATAATCATAGTGATCAGGTTGTAGTTAAGTTTAGTTTTGAGAATTATGATAAAATTCATATTTTTCGTTAAACGTAATCGGACACTGGTAACCTCAAAGAGAATAGCAATTCAGAATGACGGCCAATCTTATTAAATTATATTATATATATATATATATATATATATATATATATATATATATATGTATGTATGTATATATATAATTCTTGAATATATGTTTACTCATATGTATTCAAGAGTTCCGTGCGTATTTTCATATAAAAAATATAAACTAATAAGACTCCATTTTACATTATGTTAATATGAGGATTCATTGCACTTTTCTTACTGTTGAATTATGTTAAGGAGAAAACATCACCAAAGAATCTACAGAATTATTAGATCCTAGCTCCATGACTCATATGTGTCTAGAGCAGCTCGAAACTGTTAGAAAAAGAAATAAACAAGGGTCTATGTTACTACAACAAGACCTCTTTAGTTGAGTGGCCAACTTATTGGTACATATTCGATATGATAAAAGTTGGCAAGATTTTAATATTTAATTTATATTTTATAAATAATTATTTGTACAGTAATAATAATCATAATAATATAATATTTGAATAAGTGTAAACCATTATTTACATATTTATTTGAAACATTTTTATTTCCAAAGATAATTAAATATAGTTTTAATAAAAAATTAAAATATTAATACATGTATTTATACAAAACTCCAAAATTTCTTCTTTGAAAAATATGGCCTTATCACCTTAAATTACCCTATTATATTTAGATATTGGTTTGTACATATTAATGATAGAAAAAATTATAAGGTAGCGATTGAAAAAAAGGTTAACATGAATATTTTTCGTCCTGTTTTGGTGCATGGTGGGACTCTCGCCCTACCACTCTAAAACTTTTGTACAATTTTTTCATTCACAGTAGTCTGGATTATGGCTAATTCTTCCTTGACCGTGTTTCCAAATCTAATGCCACCATATTAATTCATATTCAGTCTCAAGCTGTCACTACCGCATAGTCGGTAATTAAATAGTTGACGCAAAAGCCCGATTCGCAGCCGTGAACGGGGATCTATGTTTCACTGGTATTTTCATTGAGGATCTCCTTACCCTAGCTCAATCCTGGATAGTTTCTGATTGGCATAGAGCATGGGAAAGATCGTCCCAGAACATGGGTGTGGGATACTTCCAGATCCAATCTTCTATTCCTTCAAAAACGTGGTTTCCAAAATTAATTTTTTTGGAAAGAAACCTCAGTGGTATATCGTATACGTTTGGATCACTATTCTATTCCCATTTATATGGCTAGGCTGCGTATCAGAGAACCTCCAGCCTATTGTGGGTTTGATGAGAGCGATTTAAATCATATTATCTTTGCATGCCCATCAAATAATAAATTTCCTTTATTCATTTATAAATGATTAAAACAAAAAATTCAGTTACCTATTAACACTAGAACCCGCCTATCCGATGTTGATAAAACCATTCTAAACTTAATCATTCAATACATAAGAAATAAGGACATCAAGATTACCTTCATATTCACATATATTTTTATATCGTTTTCATATTTGTTTGTATTTACATATGTATATACTTTTTATTCGTCTATGTAGTACTGTCATCACCTGTGTATTATCTATAAATTTTCTTTTTTTATTTACATTTTCGCTTAATTTATTCTATCGTAGTAAACTTTTATTTGATTTTTGTTTTGCTTTTTAGTTTATTTTTCTTATCAAGCAATAGTAACAGATATGGAGTGTGATCTAATTAGTATTGCCTAACCAACAAATCTAAATTTGACACTGGCAAAGTTCTCTCTGTAAACAATAATCGCCACGGAATAAAAGAAAGAAAGAATTCAACAGTTGACTTTTGAAATTGATGTTTGGGAAGAATGTTACTTGCGAGGTAATTCTATAAAATGACGACGCCACAAAATAAAATAACAAATTTAGACACAGACAAAGTATTAATATGTTCTGAGTCAGTAAGATTAGCAACATTCAAAAGTTGGCCGTATGATGATGACAAGAAATGTAGCGCAAAGGCAATGGCTCGCGCCGGCTTTTATTGTGTTGCAGAAGGATCTGACTCGGCTAAATGTTTCCTTTGCGGTAAAGAACTGGACGGATGGGATCCAACGGACGACCCCTGGGCCGAGCATAAAAGCCATGCTCCAAACTGTGCATTTGTTCAAATGGGAAAAGAAGAAAACGAGCTTACGGTTTGTGTTTGTTTATATATTTGAAATGAAAAGAAAAAATCCAAAGTATCTTTGGTATTAAACTGCATTTATAATTCAGTTACGTTACCTTCTTTTTATTTGTCAATACAGTATTTTCACAACATTCTGTTTAAATTCCTTTATAGGTAATTGAATTTCTATCGATTTTATGTCAATTTATGAAGAACGATATGAAGCTGAAGGCCCAGATTTTAGATGAACAATTGGACGAAATGCGAGCGCAGCATATGCGGTTACTTAAAGTCAAGCGAGCCAAAGTGGGAAAAATCTAGATAAATAAATGACAAAATATGCATTAGTGATTATATTTTTGATTTTCAGATCAGATCAAAACATGTGAATATCAGAAAATTGTATTTTTACTGAAGAGGATGATTAAAAATAATTTTGAATATATTAAATATGATAATTATTCATTGTCTTAACAATCTGACCTATACTCCTCGCAATTGTTACTAAATATGCCTATGTACATATTATCACTCACAAAGTACATCAACTAACATTATTTGATTTAAAAATTTATTTTATTCAATATTCAATAAATAATTTCCATTGGGGATGTGAGTTTAGTTTGCCAAAAATGCAAATTCTGCCGTTTTTTTAAAATGAAAAATACACAAAAAATTACATTTAAAAAAATAGTGCATGATTAGTGCAAAAAAATCACTCAAAATGAATACACTATTTTTTTTTGTTGCTAAGTATTTTTCACATTGAATTAATAATTAGACACTACATATTCAACAAACATAAATAAAAATATTAGCAGTAAAAGTTTAAAAAGATAAAAAGAAGAATATAAGGTATAGAAAAAGAATGAGCTGTAAATGTACGTACATAAAGTTTTTCAAGTCAAAGATTCAGAGAAATTTACAATATAAAAAATACAAATTGTATCACAGTTTCGCACACGTCTCAATATTAATTAAAAATTTGTAAAAATTTAGCTTCAAATAGTTTTAAAAGTGTGTGAGAAAGTCTTCAAGCTAGTTTTTAATTAGTTAATTCTTGTTTGTTATGTAACAATGTCATGTTGCATTATTCTGTATGTGCGAACTTGATATTTGCTAGAACATATAAAAATGTAATTAATAGCTCTTTATAGGGCATATAAAAAAATTATTCACTACAAATTATTAATGAAAACTTTCGAAATTTAAAAAGCGATCAAATAGTATTTTTACCTATTTATAAGAGGTTATAAGGACTAAACAATAAGAATAATAAAATCAGCTAAATACTCTTACTGTTCACATAGATTTTTCAAATTTGGCGCAAGTAAAGGAAAAAATCTGAAAATCATTAATTTATAATACTATGTGAAATTATTATGACAAAGTGGATCTTTTGATTTTACTATTTTAAATTTTTTTGTTTGCATATTTGTAAAATATCTACTTTTAAGCTTTACTATATTACGATATAATCTTAAGGTGCAAGTTCTACTCATTCTACTTGAGTTGATCAAATGAATCTAATCATGGATTGATACTCCATATAAATTTAGGTTAATAGATGCAAGAGTAAAATAAAAAAAAATTTCTTAAAATAAATTGTCATTCACGACAGGAAAATTTTCGTTTTCAAATCAATTTATTTTTCAACTACAAACACACAGAAATCTCTTTTCACAAAAGGAAATCAAACTGTATGTGAACCCAGTTATTTTATAATCCATTGTTACTTTTCACTGAAAAGTTGATGAAAGTATGAATTCACTGTTTAGGCCATCACTAGATGGCACAATAAGAGATAGCAAGAATAACATCTAAAATAAAATATGAAAAAAAATTATTTCCTATTGAAGTAAGTGTTTCAAAAATAAAGTAATAAAAATGTAAATGTTAACCCATAAACATTTTCATCCAAAAGGTTGTCATATGGTTGCTATGGTGATACAAAACAAACTTGGGACTGAAACCTGGTTACTGTCAGATTTTAATTTTGCTATTCAGTTATTGTATTTATATATTGTTTTCAGTTTTTTACCATAAATTATGTCAGAGGATGATGTAAAGTTACTTGAAACATATGCTATTATAGGCTTTGACGGTAAGAATGTAATTTTAGAGTAATTTTAACTAGGATAAACAATCCAACATCGCAGGTAAGTATTTTAGTTTTCTTTATACTCCCCAGCAATGGAAGAAAACTCTGGTATATTCAACTTGTTTCACTGATTTATAGAATAACTTTAGTATTGTGTCTACCTTGATTTTTAAAATAATCTTCCATAAAAATTTGATAATTAAATGAAACTACGTAATGTAGTATTATTTCTACTTTCTTTAAGTTCTTTACCACGACCTAGGTTTCGTTGTATCCTTGCTAATAGCCAACCTGAAGATGTTGTATTACAACAAAACCTAGGTTGTGGTAAAGAACTTAAAGAAAGTAAAAATAATACTACATCACGTAGTTTCATTTAATTATCAAATTTTTTTTTTCAAATTTTTATGGAAGATTATTTTAAAAATCAAGGTAGACACAATACTAAAGTTATTCTATAAATCAGTGAAACAAGTTTCATTTAATTATCAATAATGAATTTCTACAAAATTAACGCCAAATATATTCAATAAAAAAAAATGTATTATTTTCATAATTTAATGCATTCTTAAAACACGCAAGATAAATTGACTTACATGAAAAAAAGGACTTATTCCTGATACCATGTTACTATTACATATAAATTTAACCCATTGATTACAAACACATCAAAATAAAGTACTAAATGAAATTCATTCTACTGATGCTCCAAAATTAATTTGCAAATTTAGGATCAGCTGTAAGAGCTCTAAAATGTCATCCAGACGGCAAGCATATTGTATACCCGATGGGGAATAAAGTATGCATTCAGAACTGGCAAACAAAGCACATGCACTTCCTATCTGGCCACTCCAATATAGTGTCCACTGTGGCAGTTTCCCCCGGCGGCAAATACATTGGATCGGGACAAGTAAATCATATCGGATTTAAGGCACTCTGCATCCTATGGGATTTTGAAAAAAGGGTCATAATTGCTAAGCACGAGCTTCATAAGGTAAGTTTTCAGTGTTTATTGTTAGTAAATGGACTTACATCCATATAGAATGATAGAAGTAACTATCTCGTTGCTGAAAATCTACTAAATTAGGTATAAGTTATAAAACAGAATAACCAACACTTGTTAGCAAAACTGGCTATATTCATTTTGTTATATTATCTATTATTTATAAATATGAGGTGAAACTATATTGAAATAATAGAAACCTATTGATTATTTGCGATTCAATACTCATAAAATGTATGTCATACCATACTATGGTCACGGTCTCCTTGCATGTGAAGCAATAAAACCCGTTTCCTATAGTGATTTGCACGTCGGATACTCGCTATTAATCAAAAAACGTCTGATCAGTGACCCTTTCTACTATTTCCTAGTCCACCAAGAAAAATTAAACATAATGATGTCACGTTTGCCGAATGTCTATTTGTGTTGGTGGAATAACAATACACTGTTAAAAAATAACCTTATTCAAATTAGTTGGCTCTCATAATCAATGTACGCATTTTGTTTACTTATTTGTGGAAATTGTTTGTGAATGTAGAATCGTTTATTATTTTTGTATATTATTTTATTATTATTAAATAATTAAATGGTAGCTTTTTTTGAGAGCAGTATTAAATCTGTTGGTGTCAATATTAATCAACAAGCACTTACTATCAACAATGGTTTGAAAATTTGAGTGAAATTAAACAAGATCTACGGAAGTTAAAAGAACTTAATTTTAAAAAGATGGGATAACTTACTGCAAAAATTTGTGGTGTAACTTTAAGAATGGTAAATAACATCAAAAAAGAGTGTGCAAATGGTGAACTGAGTTGTCCCCGTAAAGAAATTAATAAGCCTCGTACAGTACCCGCTCTAAATGATTTTGACAAAAGTATTATTAATCAAATAGTTTTATCATTTTACTCTACTACTATATTTTAAATGTTGTATATCCAGTAGTGAAAGAAATATGAGAAGACCTCAATGAAGAAAATGGTGAAAGAGCTTGGTTATAAGTATAAAACAACTGCAGATGGAAGAAAGTAGTGATGGAAAAATATAATATTGTTTGTGAAACTTAAGTTATTAAGGAAGTTGAAAGAGTGCATACACACTCGCCCAAAAATTTATCTTGACATAACTTGAGTTAATCAGAACCATTTACTTAAACGAGCCTGGTTTGTCGAAAACAATGAAGTTGGTCTAAAAAAAATATTGGAAAACGATGGAGACTTACAGTTTGTGCCAAATATGAACTTTTGCCACATGCGTTATGGGTTTTTTGAGCAGTAAAATCGAACAACAATGACTATCATTCGAAAAAAAGAAGGCTTTACTGAATCGTGTCAGCGATTGCTATTGAGTTTGGAAGAGCCATCCATAATCATTATGGATAATGCCAGTTACCACTCACAGTAAACTAATCGAGCACCTATATCAGCGTCTAGGGTAGACGAAACACGAAAATGGCTTCAGGACAATAAAATTCAAATATTCGAACGCTGATCTTTTCACTGAATGTTGACTTTTGCAAAAGGTATATTGATATAAACCTGAAAAGATTTATTTTTTAGACCAATTGGCAAATCAACATGGTCATGAAGTTGTTTATTTGCCCCCTTATCACTACGAATATAACTATATAACCTACAGAACTGGTATGGGCGCAAGTAAAGGAAGAAGTGGCAAGGAAGAACAACATATTTAAAATTGCAGATGTCAAAGAATTACTCCATCAGGCGATTGCAAATATCTCAAAAGAAAATTGTGACAATAGGAAAACTGTATTCTACATGCAGAAGCTCAACAGGTTAAAGACTTGAGAAAGTCACACATCCCACAGCTTTTCACCATTAATTTAAATGGTAATTCTGATGATGACGATTCTGATCACGATTTTCGATGTAATTGAAATAATTAGTAATTAATTTGTTGGTATGTGTGACTTTCTCAAATGTCCGTCTTGTAGGTCTCTGAGGCATTAGCAATGGCCTGATGGACTAAATTCACTTCTCCCTTTACTTGTGCCCACACCAAGGGTTGTATTGGCAGTAGAGCTGAGTCGAAAAACGATTAACAGTTAACGAGCAACATTAACGTACGTCAACGACCAACGCTGTTGATGAAAAAATGTGTTAACAGTTGATCAACACTTGCTGTTAATAAACGGTCAAAGTCGACGGCTGTTTATATTAACGCACATTGAAGCATTATTTCGTTAATGCATTGACGTTGATCAACGTTAAGTGCTAACTGCTAAATGTTAACAATCATCAACTGAATATATCAAATAGACGGTTTATGCATTACCAGGCTAGCGGCCAGTCTTTCGTCGATGGTGACTGTGTAATGAAGGTTAATGGGCAAAGGTTTAGAGATTTGTGCGATAGTTTATTAATTTCGACATTTTCGATATAATTTTAAGATTAATAAAAAATTAATTGTGGCCTTTAGGGCAATTATTTTACATTATATTACTAGTTGTTGTTTTACAGATATAATGTTCAGATGACGTTTTTATTTCAAGTAAAATTTTAAATTTTTTTACGAAAGTTTGAAATGCATTGTTACTTTTTAGTGTTAATAACATTTACGTAGTGGATATTTTTATGATTAACATTTTACATATAATTTTAATATTAATAAGAAATTAATTATGTTTAACCTTTTAGTGCAAATATTTTATTAGTTATTTTTTATAGATTTAAATACGAGTATTTTTATATCAAATTACATTTTAAAATTTTTTTAAAGAGTTAGAAAAACACTAGGTTTTAGTGTTAATAATCAACATTAATTTGCAAAATATTTTTTGTGTCTGGGTCAAGAAATCTTGTAAATTTCTTCAAAATATCTGAAAGGTGTAAACAAAGCGATCCTTGGAATTATTTTACATCAGATAACAAAATTTGTTGGAGAAATAATGGATACATTACATTAGCTTTTAAGGTAATCAATTTACTAATTATTCTTATGTTACAATCATGTGAAGTTCTAAACACTATGTTTACAATGCATAATTAATTTTGCTTAAAATATTTTAATTTGATTTATATGATATAATATACGGAGAAAAAGTTCAGTACAATCAGCATAGCGTTGTTTTCTATATTTATTATTTACGTATTGAATGACTCAAGCTCCATATAATTATCAGGTTTAATTTATTGTCTTAATATAAACATTTGAGATGAAGGCCATTGCCTGCCAGTAGTGGTGTTTATATTAACTTTGGTAGGTGCCTAAATACATTAACTGTTAATATTAACAGTTTTTGTCAACAGTTACCAGTACAACAGGTGTTAACGTTAATCATGATTAGCGCAAACGCCCACCTCTAATTGGCAGTAATAATTATTAATTAAGTAATTAATAGTAAATATTTATCTCTTAATTTGTTATAGTTATATAACTCTATTTTATATATACACGAAGATTAAAAATATTTAATTTACTTTATTTGAGTTTAATTTTGTACCATTGTTGGTAATTCAAAATGTCAATGTCTTTTTTAGCTGCTTGTTGGAAGACATAAAATGTTACTAGGCTATTTCAAGCACTTCAAATTGCCCCAAAAACATTTTTGTATATATTTTTTTACAATTTCAGAAATTTACTGGTGCCAAACTAACTGCTGCTTGTTAGCTAGACTTTCTATATGTACTACTTGTAAAGTACAAAGTCTGTTGCAATAGATTTAACAATATATTATTAAATATTGTTGATCAAATTATGAGCTTACAGGTTCGTGTAGAAGCTCTAGTATTTACCTGTGACGATGGCTACATGATATCAATGGGCGGACGCGATGATGGCTGCATTGTTGTGTGGGATTGTGCCAAAGGAGCTGCATGTGCAACGGCCACTGCTGCTAAGCAGACTGCTGGTGACGCGCTCACGATCACTAGTCTATGGGGTCGGAACAATTGTTTTATTACTGGAGGCGACGGTAAGTGTTCCACCTTTCTTGCATTTGTCGCTTTGTGTATGCATTGCACATACAATATGTAATTCTGAGCTAATGAATAGATCAAATTTACGCTTGCGTACATTTTGTTCTCAATGTAGTTAAAAAAATGAGAAGACAAAAAAGAAAAATTTTTTGCCTTACCATTATACATTGTTTTAGGGCAGTAGCGGAAAATGTCACCAAATAATAAGCACAAAAGTACGTTTAGTCAACAGGCTTTGTGTAACATATATTAATAATGCTTTTTACATCAGGAAACAATAGAAATCTGCTACAAGGAAGAAGTTCATTATCAAAATATTTACCTGTACTTATTTACACTAACTGTCTTGGTAGGGGTTTGTTCATGTTTACAAACCAAAATAATTTGAAAAGAAATATATTTTGATACAGGCAGTAACAATAAACAAAAACTTATTAATATTAAACATATAATAATATTAAACACATAATACATATCATGTATATCTGGGGTACAAAAAATTCAGTTAAATAAAACAATACAAGGGACACATCAGAGATAGGTTATGAATAGTGAAATAACGAGGGATGAGGTAAAAAAGGGATTTTTATAGCCTATACATTCTTTTAGGTAACGTGATTTCAAACAAACTTTTGAACATAGATACTGAGGACACATTTTGTGCATTTATACTTAATAAATTCTATAATATTTTGGCAAATTATCCACCATGAAATGTAGTTTTGTGCTTCGTTATGACAATTCTGATAGTTTCAGACGTGATAAAGTTAAAATTGTAATGTTTGCCTGATTCTGTCTATGGCTTCTCACCAAAATCAGATACAAATGTAAAATGAATTTGTTTTAGGTAACTTACGAGTATGGAATGTCAAGAAGGAGACAAAATCACTTCTATCTGTTGATGTGACAGTCGGGAAAATTCGGAGATGTATTAAGTGCATTTCCATTAACAAGAACGACGGTTTTGCATATGCAGGCACTACGTAAGTTTATTTGTGGATTCAGTTACTTTTAGTTTTACTGTTTTGATTACAGTTACTTTAAAATGGTGATTAAACCAATAAGTTCAGTTGTATAAAGTGTATTTTCAAATGCTTTCATTATCTTTTATCTCTATATATGTAATAATACAGTTCAAGAAAATACATATACATTAAATATTTTTTGTAGAAAATTAATTGTGGGCATTCTTTATAACTAAGCTATACAAACGAATAAAGCATAATTATAACTAAGCTATACAAAAGAATGAAGCATCACATATATACTTCTGAAAGTATTTTTATAGCATTATTATTTAATCATAGTTTAAAATCCGAGGAATGTTATAACATACATTTTATTTTGATGCAATAGTAAGGAGCTGTGCAGTGTCAAAAAAAAATTTAACCGGAAATACTATGAAATGTAATTCTTTATTAAATTGTTTGAGGTAAAACTAAAAAATTTCTAACATTGCTTTCATCACAATTATTGGATTCATTACTTTATCAAGTTGTGGAATAAACACATGTATATAGATATATGTAATGTATGACCTTGTAAAACTGATTCGGAATATTAATTTCACGTCTTACGTAACATGTGGTACTTCGAGTGGTGCGACTAGTGAAATCTAATGAATTAAATATAAACGAGTCTACTGGAACATGCGACATGGGTTTTTCACAATAAATTATTGTGTATGAGAACATTGCTTTTCATCAGCATGTATTATTATGCATATACCTCTCCAATCTTCTTCAAATTCCTTCAGGCTTTGGTCTTTTTCATCCTGATTGGACTAGCAGTGTTCTCGATGATCATCTGATGGGTGGCCACCTGTCAGACGGTCTTCCCAGACAGAGTCTTCTCACAAGAATGAGCTTGATTAACTGTCCATTTTTTTGGTGACACACGAGTCCATCCCGGGCTCCTTAATTTCACGTCTCAATGAACTATGTCAATAAACCAGGTCCATCGTCAACAATTTCATCTTGTCGTGTATATTTATACCAATACCAATAAATATTGTGTATATTATAACCAAAAGAGCATGGCAGAGTTATACCATGCTCTTTTGGTTTATCTTGAGATTGTGGATCGGTCTTGTGGCTGGGATCCCTATTTCGCATGCATATGTCATAGCTATCAAAACCCAGTGGTTGAATGCTTTAGACTTGAGCATTTGGGTTAGTTTAGACTGAACCACAAACTTAAGTTTGACGAAAGTCACATTGAATTTTTCAGTTAATCTCCACCATCATATTATTTAATATGAGTTCTATCAGTTATCTCGGGTACCCCTGCACTTGTTCTAGCAGTTGACTGTGCAATCATATGGGATTTTGTGTTAGATTAGCGGTGGCCGTTACCTCAATCTTGTCCGTATTCATCTTCAAACCAGTACTTAGAAAGACAAGATATAGTATATTAGTTATATTTTTACTGACAAAATACACGAAGAAAAATTGAATTACAGAACAGGAGATTTATTTAAATTCACTATCGGATTTCCACCTGATAAAACATTTGACTCTGCGGCATGTAATCCAACCCTACTAGGTTGCTATGGTAAATGTGGC
Source organism: Druceiella hillmani (assembly GCA_039881145.1). Lineage (NCBI taxonomy): Eukaryota > Metazoa > Arthropoda > Insecta > Lepidoptera > Hepialidae > Druceiella > Druceiella hillmani. The sequence continues at coordinate 499,064 of JAYKKI010000125.1, read as the reverse complement.
GTGTGGAAGCGAGGTGAAAAACGACCTGAGACCGTTTGCTACAGCCAGGGTGAGTTTTTGTAATTTGTTAATCTTTATTATTTTCATTTGTATATTTTATAAATGTGTGCATACACTGTTAGATATGGTATGTACTATAATGCTAATAAATTATATTTACTACATTATCTTTGGGTTCTTTTGTCATGTTGGCCATATGAATATGTTGAACTATTTGTAACTAATAAAACTAATAACCCATAATAGTGTAATGTGAATGCACTAATAAAACTAGTAACCCGTATAGTGTAATGTGATTGCACTGATTGGTTTTATTAAAATTTTATAGGTGTGCAATGTATCATGATAATGGATGATGATTGCTTAATAGTGGGCGCCGGCGACGGCACCATCGACTTGCTGGATGAAATCAACTGGACAGGAACATTTGACAAGGGCAATCTTATGGAACCAACTTTCCCCAACTTCAAAGCGGTACGATGAAGTTATCAATAACTATTTTCCAATTTTTCTTCTTAAATTTCGTGCATTATATATTTTTTATACATACCCAGTGTAATATTAATTAAATTTCACTATTCACCTGTAATGTATAGTGCATTCTTAGAATATAAAATTATGGATTTAAATCTTCCAGTTAAGATCAGTTAAGCTCGATGGGAGTATAACATCACTGGAACTAATGGAGTCACCAGACATACCAAAGAACAAACGTGTCCTATTAGTCGGCACCAAGACTAGCGAGATTTATTCAATCGCCATCGATACCTTCAAGCCTACTTTGGTTGTCACTTGTCACCGCTGTGCTATTAATGATATCGTCTTTCCCAAGTATGTCTTATTTGACACTTATTTTTTATATATTTTGTTCAAAGTCACCAGATAACTTAAACTGTTTCTGTAGACAAGTTTTTTGTACATGAATTAAGTCAATTTTTACACTATAATTCTTTTGCCAGTATTATGAAGTCAGGTGTACATTTAAATAGAATTTAAAATACATGTTTAATGTTTTGTAATAACTTAACATCACCGTTAATCAAGATTAGGAAATGTGATTTTCCTCTCTCCTTAACACATTGGGGACAGACTCGTCAATTACGGTACATATTGAATTTCAGTTTGAAAAGTATTTAATTTTTAATAAATTAGTTAATTCTATTATTTAAAATTAGGTAATTTGGAATCATTACTAATAACTTACTAATACTAGTAATTTGGAATCATTACTAATAACTAAGTACCAAATCCAGAGCATTTAATAAACTGGGCACGGAAATCAAAAAGGCTAAACTAAACTAAAAACTGTGTTATTACCCCAAGCTGTCCCCATGGATTAAAAGTTGAAGAACATTAACGCACCATTGAAATTCTGTAATTTTTTAGTTTCTCTTTGTTATATATGCTTTATTTTTTACAAATGAATTATTTTAATTAGGTGTATAGTATAATATATAGCTTATTAAAGAGCGTGTTACGATTATAAACAATAGCACAAAATTAAGAATAATATTTCTACGCTTGGCGTTTAGTTTAATTTAGTCATGCGTGCGGTACCAATATATTGTATTTATTTAAATATGTTAATATCAATAATTCCAAAATATTTTTGGTATTAGGGCTAAATCCATACTTTAATCACCTTTTATTGAAAATTATGTAGAGTGACAAATAGCGAAAGACAACATGAATAATTCCTAAATAAAAAAGCGTACATTTGTTCGTATATAGATTTGTGTTACAAAAGTGACATTTTCTTCACATATTATCCTTTTTGACTCCTCGTCAACTTGTATAATAGAAAAGATAAGTATATTCGTAAAAACAAATTTGGGAGACAATAAATAAACTACAGAGTAACCACTAGGTGGATTTTAATACAATTTTTAACATTGCGTAGCTTAGAATCCCGGGAGTAAAAGAAGATATCTTTACTACACATAAATCATCATGACATGACGTTTAAAAATGAATAAATACATTTTAATATTGTTTAAGATTCTAGAAGTAAAATATATCCTGTATGTATATTAACAAAGAACATGTCAGTTTTTCGTACATATAATTCTGCACATCAAATTGAGAAGAAGATGTTAAGAAACTATGTACGAAGGGGCGTTTTTAAGTTCGCGGAATGGAGGATAAGGAGTGAGAATAAAAATACAAAATTATTTTTCTTTTTCAATATATTCACCTGCTACCCTAATACATTTTTCAGATCTTTCAATTAGCTTATGTATACCTTCATAAAAAAATCTTTCGTCTTTGCCCGAAAAATAAGCTGACAGTGCGTCCTTCATTTTTTCATCGCTTGAAAACTTCTTTCCACGAAGTTCTTTTTTAAGGTTTGAGAACAAATAATAATCACTAGGAGCCAGGTCAGGACTGTAGGGTGGGTGTTCCAAAATATCGAAGCCAACCTTGTGCAGGGCGGCCAGCGCAACACGGCTCATGTGAACGGACGCATTGTCGTGCAAAAGCAGGACACCTTTGGTCAATTTTCCCCTTCTTTTTTTTTTGATTGCTTCTTCAACCTCTCTAGATTATGATAAAACTTGGTATTTATACTAAAAATGAGTTACTTAACTAGCTATCATTCCGTTTATCACCTTTACTAATGGCCTACCTTTCCATTCCGTGAACTTAAAAACGCCCCCTCGTATATACATATATTGTTGCAATATATTGAGCATTTAAAAATTGTATTGTTTCAAATTGCCATTAAAAAAATATGTTTTTTTTAATATTCTTCATTGCTTTTATATTTCTATTTTTTCACTATGGCAAATATTATAAAAATAATATTTAGAAAGTGGCAGTAATGTGATGTTTTAGTTCCACTCTACATTTTCTGTACACGCATTCACATAGCACTGTTTGGGAAATAAATATAAATTGAATAATCTTTCAGAAGCATGTCAGGTGTGTTTGCAACGGGCGGCACTGGTGATATCCGTGTATGGTGCCTCGAGACCTGCCAGGAGCTGCTCCGCATCGCCGTTCCTAACTTCATCTGCTCCACTGTCCTATTCACAGCAGATGGCAAAGCCATATTATCTGGTAGCTTGTTAATTTAAAGACTTAACATATAATTTTTATTTTTAATATGAAAATTTTAAATAATTATTAATTTTGCATGAACCGTACAGAACAGCGGAATTTAGTAGTAGCTACCAAATATAAAGTGATTATGAAAATGTGGAATATTGCTATTTTCAAATAAATATATAATCAGAAAATATTTTCTCATGTAATAAACTATTTTAAACTTGTAACGAACCGCAAACGCACAAAATTATTACATTAATTTTTATCGCACAACACAATTCCTTAAAATAATTTATTTGTAACCTTCTAAACCAACTTATATGAAAATAATTGACTGACCCCAGTAACATTTCTAATACTGTTAATAACTTGAAGCGGATCTAAGTCTGAATGGTCAATGGGCTTATAATACGAGTTTCCTAGTCAATCCTACTAATCCCCAGGCTATTGTTATTGCTAGTAGGAAACTCTATTCTAGGATCCACCATAACTACTACTAAATGATGCAGTTATCTCGTTCTCTTCAACTAGAAAAGACTTAAATCTAGTGGTAGATTAATTTCATAATTGGCAACCCCAAATTAATCTTCAGCAGAATACAATCTATTAAAGGTCATGTCTTTGAGTCGTCAAGTCTTGGAGCTCCATCAAGTCTTCAGCAGAATACAATCTATTAAATGTCTTCAATATATCATTCCCCTCGAAACTAAAATTCACCTCTGTCAAACGCTGCTGTTGTCTATTAAACTGCAGAGACTTGCAAACTTGTTTAACAAACTTTAATATCTTTAACCAACGCCTCAGAATATCTGATCACATCTCTAGTTTAAGACGTAACTCCGTTGGGCAAAGATTTGTGATCGGCACAATTTCCGCATCTAAAAAAAATCCCCCTAAATTTACACTCCACATTCCATTTCTTTTCATATCCTTTTCCCTTCTCTCTTAATCTTTCTTTTTCTATCCTTCAATCCTTATCCAACATATCAAATTAGATTATTTTATTTATTGTTTTTTTTTCAAAAAGTTACTTGCCATATTTCGTTATCACATTTTCTTATCTATCTGTCTTATTACTTCATAAATGCACTACAATTCTAGTTGACCGTAAGAGATTATTTCTGTAGCAATAAGTTGTCCAGGTGATTATTCATTAAGAAAGTAAATAATAAATAAAAAATAGCAAAATATTTAAGATTTTTGACAATTTCTTAACATCTTTAATAACCCTTCAATTGCACAAGTAATAAAAGATATATTTACACAATAGCATGGAACGATGGATGCATCAGGGCATTCACACCTCTCACTGGCCGTTTGATCTACTCCATCCTCAATACTCATAACAAGGGCACGTCTGCTTTGGCTGTCACGAGTGATGGCAAGACTCTCATATCCGGAGGTTGTGAAGGCCAGGTTCGATAATATTTTCGAATAGATATGGTAACCTCAATCTCATTTATTGTTTTTATTGCTTTATCCTCTTTGTGCTATGGATCGTAGAGACCAGCACTTTCGCAGTATTTGAAAATAGTGCCTGCACCCTTAGTCTTCTTACATCTGGTTTGTAGCCACTGAATGTTGGAAAAATAACAGAAAAGTGAAAACAAAATTTTCAAGAGAGAATAAAATTGTATTTGTTCAGGTCTATAAAGATTCATAGTTATATACCACGGTTATATATATATATATATCACGGTCAAGAAATTGTGAACTTGTACATTGGTTTTTGAAGTTGCTAATCATATTTTAACAATATCTACTCCATTCAAATGTAATAATTACAACTGCGGATGTAAATTTATGTTGGGAAATAATTTAGTGAACTTTGACAATCCCAAATACAAAGCGAGTGTATGCCTGTAATGTTTTATCTGATTTGTCATTTTTAACAATTGAAATAACTCTAAATTTTCAGGTACGGGTTTGGGACTTAAAACCAACAGTGCAAACTTTAAAGAAAGTGCTGAAAGAGCATAAAAGCCCCGTATCGGCTATTAATGTGAATCCAAACGATACGGAGGCTGTGAGTGCTGGAACCGATGGTTCTTGCATTATCTGGGATTTGATGTGAGTCAAAAAATGCATTTTGTTAATATTTGAAAGCTAACTTTCCTTTAGGTCAATGCAGAGTTAAGTTAAAAATACTTTTGTTCTTCATTAAAAAGATTTTTACATGTGCTGTTTTTAAATTATGTAAAAATATGGGTCTGTATAGACCAGTCACTGTGTTAAAATGTTAAATACGATAAGGTGTATTATTCAAATTATTTTGTCATTTAAACTGTATATGTCCTATTTAAAAATTACGAATTCTATTTACTTGCCAAGTTATAGCAAACGTAAATATATGAAAGGTCCCACAACTGCTAGTACTGGCGGATGGGATGTAGAGTTAAAATTTTTTAATCAGCTTCCTGAATCATTTTATTACGCTCAGTAAACAATATTTATTAATTTTGTATAGGAATATTTTATACCCTGTGTTGTTGAGAAGATTCTCATTCTTCGTCGTAATAATTTGCTGCACTTACACTGTCGTCATCTCTCTACAAAGACCAACCTCTACAACTGAGTTATATCGGAATTCACCATTTTTCCGTGATATTCAACTGCTCAGTCGCCTAACTGTGTATTGTTTGTGATGTGTAAAAATAAACTTGTTTAAATGTATCATTATTATGCATAATAATGTCGCGGAGTATATAAATTGTCTTGTGTCATAAAATCACGCCTCTGTACAACTGTAATGTTTCCATAGCTATGTGAAGAAATTAAGAAATTTTAAACCAAAGACATCAAATGTGCTATCCCGGTATAAATATTATACGGTAGCGCATTCAAATATGGAATAATTCACTGTAGTAAAATACAAGAATACCATAGACAATAGAGCATTTTCAAAATGTGTTTAAAGTTATTTAAAATGTATCTGATAAAAATACAATTATTATTATAATTTTCCCGATAAAGATGTTTTCATCACAATCATGCAACGTTTTACATCACAACACTTAGCCACATGATAAGTAATTTCCACAGCAACCCTATAGACTTCGCACTATCTTGTTCACTCATTTACTGATATAAATTGAAGTTGGCCATCTATTGATACATGTGCTATTATGATCAGTGTGACGCTTTCGACGTCATGCGTTCTGATTGGCAGATAATTGGGTATTTCACAATTTTTTAAAAAGTTATTAAAATTATTCAGAATGTATGTAATAAATCAACAATTGTGATATTTTTCCCGAGAAATGGAAAATCCCAAAAACTTTGTGGAAAAAATCAACTTTCGTAATGCAAAGATTTGTATCAAAACACTTAGCCACGTGGTATTTAAATTCCATGATGTCACGATGCCCCAAACAAAAAATTAAATTGAAAAGGGGAGATCCTATGAGGGTAAGGTGAAAAATTCTCGACCTGACAGTGAAAGACTGTGATTTTCAGTTAAAAAATTATTTTATATTTCTACTTAATCCCCCTTGACTTCAACACATTTGGTTCAGCGTTTCTCCAACATTGGCATTCCTTCCCGGAAATGAGAGTCTGTGAAAATATCCATCTATGGCCCTCTCAACTTCTTCGTTGGACACGAAGCGCTTCCCAGAAATATAATCTATCTTGCTCGCACAATTACATGACGTTGGCCATATATTAGCACATTATAATCTATGTTTTACAAATTACCTACTTTCTGCAAATATAACGCAAGGAAAAAAACAAATCTGCAATTATCTTCTTTCACAGTGCACTGAGCAGGCGTCAGGTGATGTACGCTAATACGCTCTTCATGTGCGTGGCATACGAGCCCACCGGGTGCCAACTGCTGACCGGCGGCTCCGATCGCCGCATTGCCTATTGGGAGGTTGGAACTGGTAATCTTGCTCGTGAGGTAAGTTAGTATACTAAAATTTAATAAATTGTCGAATAAAATAAGTTATTTATAAAAATTATAAATTTAAAAACAATAAATAATAATTACCAGGCAATTAAACACTTTTCTTGACGCAACCAAATGTAGAGCAATGATTAAAAAAATATGTTTCCATTGATTATTTTAAAAAAATTATACCATTACAGTCCCTAATGCTAACACTTTAAACAGTAAACAGTCAATATGGTCTGAATGAAAAATATTTTATGGTTTTTAAACGTGCAATTACAAAATAATAAGACAATTTAGAGCCAAATGATGAAACTTAAATCCAAAAAACAGTATCATTTCATAAGGTACAATTTTTTTCTAAATAAATTAGTGAAAGTTTAAGAGTTAATTTCTTAATATCAGAATACCATTGTGCCATGAGCATTATAATAAAATCTAGTACAAACAGAAAGAACAGAGAGACAAGTAGGATACTGTTTGACATCATACAGTATCCTACTTCTCTCTCATATTTCCCCATATATAAGCATTAGAATAGACCGAACATACTACTATCTATTTATGTAATTCTAATATCTTTATTCACTCAAGTGTGCTGCTACTTAACTTAAAATATAATCTCAACAGCTGGAAGCTACAAAGACGGGCGCCATTAATGGACTTCACATCAGTCTGGATGGTAAATTATTTGTGAGTGCAGGAAATGATCAGATTGTAAAGGTAAAATAATCTTCAATGTAGTAAAGGTAAAATAATCTACAAGGTAGTCTTAAAATAATCTTCAATGTAGTCTAAAATAAAACATATGGTTTGAAATATGTCTCTTTAGTCACACATTACTTTTAGGAAAACTACGGATAACATTTTTGAGAAATTATTTATTGTATGTTTGTACATCAAATATTAAAACTTAAAATTTTAAATGCATAAAATTTTTATAGACTCTGTAATAAACACAACTAAATTTTTTATTACGTAAGCTTTTACTATTCGCTTAGTGTCACCGATGCATCTCATATGCATCCCATATCTCATACTACCCACACATATTCGTATTTACTTTGGAATTATGAATCATAGACTTATAAATAGACATTTAGTCCTAGAGCTAACAGCCACAGGACACAAAGTATTCAGTTAAGATTAAAATTTTATTATGTGACATTCTCGTTTTGTTAATAGAGTAACCCCAATCTTTTAAAATACAATATTAAAGTACAACGTTAAAGCTAAAATTTTAGTAGATGAAAGTTTGCACATCTATATTTCAAGGAAAAAATTACCAAACCTCCTGGGTGGTGAGCTGTGCAATCTAGCGTGCAATATGAGCATAACTCTCTACATTAATTTAATCCCTAGAAGTGCACCTTTAAACTGGTATGGCATTCCTTATGGCTATGTCAGGCATTCCTTATGGCTATGTTATCAAAAACCCATAGTCGCACTTTCTCTACATTTTACTACTTAATACTTGTAGAAGAATGTATGCTTTAGATTTAAAAAAAGAAAATGTTTTAATCGCTTGTATCAGGAGAATATCAGGAGAATATGGGGTTGCGACCGAATTTCTTATTTTAAGTTATATTTTGTTTCTATGTGTCTTGCATGATTACTATTTATATTGGGTGAGATCTTGCATTACTTTGTAACACAAATATTGTCTCACGATTCATTTATCTTGGCCTATAAATTATGAAATGCGTCCTGTAAATGTTGGTTCGGGTTACATACAATGGATTTCAGTACGCCTTAGTTGTGAAACTATACCAGATGCAAAGCAAAATAACTTTGAGGATGAAGCGTTGTTTTTGATGTATCAGGTGTGCGGTACTGGATAATTTGATAGTAAATGTGTTATAGGAAAAAAGGCATTGCAAGCAAATAATCACCACAAAAGGAATTTTTTCATGGCATCAAAGAAAAAGAAATTATTCTTTTGTATCAATTTAAGAGGAACGTATTTGCTCACCTTCTATAATTTTTTGGGTTTATGTAAATGCAAAACAATTGTTTTATCGCTAATTTTCCATTATATATCCTGCTCAACACAGCAGGATATATCTGTCATTGACATTTAGCTGCACTTTTCTCTGATCAGTGTCTGCTTCTGACTTATTTTTTTTTTTAGTGGGAAAAGCCCATTGGCCTTTCCCACTATTCCTTTGGGAATCTGTTTATAAGGCTTGGAACACTATTCCTCCTCAGTCTTGTATGTTGGGTGCTTCCGGATCCCAATAACTTAGAAGCCAAAGCATTCACATGATTGGCTAGTTTTTGCTGATAGTTTTTACTGCGTATGACAATTTCCTGTTTAACAGTTTTCAGCCTCAGATCTTGTATAATGTATTTATTATGAACGCCTTTTGGTATATTGAACATAGATCTGATAGCTTTGGATCGAAACCTTACTAGGATCTCAATGTTACTATTACTTGCTGTTCCCCAGAGTTCAACTCCGTATGTCCAAACCGGCTTTAATATGGTTTTATAGATTGCTATTTTACTTTCGTTTGTAAGTTGGGACTTCCCTCCAATCAGCCAGTACATTGCTCTAAACTTTGAGTCTAGATATTTCCTTTTGCTCCAGATATGTTCCTGCCATGTCAATCTTCTGTCCAGGTGCATGCCCAAGTATTTGGCAGTATCAGCATGTGGGATTTATTCTCCACTTAATGTAATTGGGGGACAATTGCCTTTTCTTATGGTAAAGGTAACATGTGCAGATTTGTCTTGATTTGATTTTATAGTCCAGGTCTTCATCCAGTCTTCGATTTCAGTTATGTGCTTCTGCAGATTTAATGATGCAGTATCTGGATTTGCATTTACTGACAATATGGCTGTGTAATCAACATATGTGGCAATGAAAGTATTGTCATCTGTTGGAATATCTGCTGTGAATATAAGGTACAGCACTGGTCCCAGGATGCTACCCTGAGGTACACCCGATCGAATTTGGTGCAAATCTGAAGTTATTTTGTTGACTTTGACTTCGAAACATCTTGTATTCAGATAGTTCTTTAAGATGAGGAAGAAGGAATGTGGCAAGTATTTTTTAATCTTGTAAAGCAGTCCATCGTGCCAGACTCTATCGAAGGCTTGGCTTATGTCCAGAAAAACAGCTGAGCAGTAATTCTTAGACTCCAAAGTGTTGCTAAAGCCTATAAGCCGATGTACCTGCTCTATGGTGGAGTGTTTTTGCCTAAAGCCAAATTGATGACCGGGCAGAATGGCATCCAAATGTGGACGCGTTCTGTTCAAGATAACCTTTTCGAAAAGTTTTCCCAGCAGAGGGAGAAGACTAATCGGGCTATAGGATGAGACCTCTTCTAGTGGTTTACCAGGCTTGGGAATCATGATCACTTGAGCGAGTTTCCATTGGGATGGATAGTGGGAGAGTCTTAGACATACGTTAAATATTGCTACCAAGAACATCATGCCCTTTCATGGAAGATTGTTCAGCAAAACAGAGTCCAACAGATCATATCCTGGGGACTTCTTTTTCCGGAGGGCTTTGATCTCTCTTGCTATTTCAATCGGGCTCGCGGGCTTCAAAGGAAAGCATAGTTGGATTGGTGACTGAAGGTAAGACATTCTTTTCTCATCCTCGTTCCAGTCGTTACTATCCAGAGGTGTGAAGACTGTATATAGGTGTTCGGCAAATGCAGTCGCTTTTTCGCAGTCGGATCTTGCCCAAGTTCTATTCCGTCCTCTCAAAGGTGGTATATGATTCTTAGGTCGCTTGAAGTTTCTGGTGGCGCGCCACAACGAATAGTTTGACTCCTTTTCTGTAATGAGGTGAGTCAGGTGGTTTTGCAGACAGAGATTCTCGTGTTCTTTGATCATTTCTTCCAGCTGTTCTGTAGCTCTGTTAAGTCTTGCTTTATCTGAAGGATACCTGGTTCTGTGCCACTCTCTTCTCAGTTTACGCCGTTCCCGCATTTTCTCAATTATTTATTTTCAGTATTCATTCTGCTTGACCCTCGGTGTTCTGTTTCTGCATTTGGGCGTGGAAGTAGAAGCAGCTGTGTGTATTAAGCAATTGAACTTTTCAATATTAATCTCTAGGTCATCACCCGTCTTCAGTCGAACGTTTAAATCCATACTATTAGTGATGCTCTCACGGTATAAGTCCCAGTTCGTATTTTTGTTATAAACATAATCTGGTGACTCAATTGGAACGATTTGTTTATATAAGTTCAGGATCACTGGTGTGTGGTCCGACGACAAATCCTCACGTTTTTCAATCTATAGGTAGTTACGACCTATGTTTCTTGTTATGTAAAAATCAAGCAAATCCAGTATCTTGTTTGGATCGGTGGGCCAGTATGTAGGGTCACCATGAGAGATACATTCAAGATTAAGATTTTTCGTGGCTTTATAAAGTTGTCTCCCACGTGGATTAATCAGTCTTGATCCCCAAAATGTGTGCTTGGAGTTCCAATCGCCTCCACAAATAAATACAGGACTCAGTTGACCAAAGGATTGTTTAAATTCTTCAACTCTCACAGAATGTCGCGGTGGACAGTAAACCGCAGCGACTGCTGTTTCCCCATTCTTATGTAGTAATTTAATTGATGTTGCCTGGATTTTTTCTGTCTTATAGGGTACTAGCGTGTAATGTTTAATGTTATTCTTTAATATCACTGCGGTCCCGCTGTGGGAATTTCTAGAAGGGTGGTCGGTTCTATAGACTATGTAGTTTTTTATGTTTACATGCGAGCGTTGAGTGATTCTTGTCTCTGATATTAGGTCAATATCTATATTTTTGGCATGCATGAATATCTCCAGTTCCCGTCTTCTAGCAGTTAACCCGTTGGCGTTCCAGATCATGATACGGATGTTTAGTCTCTCTGTGGAACCAGGCGTGTTATTAGTTTGATCATCTGTTCGATCATATTGTCCATCATGTCTTTCATGATGGATTGGAATCTGTCAAACATTGTATCTAACAAGTTCTTCATGTTGTCTTGTGAGCTATCCACAGTGGAGTCAGTAGGTTTAGCGTTGTCTCGTTGGCTTTTTAATGCATCGGCGTAAGTGCTCCTTGGATGGGGCGCTGGCTTGGTAATCTTGGTAATATCATTTGCGTTCAGATGTGTGTGTGCTGTTTTGTTTACCTGTTGTTTGGGTTGTTGCGTGATCGATTTAAGTTTTAATATTTTTTCTTTATACTGCTTATATCTGTCGCAGCCTTTATAGCTGGCAGGGTGTTTGCCTTGGCAGTTTGCATATGTGGCTTCTTCCTCTCAGGGCTTCACGCAAGATGCAGTTGAATGGTCATTCCCACATTTGACACAGCGGAAAGGTCTAAAACACTGATTTTTTGAATGTCCAAATCTCTGGCAACGTTTGCATTGTAACACCTCTTTTTTCTTGTAGCGTGCTTCGATGTTTACTTTTACATGACTTATATGCTTTACATCAAACACATCTTTGTTATTACTATTTGGCTCTAGGTCCACAAAATAGATGGGAAGTTTCTCTTTCGTTGTTCGATGAATTACGTTGACAATTTGTCGTATCTCATGTCCTTTACTTTGAAGTTCTGCCTTAATCATTGCCTTATCTTCTGTGGCATGCAGACCTCTGATGACTACTCTGTATGCCCTTTCACTTTTGAGCTTGTAGGTGTAATGGTTTATGTTGTTATTGATTAGATGGTCTCTAATAACTTTATAAGTCTCCACATCAGCAGGCATTAGTTTGATTACGTGTCCTGATCTTAGAATAATCATTGTAAGTTTGCTGGGAACCACTACTTTGCTTAGGACGTCTCTGGGAGGTGTCACATTAACCACGCCAGTTACAAAAATTGGTTCGGGTTTTGGTGTGTATTCCTTCTTTTTTTTTCAGCTGCAGACTCTTCGTCACTGAGGATATCAAATTTATTCTGCACAGGAACTGAGTAGTTTATTCGTTTGTTGGATGACTGTTTGAGTTTTCCATCTGCTGGACTCGCGTTTCTTTTGCGCTTGCTTATAGGAACTTTGTCCCTTTGCCACTCTTGGTAGGATGATTTCCCTATTTGTTTTTCTGGAGATTTGTTTTGCTGTGCTAAGGTTGTTGTATCGTCTGAATCGTCGATTTGCATTGAGCTTGATTGCGAGGTAATTAGATAACTTTCCAGCGTGTTACATTGTTTATCACTGCTGCTGCAGTCGCTAAGTGACAAGGACCTCGGTCTTGCTTCGAAAAGGCCTTTGTGAAATAGTTGTTGGGTATTAGTTTTATTTTGGGACTTATTTTCAGACATCAGGGTTTTTTGTTTCCACAAGTAAGGACGAAAGGGTGGTCGCTCATAGGGTGACGCCTTCCCTCTGAGAAGGCTACGTACAATGGTGTTCGCCAGGTTCACCAAGGTTGGCGCTAGTGACTGAGTAGCTCCTCAGCCATTCATCCTCTTGGCACGGTCCCACTGTAGGATTGGGGTGACTTTTTATTGAGGGTTTCTACCTCTTGACACGGGCGGTTAAGCCAATGTCCCCACTTCAGTGGAGTCCATCGTGAAGCGGGTAGTGAGGATCATTTCCTCTCCTCACTGTTTGATCTTATCGGGTTTTTTTGACCGCCGCCCGAGGCTCGGCGTTGACCTTTTACAGCTGGTTTGGTCTCCCTCAACTAACTCTCCTCCTTTCTCATACGGGCTTAGCACCGTCAATGGTGGAGTTCTCACGGATCGCTAATAACAGATATTTTCGAAAATTCTTGATAAGTTACATAAGAATTTGATTCGATCATAATTCGTAACTCTTCATTATCATTAATGGTGGATCACCATAAATGTGGTTTATTTCCAAGTGATTCATATATAAAAGTAAATTTTTTAAAAAGAGTTATTTCATGTTCTCCGAAGATGAAATGACCGCATATCACATTTCATAAAGTAAACAACTATGAAAATAAATTTTTTTTTCAATGATTCAGTAAACGTCAATAAAGATGTGCTGCTGTATTAAAATTCTATTAATACTTTTTCGGTTATCTGATAATAATATAATTTTATATTCCTGCTAATACACTCACAGACATATTTAGAGGAAGGCAAATTTACATAAAAAAAGATTTATTCGTGTTGCATGAGCTTATAAAAATTATTGGATTGAATCAATTAATTAAATTAACATTTTTGAACATAAAAAAATGACACTTAATAATCGGGCAATAATCTCTATACCTTAAATGTAAGGAGTTTTGACCTATCATAGTGAAAATTCAATATTGTTCTAAAGACTGATTTTTTTCTTAATATAACACAGTTAATATTTAGTGTTACCTGCTCTTGCTGTAAAAACTGCCTGTTTTCCATCCATCTGGGCACACTTCTTATTAAATCATCAATGTAACTTTGTGGCATTAAATTCCATTCTTCCAACGATGCACTTTAAGTTACCTTAAGTTAGCTGGTGCTGGATTTCTTTGCTTATTTTGTTTTCCCAACTTATACCAAAGATGTTCTATCAGATTAAGGTCTGGTGAGCATGTTGGCCACCCCAAAAGTTTAATTCCAACCTCAGTAAGATACTCCGAAACGACCACTACAGTGTGAGGTTGAGCATTATCATGCATTAAAAGAAAATCATCTTCAATGTATGGTACAAAAGACACCACAGTCTACTCTAAAATGTCCATAACGTATCTTGTCACAGTCAGGGACCTTTACTATGATGTATAATTCCGTGCATGCTCCTAAGGAAATACCACTTTATTCCATTACTGACCCTCCACCATAAGACTCTTTTCCAACAATGTTACATTGAACGTATCTTTCTCCAGATCATCTCCATCATTTGACTTAAGGTAAGATAGCTGCCTTACGTTTTCTTCCAATAGTTTCGGTGATAACTCTCAAAATGGCGAACTTCCTGAAGCATGGACAATTAACATATAACCAAAAAAAGCAAATGGAAGTTGTAAATGCTTTTACTTTTTTTTGCGTTTCTATAAATATGTCCATGAGTGTATTATAAACAAATAAATAAAATTTATTTGTTATTTAATCATTTAATAACTGCTTCATCAATTATTACTAAATGCACACTCGTAACTGGTGTTATAAACCAACATATAGAGTCACCAAAGTATGAGTATAATAAATAACATTATTTTGGAAAAGTGACCAGCTTTTTAGGGAATAAACATAATGTTGTTTCTACCTGATGATTTTGTCCAGTTTGTTTTCAATATCCAAGAATTGCAAAGACTCCCTTATACTAACATCCTTATACTAAAATCACATTTTAAAAATTAAGTTGCGTACGTCTTGCAATAAAAATTCAAAAATTAATGCACGATAATTTTAACAACATTCGATAAAAGTCCTATTTAATAAACTAATTAAAAATAGACTATGACTTCTCGTTTTAAACATTACAATGAAATAATCTAGAAAACCATATTTTTTCTGATAGATGGCGATGCTTCAATAATCTTTTTCAAATTTTCTAAATATCATATTATAGTATTATCCAATTTTTTTCGTTGTCCAAGAATTGAATATTTAAGGTTTTCGAAAATCTTAATTTCAATCATAAAATTAAGTTTCACACACCTCAAAAAATTACTACGAAATAATTTTTATATCATTTGGTAAAAGTTAAATTTAATAAAGCTAATAACTGAAAATAAGACATGTGATCCCTCACTTTAACCGTTTTAGTGCCATTGTTTTTTACTCAGATATACTTAAAAATGCCAAAGAAATCTTTTACCCTTGTCTCGGAAAAAACTGTATCTCTTCCAAAAATTATCCAATTTTAATAATTTTTTTGGTGTTTTGTTAATAAAAACTTGTAGAAGGATAATAAAATACAAAGAAAATTATGAAAATATATATTGTAAACAAAAATTATAACAAAAACTGAAATCAAAGTCACATCATATTTTCACAGTCCGGTACGTCCTCCGTATCAGCAAAATAATTGTTATAGTTACTATTATCACTATCACTCAAAATTTGCATTACGCCAAATTGTTAGCGCACCACAATGTCACTATCACTTTTTTCACAATTTGAAAAATGATCATTTTCACTCGAATTATTTTCGTATTCCGATTACGGGTTAAAAATGTTCTTCTCCTGGATCCTTTTTATATTGTAATTACTAATAATATTACAATTTGAACTTTATGTAACACGTAGAAAGATAAAAAATTTGCGATGCGTGCGAGCGACTTCCCTTACCACAAGCTAAACAGCAACTGATTTCACGAGCGCCATTGCGCTCATGGCAAATTTAGTTAGTACGCGCACGAGTACGATGGCAAACGGTTAAATATCATAATTAAATAATGAGAAAGTCAGTAATCAGTCTGCAGTCATTAATTGCATGTCTCTCACTGCTATTCCAAAATTTCATTAATTAGACTGGCAACTTCTATTCTCTATGAGCTGCACCTAAATATTTCTTTTAATATTTTTCAGTTTACATTTCTTATTTATTCTAATTTTCTCTTCCTAATACTTTTGAAAACATCTGAATAGCTGTGGCAATACCAAGCAGGCATATATACTCACCTGGGCATAGGGCACTCAGGTGCAGTAAGTTGCTGCCGCTTTTCTCCTGATGGTCGGTACATTGTCAGCGCCTGTGCTGCTGGCAGCATCATCGTCTGGAAGGTGCCTGAGGTGTGTATGTGCTTATTGCTCACTATGACCCATACGCTGTGATAAATACGTGAATGTTGCACATTTTGCACTTTGCAACATCTATACTATTCACACTTTACATTACTATTTCATAATTTTAATAACATTTTTAAAAGGTTATGAGTGAATATAAATTAAACTACTAATTTTAAATATAATATGTAAATTATGGCTTATATTATAGTATTTTTAGAAGACTTCACCAACGCTCATATGGTTATAGTATAGTCTTTTCCACATTAAAGTGTGTTAATTTTGTTTTATTGTAATTTAATTAATTTATTTAATTTTATTGTATATATATATATATATATATATGTATATATGTATATATATATATATATATATATATATATATATATACACATATATATATATATATATATAAACAGTAATGTTGGTCTATTTGAAACTGAAGAATGACTAACGCAATTGATATCAATATTTAGTTTTCAGAATTATGAAATATTTTATTAGCTAGTAGTTAAAATAAGATATCTAATCGAACCGATGGAGCCATTTTACCCAATTCTCTCCTGTGCTAAAATTATTTTTTTTAATTACTTCATCATTACCAGTTATTAGTTTTGAATTATACAAATAATTTTTTAAGACAAAAAAATGTATTGAATGCTGTAGTTCATTTGTATTTAATTTTTAGGCTATTAAATTTTTATATTACGTTCATGTTCAATTCATTTCATATTTACCAAACTATCAAAAAGATTATTCAGAAAAATCATCAACATTAAGAATTAGTTATGAATTGACCAAAAGTTATTAGGATTGAAAGAATTGACGCCTTTTAAACACATAGCTGGAATGAATTACTATTAATATTTAAGTGAGTGGCTGATGGCACAAAACATTAATTGTGCAAGTGTAGTCCGCTTTTGACCAATTTTTATATATGTAGCCTACTTCTCAACACTTTAAGAACATTAACAATGAACCCAGGCTGTGTGACATCAGTACAATTTTCTTGCAGGATGGTGGTGTACTGAATGATAATCATATTACCTTTTTATGATACTTATACCTTATTTTCATTAATTTCCTTAAAACAAAATAAGGGCTATCAAAACATCTAATTGTTTACTTCTCGTATCTTAGATAATATGGCAGATAATTACATCAATTATTTATTAAGAAAATTTGTGGTCATATTTACAGCAATATCTACCTAATGCAGACAGTAAACCGACTGAAACAAGTATACCACCCCTGAACAAAGGTGATACCCAATCAACAATCAACACAACCTCTGCCAAAAAGGAGAACAAGACTCCCCCAATAGAACGATTGAGACTACCAGCTGCCCCGAGCAAAGATGAACAGATCAAGGCCATGGACACATCGCGCAGTAGTGTGCACACTTGTTGTCCTTGTCCCGATAGTGCCAAGAGCAAGACGAGCAGCAAGGCTAGCGGCAAAGCGAGCAGCGGTTCCTGCGCATCCAGGAGCCAGTCCGTCACAGCTACCGTTAAGAAACATAACGTTTGCGTGCCACCAGGTGAGCTTCATTAGAAGAAAATTACTCTGTGTCGCATCCTGTCAATGGATATTTAAATATTTAAAAAAAAAAATGTTTTAATTTATGTAAATGAATGAAACATTTAAGTAAATCAAAAAATTTTAATATTATAATGAGATTTAGCTTAAAAGTTGTGATTTTAATGGAAAAAATATATTTATAATCGTTAAAATTTTCCACCAAAATGTTTGCATGGTATGTCAACTTGATGGAATCACAGTACTGAACTATTAGACTACTAGTGTAAAACCTATAGACAACTCATAATTTTCATAAATAAATTACCTAAAATGGTTTCGTTGTTGTATAAGACTTGTGCAGTACCTTTATGTGGAAGTATAATTGGAAAGAATCCTGGTAAATTATTTATCCGTGTGCCTTAGTGGCATTTAAAGATTCATAATAAATGGTCACGGTTAACTTTACAAAATCCAACTTTTTTCTTCAGTTAGACAGCCCATTCAATCCAGTCCTATAATCGAGGGCCAAAATAAAAAAAAGTTTAGTTTAATTTTTAAATTTCTGCCCTTTCCCGAATTGTCATTTATTTTTTGTTCAAACATAACTTTTATATTTTCTATATTATTCAAACGTATGCTTTAAAATATTATATTTACTAAGTTTATTTGCTTTTTCAATCTAGCTTATGAAATGTATAAATATTAAAGCAGTCAGTTTATTTTAACATCATTATTTAACTGTAGAATTAGTATTTAAAGTTAATTCCTTTAAAATGTGAAAGTTTTATCTAATTAACCGTTAAGAGTGCCGACAAATTTATTTATTAAAGGATCCAAGAAAAGAAAATTTTTAACCCATAATGTCAGAATACGAAAATAATTCGAGTGAAAATGATTGTTTTTCAAGTTGTGAAGAAAGTGATAGTGGGAGTGACATTGTGGTGCGCTCACAATTTGGCGTAATGCAAATTTTTAGTGATAGTGATAATAGTGACGATAACAATTATTTTGCTGATACTAATTTCTTTGTATTTTATTATCCTTGTACAAGTTTTTATTAAGAAAACACCGAAATAATTATTAAAATTGGATAATTTTTGGAAGAGATACAGTTTTTTTTTCGAGACAAGGGTAAATGACATCAAAAACAAAAGATTTCTTTGGCATTTTTAAGTATATGGGTAAAAAATAATGGCATTAAAACGGTTAAGATCACAGTCTTCAAACATACTGACATTATTGATATTAGGGGATAATAAACATTCAGTTTTCAGCACCATTGACGCATACCGGCCACAAAACAATAATACGCTCTGTGATATGGCACAAAAGAAAAAACATATGGGTACAAAGCTGTCACCAATAATGTTTTTAATTAAAATCAAAGGAAATATGTTTAAAATAATTTTGTATAAATTCATTATTCACAATTAAATGAAAATACATGATGTAGTATTATTTCTACTTTCTTTAATTTCTTTACCATGACCTAGGTTTCATTGTAGTATTATTTCTACTTTCTTTCATTTCTTTACCACAACCTAGGATCCCACCTGAAGATGTTATAATACAACTAAACCTAGGTTGTGGTAAAGAAATTAAAGAAAATAGAAATAATACTACATCACATAGTTTCATTTAATTGTAAGATAATTAACTAATTTAACGCCAACCAAATCCATGTCGGGGCAATTAATTGGGTCTATCCCCAATGTGTTAAAATCTTTCTAAGGTGTAATAGATGGATGAATTTGTATAGTTCATGGAAATGAGAAAATAAATATGGTACATTTTTACAGCTTAGGTACATGTATACTCTGCTGTAGAGAGTTCCTTGCAACAAATTAATAACAATTTCAGTAAATGACCTGTATAAATTTCTTGTCTATAGAAATTAAACATGAAACACACATGTGCTTTTCAATAAAGTGCTGATCGGTGACCTTCGAATACAGAAGTCAATTTCTTGGGAAACTTTTTTTTACGATTGCTGAAATAGAAATAACTAATATTTGAGAGAGAACAACTTTCAAATTATTTGTCATAAATTTAAAAAATTGATTCTATCTATATTCTGTAATTTATATTATTTTTACGGGAGTATGGAGGCAATTGAGAGCAAATTGTAAAAAATTCTGCGTGTCAGCTCTGATGCGCGACTAGAGTTACCTCCTTAAGTATCTTGGAATGTATAAAATAGGTAACACTGTATACAAATATAAATATAAATATCATTAAATGTGAATGGAAAATTCTTTAACAAAAAAATGCTGACAATATAATTACTTTCAAATAAAACACAAATGAACAAGATCAAATTTATACAACAAAATTAAAAACATTTAGTAACATCAGACTAAGAATTTAAAATTAAAAGAGACTTTATAATTTTGTAGGATAGAAGACACCAAATATTCACACATAATGACATTCAATGATTACATCTTGATATAAGCGAACGATAGTAAACTATTTGTGTTACACTCCATCATTGCGATTACGCCATAAAAAAATGCCAATATGTATGTCACACTCCGTCATTGCGATTATGCCATAAGAAAATGCCAAATAAACATATTGATATCTCACTCTAAAGATGGGTTAATGGTTAGACTTTTTTTAACACTCTGAACTTCGTACAATTGGAACCTAATGGTTACACTTTTTTAATACTATGAACTTCTTCCGATCAGAACCTAATGGTTACACTTTTTTAACGCTCTAAACTTCGTACGCTTTGAATCTCATTTTACTCCTCATAAAACTTCATAAACTCCATAAACTCCAAAAAAAATTGTAGTGCGTTCAAAAATTCTGTTGGGTGCGAATTGGGTTTCATTTGAAAGATTGTGTTTTATTTTGTAACATATGAATAATGTTTTTACAGACTACTTACCAACAAGGACTACTAGTAAAGCTTCTATATCAAGTAATCGTGGGAATGGATACAAAAAACGGTGATCTCACCAAGAGGCGAATGAAAAACTCAAAGTAGACAGTTCTTATAGATTGACTGCTTAGTAATTAATTTTTAACATATGAAAGTGTCATTACTTGCACTAACATTTTACTAAGACTTAAAAATTAATATGAAAATGTCCGTTTTTAATAATATACATGAGTTTATATTGATTGTAATAGGAAATATAAAATAAAAACTTTTTCCACTAGTATATTCTTTATTGAACTTTTTATTTTCTTTGTATGTTAAGAGATTAATGTTTTTAAACTAACTTATTTAATTTTCAAAAATGGTTTTTTATTAATTTCAATAAAAAAATTTAATTTTCAATAAAAAAGTTTTTGAATACTTTAAACTTTTTTTATTTTAATACAATTAGGACCACTTTATTTTCTTGCAGCAATATATAAAACGAGTATCATAATTATGATCACATAAATGACTTAACGAGATGCTGATTTAGAGTTTATAGGGTTGAAATAAAAAGCATATTACAAATGGAAAATTTTATATACAATATAAATAAATACAAAATAATTACAATTTATCCCCAAGCCTGACTTTTACAATAATGCAAAATCAGTTTGCCTTCAGTGCCAAAGCACTCATATAAATTCCTTACAATCTGGTCTGGAGACGGCGCAAATGTTTGATTGACGTACAGAAACTGAAATGTAATGAATACTTTATACAATATGTTTTAATAGACAAATTTTGCTATAGACCTAAGTATTTTCTACTGTAAATCAAAATAAGATTTATATGGGTGTAGTACGAAATGCGATAGTGGTAGTAATGGACACAATGTTCACTTAAATAAGAATTTATATTGTACATATAGCATAATAATGAGGAAATCGAAGTGAATACAATCATACTGCGATCAATAAAAAAAATAAACATAAACAATAGTATTCAACAAAAAAGGATATTTGTCGAATACTATTTAACAAATTGTGACAAAATTTTGCATAATATTTGCAAAAATAATTTTGCAATAATATTTTTACATTTTTATACCATAAAATCTAGCAGCTCCACAGGGCATAGACAAAATTTATTTTTTTCTTCCAAATAGATGACGGCTCTGGACTAAATATTTAATTTTTCAATTAGTTCTTAATGTCCAATGTTGCCAAGGTTGTTTACATTTTTTATACACCTGGCAGAATTCATAATTACACATATGACGCCCATTGGTAATACTTACTTAGTGACAATATTAAAACTAATTATGTTAATTTATATAGATACTAGCTGCGCCTGAAACTTCATTCATGTGAAATTCACCGATAATTATTGTTTAGAATACATAGCATACATAAAAATATTGACAATGGATGGATGGATAAATATTGACACAACATAGATTTGTTTAAAAAATCAAAACATAGGTTTCAATTTTGATGAATATAAATACTTCTAATAACTGGTGTTAGCTGTACATTTAATTTGATAATATTCTAAGTCATTAAATTTATTTAACTGTCATTAATATAAATTGTGACCACGTACTATGAAGTGTGTGGTTGTCTACTTATTTTATAAAAATATACTTTTTTTATGAAAATACCCAGGAATAACATTTCATTCATAATAAGTATGTGCAAATAATTTTTAATTTTATTTTTTTACGATGCTAATTTTTTATTTATTTTATACTATTTAGAAGACAAGAATTAGATAATATTAATGAGGTAATAATATTTTACTATACAGAGTGCAAGTATGACATGATAAAACTAAATTCTGTAATTTTTATGTATTACACCATTATCTATGGGGAATGGGCTAATCTGATTTGCCTTACTGCAAATCTACCCGTTCACACCTACATGTGATCTATTCCATTCACACCTACTATCTCTCTTTAGATGTGTTTCTTTTTTGACTCAATGTCCCATTCTTCTGTCCATGTTATTCAATATTTGAATATGTGTATAAAATTTCTCTTTTTTTTCTTTCTCTATTTTTGTACTCACTAGCTGGAACCATATTATTCCATCATTTTGTAAAATTATAACGTGTCTATTTAATAATAATGTCATATAGAAATCACCTATGTTTTGGCTTATACAAGAGACCTTTAATCAGTTGATTAACCACATAATGTATTATTTATTTATATAATTGGGTATATTAGATTAAATATTATAGCAAACAGAAAAATAGTATATGCTAGCAACAGAAGTGACAGAAGCAAGCTGATTAGGTCATGTCATGATGTATATCAATCGACAAGGTAAAAACTAGTGATGTAATGAATATTTGCTTATTTTTTGGCATTCACATTCATAAAATTATTTTGTGAATATGAACGTCAGAGAAAAATATAATGCATAAATTCTGTACATGCTACTAGATAAATAAAACAAAAAATGTAAATTTGTTATTATTATTAGAAAACGTTTTCCTTGTAACTTAATCAAACCTTGCAATTCTATCTGTAACCAGCTTTCAGTGTAATATTTGGTGTTACCCACATTGTATATATATATATATATATTATATTAGGTAACAAAACTTTAGACTTAGTTTGAAAATACATAATCAACTTCTAATGAAATTAGAAAACAAAATATATAGTATGTATTTATTGAATATATTTGGCGTTAATTTTGTAGAAATTCATTATTCACAATTAAATGAAACTACGTTATGTAGTATTATTTCTACTTTCTTTGAGCTCTTTACCACGACCTACGTTTCGTTATATTACAACATTAGCAAATCTTTGCTAATAGCCCACCTGAAGATGTTGTAATATAACGAAACGTAGGTCGTGGTAAAGAGCTCAAAGAAAGTAGAAATAATACTACATAACGTAGTTTCATTTAATTGTGACTATGTATTTAAATAAACAAAAATGTATTCCTCTCATTAACATTTATCAGTATTTATATAAACATATCTACTTTTTTTTTGAACTTTAAATAATCATCTTTTTTTATAATACTAAAAATATTAATAAACAAAAAAAACATTCTTAAACTAATCTTTCAGAATTATTCTCATAAAAAACAAACATATCTAATTCAACTTTAAACAAACAAAAACGACATTCCTCTCTTAAACTTGTCCTTAAAAAATATGTAATCTTTTATAATATAATAATAACCAATTAATAATTAAACTTCAAAAATAAAAGCTTCAAAGCTTTGTCTCCTTCAAGTCTGTTTCAATGCGGTGTATACATAAGCCCAGTACAACTATCATTTTATTATGTTTAACGTGTGCACTCATTCGGAACACTAGTTGGTGGTGTGACTAAATAATGTCTCGTTATAGGAAAAAGAAGCCCGAACTTCTGCTTTTTCTCCTTCCAACATATTAAAGGATCAAAGTCATTTGCCACATGTTTTTCTGCTAAATATTCTGTAATAGTTTTTTCCGATTAAAAGTTAAATAGGATTTTCGTAACTAAGGAGAGAATGTCATCTTCTTCACTGTCACTCGTATCATCCATTAGTAAAGCCATTGTATCCCTCAGGCACGGTTCGCATTTGAGCAAAGTGAACGTGAAGGTGGGTCTGCTTGATTGTCTTCACGAAAATGCAAAATATGCTGTATGACATTCTCTTTAGTCGACGCATTTTAAAAAACTTGACTTTGTATCTTGGATCAATGAAAGTTGCTGTTACCAACAATAATTCATTTTTTAAAACTGAAAATTTGTTAATAAGCTCCTCTTTCAAAACAGCTGTTGTGTCACCAATTTGTTCATCGAATGAATCAAGATCATTAAGAATTCTTTCCAAAATGGCGAATAAGATAATTACTGTTCATCCAGAAACATTCCCGCACTTAATTCTTTGGTTACTTCTTAAAATGGTTTTTCAAAGGTCATCCACTCTTCGGAAGTCAGTTGTGAAATTTTATTATTTGCGGATGCGTAAAGGCATAAAGGCTCTTTGACTTGAAAAATACGCTCTAACATATAAAAGGTGCTGCTCCCTCCAGTACCACACAGTCTTGTATAATCTTTAGTGTTGAATGTACTGTGAAATGTGTTGCCATGTTTTTACATTTTGTTATGGCAGATTTTATATTTTTTTTTAGTTTCTTGAACTTACAAGCCTTCTTTTAACATGTTTTGAATCTTGTGTGAAGTACAATCAATGTGTTGAACATTTAATAAGGAAACACCGTTTTTCATATTTGCACCTGCATCCCGAACTACACACTTCACTTTTTTTAGGTATTTCCCATGACGACCAGATACCTCCAAGTTTATGAGCAATATTTCCTTCGGTATGATGGTTGTCATTGAACACATCTGCCTTTAATACTATCATTTTCCCTTCAATTTCTTTTGTAATCCCATGACAAGTTAATTCCAAGAACAAGAATCGGATCAGATGTTACTAGTAAATGACATTTTTTCAAAGGACTTCAGCAATTCAAGGGTTTTCTGGCTCACTTTACCATATAATTCATTGCAGATAAAAGAAATATAATACTGACGAGACTTTAAATTATAGGATGGACATAGATGCTTCACAAATCTTACGAATCCAATACACTCCATGAAACTAAATGATAAGTCTTCCAACTCAATCATTTCGCTTATTGATTTATCAACTGCCAAGGACCTCACAAATTTATTATCCCACTGTTTTGTTTTTTCGACACATTCTTGAAGGCGCACCAGTTTAATGTCAGATTTAGTACGGTTGTGGGAAGATGATGCAAGTGCAAGTCTATTATTTGCATCCTGTTTTCCTTTTTTGCATTTTTCCAATTCAGAAAACTCAGTTTTACGCATTGATTTCAAATGATTTCTCATAGCCGTTGTAGTTCTTCCTTTCCGAGAATATTCATTTGTTACTGATGTAAGAATGTACAATACGATGTGTGTAAAATAAAATAAGAATGTTTGTGTGCGATTCGCACGGAAAATCAGCTGTCATAGATAAATGATGCCATATCTCAAAAGTGAATATTCGCTACGGTATATCGGCGGCAGGTATTCGCATTCGCATTTTTATTCGCAAATGCTTAAAAATTAATATTCGTTACATCACTAGTAAAAACACGTATCTCATTCAGATTCAGCCATGTTACACCGTAACATTTCTTTTAAATTATATTTTGTGTGCTTATAGCTTTCACTACATCTATTTAGTGTAGCCACAAAAATGCATGGTCTTCAAATCTGTTGTCGCTAGGTGAAAATTGAGTTTAATTATTTAAGTTGGTACAACAAATAAAATGTGAGCCAATTTCTGTTCAGGTGCTGGCTGATGAAGAGGAGATGTGTATGTTTAGGTGTTACCAATCAGTCCTCCAATCGAATCGAAAAAAAAGACTGCTAAAAATGTAATCATAATACTCACAAGTTTATCAGCAGGATCTAATTTTATGTATTTCTTAACAAACTCCATAATCCAACCAATTGTTTTATCACCATCTACAGCCCAAGTTTTCTTCTTCATAATGGGAGCATTACCAGTAGCTTTTAGTAGAATGTCAACTGAAATAATAAACTTATGACTATATATTAATAAAATTTAAATATGTTGATAGACTGGCTGCATGACCTGAAGTTCCTTAATTTAGATTTGTATAGTTTCCCATTTGCAAACAACAGAACAATTCTACAAAAAGTGTAAATCAACAAGTTGACAAATGAGACTAAATTTTTGTGCTGAAATTGTGAATGTATATCTATATCAATTAGTGTAAAAATAACATTTTATTTCATCTGTTAAAATAGTTTCTATATGGCATTGCTGTAGAGAATGAAGCATGGTCCAGGATTCAATCAAATTGAAGGTTTTTTCCACAACCACAAATGCTAGACAAAGCAGCTTTGTGTACTCCTCGGAGTGCTGTATAATCTAGAGTAGAGTATAAATATGGTCTATGCTAAAATAGACTGTTTGTAAACTGACTTGACCAGGACGCTAGAAGTAGTCAAATTTGTGCAATAAGTCGTTCCTGATGATACTCGAAAACAACTTATAAATGTGGCCCAGGAGATCTCCTCTAGGTCTATAATTCTTTAATAGGGTATTATCATCCTATTTGATGAACAGCACTAGCACGCCCTGGTCCACGGTTCTGGCGCAACACTCTGGTGTCTGACAGAATTGAACACCTTCTAAATGACTAAAATTACTGATGTTGCTACTATCTTCATGGGTTTGGATTTGATTACATTGTAAAGGCATGAATACTGGATTGTTTAGATTTGGAGATGTGCTCCTTTAGCTACCATGTAACATGTCATCTGAAGACTCCAACTTCGTTTTATCATGTTTAACTATGAGTTCGAGATTTAGATCTGAGAGTTTCTTGATTCTTTTGGCATGGCAAGTTTTATAGAACTGAGAACCCACTGTATGAACATTTGCACCAGTATGTCGTTCATATATTTTGGATAAAGTTACAATTATAAGTAATGTACAATAACATTAGTGTATAATATTTGTCTAAGTTTTAGATAATTTGACATATTAACTTAATGTTACTGTATAAATTTGGAAAGTCCTACTTGTAACCAGATAGATGTCTATAATAGTAGCCAATATTTCTACGATTTGTTGTAAATAACGAAATATTTCCAGACGAACCACTAATAAGTGGCTTTTATAATATTACGAGTGTTATATAAAATAATGTTTAAAAAAATTAAAAATAAAACTGTAAAATAAATAGAAAAATAACAATATTAATACTTTTAACTCGATCTGGTTTGGCAGTCGGTACTTCGGTTATTTCTTTCTTCGCATTATCAGGAGCTAAGGATAAATTTCCTATCGCTGTTGACATATCTGCAGGTAAACTCTCTTCAGGTTTTGGCTCTTCACTCATCTTGGTTGTTATGTATAACAAACTATTTGGTACGATTGTCGTTTTGCTGTTTGTGTCATTAATCAGTACTCAGTAACAATAGCATTTGTCAATTTGACAAATGACATCAGATTTATTTTCTATACTCAGGCCATGGAACCTAAGCAATTTTTTACTAAAACATATTTTGGTAAAATATGTAATAAAACACACATAAACACAAAACATGTGGTAAACACAAAACAAAATGTTTGAATTTTATCGTAAATAGAAGTTTTTTTAAGCGAATTCCTTTTTTTAATATTCTATTCTATAAACATCGTAGTTACACTATAGTCGAAACTTGTATAACTACCCAAACTCCTTGCTCAAAAATATGTAAAAAAATAATTTCATACTTGATTAATACAAGTTTTGAACGTTAGTGAAGTATATGCTAATAGCAATTCACTTTATGCACTTAGACTACGAATTTTTCATAAATATAGACATAAAGATGCACACAATAGTTTTCGTTGCGCTCACTGTATGTGCTCTATTCATTGTTAGTTTTTTCACGAATGTCAAAGTGATTTTCACAGTCACTGTATTTCGGTTAAAAATTTGATTTAAACATATTAAATCATTGTTTAGCAAAGAAAAGCGTTTGCGACTACTAATATACATTCGTAGCCGCTGATTATTAACTACAGACGCATAGTGAAATAACGTTGAAATATTTTAATCAGCTGCTTTATCGGACTGGCCATATTACCCACGAATTACCCTATTTCACAGAACAGAGGCATACCCTACTTATATATTATATGACTCACTGATTATTCTCCTATACATTTTGAAATCTTGTCAAGAAACGGCATTGAAGTAACACACGGATAACTTTAATCTATAAAGCAACATATATTTAAAGGAAAATATAATTTATAAGGACACAAGAAAACAGTAAAATATGTCTCAGAGTAAAATATATGTAACATTGACAAAGTTTATTTATTTACATTAGAGACTTGTATAAAAATTCCTACAGAACTCAAAACAATTTTTTTTTTCAAAAAATTAATCTGTAATGTCAAGTTATGTCAACATAGGTAATGTCAATCAATGTCAATGTCATTCAAATTGTTTAACATCAATGTCATCAACAAACTGTAAACTATCCGGAGTGGATAAGAAACCAAGATGCAACAAAAAGGCACGCAAGGGTCGCCCTCGGCGTCAGTTTGTTGACTACCATCAGCCAAAACAGAAGGTCTATTCATTACAAATTTTCCCGCGATTATTTGAACAAATAATACAGAAAGTTTGTATATTTGTGTAGAAAACAAAAATATTAAGGTTTCTCTTATTTTACTTGTAATAATATTTCATAAACTAGTTTATTGTTTATCCAGCTACCGTCATTCATTGTAATTTTTCTTGTAAGTACAAAAATATTAATTTAAAACTAATTTATAATTTTATTGTGTAAAAATATATTCCCATAGCTACCTATACGTTGATATATATTTTTGGCATTGGTTTATTTTATAGGAACGCATTAAAATAATGCAATAATTCTTTAGCTCTTTATCATATTAATGCGTTAGTTTCTATGAAGTGAACTGGTAAACATTTTTTAAATGAAGACAGGTGTATGTGTAATTGACAAAAAATTATCGTGTTTAGTTGCAATGGAATTTTTAACAAGCGACATTTTGATAATTTCTTAATGTTGCACATGATTTAATTTAACCAAAAAGCCTATTCAAAATGGTTTTACTACTGAATGATATTAGTAAGAGTGCATTTTATAACTTGAATAAGAAAACAATGCAAGTTTATTATACTTCCTTCTAATCATATACAAATTTCTGCCCATTTGTTTTTTCTTGTAATTCCATAATGGTTTAAGTGATTTTGTTCCATTATGTTCCTAGTTGTAAGCATCATAATGGGTATGTAAGAAGATTGAATATGAGGAAGAGGTAGCATAAAAGATCCAGGGAATTATTGAAAGCAAGATGTTTGGATAGCTAAGGATTAATTAATGCTTTTTATTTGCTTTTCTTTTGAATACAAATGAAATTGGAAATCTTTTTTTTAATTTTCATAAGGTTGTAAAATTAATGGTATATATACAGCAATGGTGTTAATACCTTTTTCTTTTCATACTTTTTATCACATCTTGGATTTAAATAGGTATTTTTAGTTACATAACATATTTAAAAATACGTAGAGTAAAATATAATGCAAATTTAAATACATAGCCGAGAAACTGTCTACCTTTCATATGGCTACCTACTCCACTTCGGAGAAAAGTGAAGGTTTAGATGGAAATAACACAAAAATAAATTAAGGGTCATTATTAAACAAAGAACGGATGTGGTCTTTTCTTAGCATTACTAATATTTTGTTACTTATAAATAAAATAGTAATGTTGGACCTCTATACTAAACTAATCTTTGTAACAGGTGGTTTTTACCTTATTATTTTTGGAATTTACACCATATTGTCAGTATATTCATATGAAGAAATGAACTTAAAGAGCCTCTTATCAAGCGTTTATAGTTTTCAAGAGGTAAGCGAATAAGCTAGTGATTTTACAAAATCTCCCAAAGGCTAATGACCATGGATAATTCACTAAAATTTCTTAAATGAATGTATTAACTAAAGTAATGTATAAATATTATGCCGCAACCTAGGTTTTGTTGTATGACAACATCATCAGGTGGGCAATTTGTTAAGACATCTTTAAAATTATCATACAACGAAACCTAGGTCGTGGTAAAGAATTTAAATAAAGTTAGATATAATACTAAATCATGTAGTTTCATTGAGTTCAGAAAAATTTAATTACAATGAATTTCTACAAAATTAACGCCAAATATGTTCAATATTTGATAATATATTGTTATTTACAAAGATTAGTATACGTAATTATTTCCGGTTAGCATTAATTTAAAGATTTCAGTAACTACACTTGAAAAAAGTAAAATATTTACTAAAGCTTTATTTATTTATTTATCCGTGTTATTTCGTTTATCGAAAGTTTTATGACGTAATTCTCAATTTATTACAGCCTAACAATTCTAGACTTTGTATCAACTTTATATCTAAGATATCTCAATCTAAGATATCCCAGTCTAAGATATCTCAATAAATATGCACTAAAATTTTTTTTTATGCATTTCCCCGTACTTGTTTTGTTCCGTTTACCTAAAATATGATTTAAATAATGATTTTTATTAAATAACTTCATTTTCCTAATTTTGAAGACTGAACTCATTACATGTTTCGTTCATACTAAATACAATTACATTTCCTGCTACTTAATTACATTCTAGTTCAGGAGTTTATATACTTTTGTATAAAGCAGGTAATCTGCCCGATGCGCTTTGCTATTAGTAACTGATTTCGCGAGTTACACATTTATAGAAAACTGTGTCAGCACAGCTGATGCAGTACAATAATAATAATGGTACAAATGCACAGTGTAACACAGTTACACATGTCTACTCTAGATTATAGACACTAAAGAGAATTCTCATATCATTTAGCAATATCTCATTGGTAAAAGTCAAACCTATAGAATAAAGATAGCTTAGGTTGGAAAAGTTATGTGTATAAGTTACTGAAAATATAGGCTTTGAAAAAAAAACTGGAAACTTAACACCAAGACGTAGTACCTTGTGGTACTGTGATTTATATCAGTTTCAGAAATTAAAGAGCATTCAAAATTATTTTGTCAAATCGTTAGAATAAAATTCACCTTAAACACAAATAATTTAAATTATAAATTTCAAATACAAATTTTTGCCTGCAAATTCGTATTATAGATATAAATTACAGTTTTATTAGTGACAGCGACATTACATGTGTAGTCAATGGCCATGAACATTAGCAACTATAACTTTATGATGCGAGGTAATTATATCTCTATTTCTTTCCATGATTAATAATATATCACAGTTTCTTTCCGAGAGTAATAAATATAACATTCCAAGACTGTAAAAAATAACATAAATTTACTAATTTCACATATTGACTGTGTTATACAAAAACACATATTAACAGATAAAAATTCTAAGAACCGTGACATTCTGTTCTATAGCTTATTTATAGCACTGAATTCATTTTCTCCTAATAATATTTAACATACAACTTTTTGACTGTACTGTTTTATAATATATATACCTAGGTAGTTTTGCATGTTGGTCCTTTATAAGGCACTTCATAATCACTATTACATAATACATCCTGCTTATAAACTCCACTCAATTTACCATAGGTACTTCCAAACATAATATTCCTTTTGTTGAAGTTTATTTACGTTACCCAGCCAATTAGGGAGTCTTGAAGTTTACATAATGAACTTAACTACCTGCTTTGTCTTTTACATAAGCCAGTGGGAGGCTCGAATCAATAAGCCTGTACAGAAAGGTATATAAATTAACTAACACAGTATAGCAGTACCATTTTGATGGGGTGGTCTTGAGATTGAATTTTAACAATGTTATCAATGTTGAAATTGTATTTGGTTATTACTGAAAGTAAAGGTAAATTTTTGTGTCTTCACATTGAATTATTTTAATCTGTGCTTATCACTTTTATAGCATAATTTTTATTATAAACTGTTCTATATTAAAAAAAATTGTATGATGAAATTGTACGCATTGTTGAATGTTACATTATAAGTTAATTTTTCCTAAAAAATTTCAGGAAAAACTGTTTTTCTACCATTTTGTTAACTTCTTTGTAATACGAAAATTCTTAAAAGGATTTTGAATTGGTTTTTACACATAATTATATAACAAAAGCATAAAAAACATCCTACAATAGAACTACATAGGCATTGGTACCTATGTTTGGTACTTGTCTGAACCGTTAGACATTAAAATTTGAGTGTATTCAATCTCTCGAGTAAATCGATATTCAAATCTAAGCTACTGTTGCTATTGATATTACTTATACATTCTGTGGGCCATATTAAGTACATTAAAATTCAATTATATTCTCTTGTTATCTCGTGGTGTAACATTTATCACAAGATAAGTATTGGTTTCAGTCAATAAAACGTAAACCTAATTTTAAAGCCAGATATAAATTTATTAAAATGTGTAGTAAACTGCAGGACAAAATGTCTGGAGGCAGTGTGCTTTGGTTTCGTCACGGACTCCGACTGCATGACAATCCAGCTCTTATCTCCGTAGTATCCGATCGCAAGGGACCTTTCTTCCCGATATTTATTTTTGATGGCGAATCGGCAGGTTTGTAATATTGATTATGGTTTTTTACATGTCAATAAAATTACATTTATCCGTCTTAATTTTTTTACTGATAGGTATGATCAATAGCTTCAATGAAGAGTTTAGAATAGAAAGTACAAATGGAGTTGAGTTAAAGACTTGTCATTATAATCTAATATTGAAGATGTTATGTGTAAATCAGCCGGTTGCTAGAATCTTGTTCATTACAGTCCCATAAAAACAGCATTATTAAATTCTTTCTGTCTATTTTATATATGTTTACATAAATAGTTGCTATCTGCAACAGCACAGTTATAATTAATGGAATGTGAGGTATATTTATGTAAGATATATGTGTTTACCATACGTAATGTGATGTGAGATATATTTAATGTAGAATATGTGTGTTTACCATAGGCCAAGGTGATACTGGTGAATTACATTGTTAGTTCTGTGTTGCTCTTTTTTTTCTTGTTGATCGTTTTTAGGTGACAGGAGGCATAAAGATGTAGAAAAACAAAATTATACAAAGTTCATTGCTTTATTAATATAATACATTTATCAGCTATGTGCTGTCAGACTGTCTCATCTAAAAAGATACTATTATCAAACTTGGTATTTATTCTAGCATTTAATCCTGTGATATTATAACAGGAATAAAATATCAGTAGTAGTGAATAAACAATATACAAACAGTTGAATTTGATTTTCATGTATAGATTATTCAATCAGGTACAAAGTTGGTTGGTTATAACCGTATGCGCTATTTACTGGAGGCACTGAACGATCTAGACAATCAGTTTCGGCAAGCCGGTGGCCGTCTATTTATGATTAAGGGGAAACCAACCGATGTCATCAGGAGACTTTGGGAAGAATTTGGTGAGTTATATATTGCATATCGTTTTAATTCATGAGCAACTGTTAATAACATTATTAATTACATAATCAATGGGCAAATAGTACGAAAAAAATATCCACGGCAGACAGACACTAAATAGGGCATTATATATAGAAAAATGGCTCTATTTATCATGGTAAGTGTCGCATTCTTGTGGGTTGCGAGAATCTTGAGAAAATTAAATATATGATATGGGTGCAAAAAATACAAATGAAAACAAAATATGCTTTATAGAATATTATTTGGCATGATCAATATCTAGTATGACTTCATCTAAAAACGCTGCAGATGCATCTGATATATCCTGATGTCTTGCCCGAGACTATACTGACGATATGTGTGCACCTACCAACGGTACATCGGCCATGTATACATGAACAGTAGTAATCCTCGACATTTTCTCGCCCTTGTGTTGGATTCATTTAAGTTTACGTAAAGTACTGTCTCGCTTTAACATGTCGCGATTGAATCCTTTCTCTTATTAATATTTTATTATCCAACAACTCTCTATATAAATATAATTCTATCAAGTATATTCCATTTGGTTGTACGTGTTCGTGACAGTACGACCTGCTCATGTAGTAAGTGCTCACCGTGAATAATATTGAATCCTCATAACTCAGCTGTGGGAAATATTAAAAATTTCTATGGACGGTTTCTATCTAATGGCATAAATGCTTCTCTTTGCCTATTTAGGTTATAATTTGTCACATATAGCGCTAACTATTTTTGTCCATTCATGTTTACATTTATAATATTAAATAATTGCTCGTCGTATGGATTCCT
Organism: Druceiella hillmani; assembly: GCA_039881145.1. NCBI lineage: Eukaryota > Metazoa > Arthropoda > Insecta > Lepidoptera > Hepialidae > Druceiella > Druceiella hillmani. Next base: position 464,315 of record JAYKKI010000125.1, on the reverse strand, counting down.
ACTAATGTTAATAATTGCTGCAGTGATAAAATTGGTCATCATATTTTGCATTTTGCATTAGAAATATGCGTGATGGAAGATTTTAAAATCTTTTTTGAATCGGCCATTCATTGCCTCGATCATCCATCAACACATAGTTATTAATCGTAATTTATATGCATCTATCGTCGTCATTTGTTTACCTTTTCTTTTGGATGGTGGCATTTGTGAAATCTAGCCACATTCTTTAATATTAGGGATTGAATCCTGAAAGTCACGATTCAAAATAAAGACATCATTAGGCCTAAGAAGCCAGTACCAAGCATAGTTTTGCATCAGACGGCTTATGATTGGAGTGTCCGAAGTTGTCGCTGGATAGGCTCCTACTACCTCTATTATGTACCGATGTACCCATTTGTACATATAATTAAGAATAGTTTTACTATGTTTCAGATTTTGTGCAGGTTGTATGTTATCCTTTGAAAAAGAAAATTTGTACTTTACTGCATGTATATATACATTCTGTCGAACACAAGAATTCCCAATATGTTTTGGTTTCCTCCATAAAGATGTCTTGAAAGCTTTCTAGTCAAAGTTTCTTCTCTGGTTAAATGCAAAACCTTCAGTTACGTACAAAATCTTCAGTTAAGCATTGTCTTGCCATTCATAACTTTCTCTTAAATATTCTCCTTGATAAATTGAATTTTATATATTTTTTAATAGACGCTCATCTGATTCTCTGGTTCTTATTTTTATCAAACTCCTAAAACGGTGGCAGGATGTCCTGATCTGTCATGAAGGGACGGGGTTAATTTTTAGTCATACACGTTCAGAAATGCAGTTAGTCATCATCCATATCTTTAATGTTTTCAAAGTTCATTTGATTTCTCCGCTTGAATCCCCTTTGTTCAATTGATTAAATCAAGAACATTTGAATCATTAAAGATTTCTTGGTCAGACAATCTGACCAATTAAAAGGCTCATCCCAAATATTTATCACTAAATGAGCCTAACATACTTGAGCAATCTCTAGTATATATAAATTATAATTATGTAATAGATGAAACAATGTTTCTGCAGTTTTGAAATATGGAGCGGCTTGCAGTATTTATACGCATTAATATCCCCGAACAATAACAAAACTCTGACCCTCAACTTCCATTCCTTGATCTACTTTTTCGTGTGACTGGTTTTGTATTGTGGACAGCGCAATCAAATCTCTGCCAGTAAGAATAGCATATTGATTTTATCCCGTCAAAGGGATTCTGAAACAAGTCAAGATATACAAAACCCGTTAAAAGGTATAGTTATGGTTAAAATACCGCCTTCCTACATTTGTACATATGTGAAGGATCGTCCAGCATAACAAATACTTTTGCCAGTCGGTCGCTGTTATGTAACCCGGCCAACCTTTAATACCTTGTACGTTTACTTACGGAACTTGTACGGAACTTAACAAGCGGTTTATGAAAAACAGCCCTTCATATAATTGAGAAAGTCAAACAAGTATATTGATACTTACCTCACATGGTATTATTTCTTATATAATAATAATAATACATAATAATAACACTGCATGATCCCGATATCTTTTGAAAATCAGTTCTAAAAACCTGTGTTTTCCACAACGTAATACGGATCAGTAAATGCTATGTAACAATATGGAAGGATATTGTATCCTTCCATGTCCAACAAATCACAAACAAACAGCAAACAGTCTATAAACACGCTTAAGTAGTCAAAAAAAACATAAAAGAAACACGATAAATGCACAGATCGCAACAACAAGTAATAGAGGACTGCGAGAAGCTGGCGCACCTACACAGCTATGCAACCTAATGTGAAAGAGAGTTAGTTTGTACATGCCACTGTGATGGTGCAGAACTGTCATGTACGTGCATGCACCAGCACCACAGTTTGAACTGAACTACGCTCTAGAATATTATTTATTTCTATTATGCATGTCATGTATATATACTGCACTTTTTTTACAATTTTTTCCAACGATTTTGGATAAATAAAATTACATATAATATAAAGTGAAATTATGCTCTTTTAATTAAAATAATTTTCATTAATATCTGGGGCCGGGTCAGAAACGCTCAATGATCAAAGGAAATTATGTTATAACAACGTGAATGATCTGTAATATTTGTTTTGTATGTAAACAAAATAATTGATAGTCCTAAACCCTTCCCTTTTCTTTATCCGTTTTTTGTGTAAAAATGTTTTTAAAATAAATATTTATTACTATTTATGAAATTTGTGGGCTGTGTTGTACCTCTGTCATACTAATTCCTTAGCGATGAGTCGATACTTGTTAATATTGCTCTATATATTATTTTAATCACAACATCAAATGTATTTGAACGATAGCCAGAGACTTACTCAACTAAAAAGAGGAGAATTAATATATGGATAGTATGATAACCAAAAATTATTTAAAAGCAAAACAAGAATAAAAATCAAGAAATTTAATATAATAGGGTTTTTCTAAATTATTGTTATAAAAATTGACACCCCCAGGATTTTATAATGATGACCAAAGTTTCCAAATATTATATAGAAATACTGAATTTTCATATTGCTCTATGTCTGTTATAATTATAGATACAATACATAAACAGTGTTATAGAGAAAAAATAAACAATAAGAATATAATAATAATTCAAAACCACCGAAGAGTTGGTTACTCTTCCTTGAGGGCATTAAAATGTAGATCCTTTACAAAATGAAACATTATGCATCCCGACAAAAAATAATATATGCTAACCGAATACGATATTTAAAAGTAAAATGGGGAAAGGTCAATGTGACTTTACAGTGTCACTGAATATATCATTATTTTTTTCTTTTTGTCATTATTCTTTTCATTTGGAGGAACCAAGCATTTTGATGTGTGCTTTATGGCCCATATGTTATATATTTTTGTATACCCATAGACACATTCCATAATGTTCTTTTACTATTACAGGAATAACTCGATTATCTTTTGAGCAGGATTGTGAGCCAGTTTGGACAGAAAGAGATAATCAGGTCAAAGCTCTGTGTCGAGATGTCGGGGTTGTCTGTGGAGAGTATGTCTCGCACACACTGTGGGATCCTTCTATGGTTATTAGAGCAAATGGGGGTATACCACCATTGACATACCAAATGTTTTTGGTATGTCTATTTTATTTATTAATTTATAAACCATGTGAAAGCTAATAATATGATCAAGAGTGTTGATATAATGCCATACTAGATATAGGTGTTTATGACTACTAATACAAATGATCGTTTTAATTAGAACAATGCATTTAGCAATTACTAATTTTTATATAGATTTTCTTAGTTAACGAGTTTTTAATTAGCTATTAACTCAGACGCGAGTGACGCACATAATAAGCAGATTACTACATATCAGGAACGGACAAAAATAATGAACAATTAATATTAGTAAAGGTTCCACTCGCTATTTGCAGTTCAATCAGCGGATTATTATTTACTACTTAGCAACCGTCAATAAGTTACATGTTATATATTGTGATTTGTAACTGAACATAGTTTGAATATACAGAATCATTCATAATTGATTAAATAACATCACAAATTTCAGATTAAAATGTTATTCTGAATTACATTATATTTGTTGAACATTTAGTGTCACCACAAAACAAATACTAACTCATCAGTCGTGTCAGAGCTGTTAGTAACAAAAATTGCTACCCGTCTATAAAATTACCAAATTTTTCAATAAATTCATACATAAATAAACCTATAATATGCATCTTAAATTTTTTTTTTAATTTTCCTCAGGTTTCAGTTCTAAGTTTTAAACTATTACAATGATATTATCTGTAAAATATGTTTAATTCAGACTTAACAGATGGGTTACCATTACACTAGTTAATTTTTCTAATTATATGTCAATAGTTGTCCTCATCTACTAACCTAGCTTTGTACTGAACTGGGAGAATTTTTATACTGATCTGGTATGATCTTAACCCGAGTATGGAAATAAAGAAAGTTGGCATTGGACTATTATGCTAATTCATTACCAATATGTTACTAATAGTTTTATTGTTAGTTTCAAACCTATAAATATGTTATTTACGACTAAAACACGAATGTTTGTTAGTGCATACAAAATATGTTAATGTAAATTGCAGCATACGGTATCGACGATAGGAGAACCTCCGAGACCTGTACCAAGTGTGAAATTGCACAAGATCAAATTCGGGACCCTTCCTAATTGTTTCTATGAAGAGTTTCAGATATTTGATAAGGTATTCTTATATATTTATCTCTTTATCTTGTTAATATTACTAATCCGTGCATCTTTTGACACTTGTCATATATTCGTGGATAATAAAACTTCAGGATGAATAAATAAAATTGCTCTTAAAGATAATTATGTAATATTTTGTTTAATTTAGAGTTTTTATATTTAATTTTTTAATCCAATTAAACTGTTTGAATACTTATTCATAAATATCATGGTACGGCAGTATCACATATATTATTAATATATTTGTCTTTAACATTTATAAGATTTTTCTTAATTTCTATAATTGTTGAAAATGTTGGTTGCAACATCAGCACCTTTTTAGGCATTTTCATTAGGAATAAAAAATAGAAATGCAATTACTTTGTTTTATTGATCACAGTTTTTTGTGTCTAATCAACTTTATTGTTTAGCAAATTTTTCTGTTGGCTTGTCTGCTCGATGACACTTGAAAAGATATATCTAACGCCTTCCTTAAACTCCTTTCAAGTGATGATACATTTAATTTGCACAGGCTCCATCTCCAGAAGAGCTGGGTGTCCTACTAGAACAGGAAGATGTGAGGATGATCCGCTGGGTGGGCGGTGAAACTACTGCACTGCAGCAGATGGAGAACAGGCTCCGTGTTGAGCGGGATGCCTTTACTAAGTAAAAAGAATATTTTTGCTTTCTGTAGCTTCTATTAATGCAAAATGTATTGTAACATTTATATTTTAACACAAAGAAAGTGACTTCAATTCATTCGTACCTCTGTTCCGACAAATTTGTTGCTTTATTTCTATGAATTAGCTTACTGTGTTAAATCATTTTAATCTGTTTAAAAAAAAAATAATTTTAATCATTTTCTGTTACCATTTTATTCTTCCATACAATTGTAGCCTTTTTTTATATTTACACAGTGTAATTATCTCAATATCCTATTCTTTATGTTTACAATCACACCTTGTTTAATATTTAAAGAGTATCTGCTTCAAGTCATGTACGCCTTAATGCTTGGACACAAAACTCGACTTGATCACAAGACTTTCTGTTTGCAGAATAGAAGTCTATAGGTTATTAAAAAAAACAAATTATTGGATTTTGGACAACTGTTAAATGCAAACTTAGCACTAAATGATTTTCCATTTTTTTTCTATTTTAAGAAACACTTCAAAAAAACAGGTTTTGTTAAATTTAACTTCTGTAATTTAGTATTAAAATGCATTTTTCTTCAATTTAAAGAAACACTTCAAAGGTTGTGTTTCTGTAGAATTTCAAACGTGATTTGAGGTAAGATCTCCAATATCATTTTACTAGAATTTTGGTAAGTTATTTCTAATACGTTGTTTAGATATATCTGTCTAAAGATATACAAATACATAGCCAAAAGTATTTATTGATAAAATAATAGTATAATAAATTAATACATCAAGAAAAAGTGAAAAGAAGTGGTTGTCAAAGTTTAAAAACTAGGGAATCATATGAATAGTCTTTAAAAAGAAAATGTCATATTTTTGAACATTTATTAATATAAGTATTTTAATTATAATTTCGCACTTACAGAGGACTGTACTTGCCGACACACTGTGAGCCAGACCTGTTAGGGCCACCTATTAGCCTCAGTCCAGCGTTGCGTTTTGGGTGTCTTTCTGTTAGGAAGTGAGCATTTTGTTTACAATAATATAATTAATAGATCTCTAAAATATCATAAATTAATGAGAGAAAGAGAAAGAAGTTGTCACTCCTAAATTTATTTTATATTTTGATTTTCAGGTTTTATTGGAAGATTCATGATTTATTCTTTGAAGTTCACGGATCTAATCTACCTTCAGCGCCTCACATAACAGGTTTTAAATTTTTTTATATGTTATAATAACAGGCTTTGGAATAGTAATATAACTTTTTTATATTTCTCCGTCGGGTACAAAGTACATACAAGCCGCAATAAATGCACAACGTTTATTCTAGGTCAGCTGATATGGCGTGAGTACTTTTACACAATGAGTGTAAACAATCCAAACTATGGAAACATGGCTAATAATCCTATCTGCTTGGATATCCCATGGAAGGCCACCGATAGTGCTGAACTGGAAAGGTTGGTGTCGAATAAAATTAAAAAGTTATTAAAAATAGCTTCTAAACATTAATTATTGCTATAAAACACAATCAATTAATTCTGATATTTACCTTCACTGCTTCCTTCTCTGGCGAACAGTTTTCGTATAAACAATCTGAGCGACCATATGTTAATATACTTTTAATATTATTAAACCATTTCCTGTTGGATCTTATCAACTTTTTCTATCCTTTCTGTTCTGCTATATTATCATAGTGATTTTCTGTTGAGTGTCAATAAAAATTCTGCAATAAATCATAAAACGATAATTATCATAAACATTATAACACTAGAGATGCACATATAAAGAGAATAAGTTCTGTCCGTAATGCATTTTAAAATTTGATTGATATTCTTGTGGCCAAGAATATTGACTATTACTGCGTAAAGAAGCGACATTCACCTCCCTCCGCCAATTTAATGTCACCCGTAGATAACGGATACGATTCAGGGTACGCATTCCCAGGTTGCTGCTTGCTGCGAGCGCGTGTGATTTGTTCAATTTTGTGAGGTTTGGTTAAGTTTAACTTGTGTAATACAGTCTTAATTGATAAGTATTGATAATAAATCAATATAACGGTCCCTTATTGCTCTGTGTACAAGTTCTTACAAAGTAATAAAATTGCTAAAGATAGCAGTTTGTTCTGTCTCACTTTTTTGTTTGTTGTAAATAATTTTGTTTTGTATCACCACTTTATTTGGTTAGTACCTATAATTTTATATCTACGAACATGTCACTGGGCAGTTTTAAATTTCAATCTGTTCTTAAAAGTCATTGTTTTGTTTGAAAGCGATGTGGTTAGAAAACATATCCTTGTAGTGTCGGCCATAGGTTTATTATATTGTTTTTAAGAGATCTTTCACATGAAGCAAATCTAATCAAGCCAAAGTTACAAGGAAGATAATATTTCAGTGTATCACATTTCTAAATAAACAAAATTTATTTTTATTTAAGATTTGGTTTAATTTTTAGGATCCACACCTTTTTCAAATTATAAGTTAATATTATAATTATTATCGAATCACTTTCACATAATTTAATGTATAAAATATTAATATTTATTTTTATATTAATATTTATTGATTACATTTTTACAATTAGGTAGTAGTAAAGACGTGCACGCCAGTATAAAGTTACTGCGTCAGCGTGCTAACAAGACAGCCATTCGATCGACGCTATTGGTTAGAAAGTGAAGCAGTGATGTTTCTGACGTATAGTGTCAACTCACTCGATCGGCAAGATTGCATGCAACAATCGAGACCGATATGTAGTGGTAGTAAACATTCTTTACCTGCACGCTGCAGGCAGCCCTACATTAATTTACGGGCACACACAAATGAATACAGATAGGCGAGCATGTATGTAATAGTATAGGCAATTAAATCTGTTCACTAGTATGGAGTGTCGTGGGTGTCCCTATGGGAAGTGGGGTACATTGTTGCATGAAGTACTATCACACATGGCTGTTTTACAAACATTTGAAATCACTATGCTCAGAACATTACCACTAGGTAGAGCTTTACATCCAATTCATGCTCCATTACCCCCATGCAAGCAAATTATCAGTTGCAGAATTTAACCGAGTTTATAAGATATTGCTGACTAAGCATAAATTCACAATAGATTGTATTTTGAATGTTGAGGAAACTGTTGCCTCTCTCCTAAAAGTTTTAGCCGATAAAAGCCAAAACTAGGTGGAACAGAATGTATTCAATGAAAGTAATGACTTATTGACATTCTGTGAGATAAACATAATTACTGGCAATGTTCTGCCAACAGTATTTGTATGCTGAGGATATACTTTAAAGAATGTTTCCTGCAAAACTATTGGTAGGAGGCAGTATGGGCTCAGCAAACAAAAGTGATTATGAGATGATGATGATGGCTGCTAAATTGTACATTTCAGTTTCATACAATTATTGAGAAATGTACTTTGTTTTCAGTACTGACCATATGTGGTAAGATCAATGGGGAATGAGTGGTACTCGTGTCACGTTTTTACTTTAAGCTAACCTACACAGAATTTGAAATCTAAAAAAAATTTAATTACACTATTGAAATATATGCGTGTTAATGTGCTTTATCACTATGCTGAATTTCAAGTTTTTATGTAATTTTTTATATAAAAAGTGGCTCTAATAGACGGATGGGTTAGTAATCTTACAAGGGTTTGTTTTCGGAGTTTACTCTTTAAGAATCTAGGTATGAAGTTTTATGACGAGTAAAATCAGAAGTTCAGAGCGTTAAAAAAAGTGTAACTGTTAGGTTTTGATCGTACGAAGTTCAGAGTGTCATAGTTTACTATCGTTCGCTGATATCAAAATGTAATCATTAAATGTTATTATGTGTAAATGTGTGAATAGAGACATTAAACGTCATTATGTTACTCAAATATATTTATTATGTTTTTCGGTTTTATTTAAGTTTTTATTTAATGATTATATTATAATCATTATCAATGTCAAGGTATATTTGGAAAGATTATAATAAATGAGATTGTGAAATAAAAGCGCCATTAGAACTGTATCTTAGTACCAGATGTATGGTGCTGAATGTCATGAATCCCAGTTCATAAAAAAATGTTCCACAATAAAATTTACCACGAGAGTTCGTTTTCTCCAAGAAATTTTAATTATGACCTGTATGCTATATTTATGCAAAATATTAACTCTGTCAATGAAATCAAATATAAAAATTCTAATGGACATAAATAGGGGTTTCAGTTTTTCCTATTTAGGCACGGAGCACTAAAAGGATTTATCCTTAAAATGGCCAAAAATTGTAATGTCTGATACTGTTTGTAAACAATCACATTCCGCTACAGATGGGTGTCAGGTATGACAGGATTTCCATTCATTGACGCAGCAATGCGTCAACTTCGTGCAGAAGGATGGTTGCACCATGCAGTACGTAATGCTACTGCCTCCTTCCTCACACGTGGTGTTCTATGGACTTCCTGGGAGCCAGGCCTACAGCACTTCTTGAAGTACCTTTTGGATGCGGACTGGTAAAATAATATAATATTAACTTATATTGCATAATGAATTATCAAAGTGTAAAAATAATATAATTTTAATATAATACATGTGGACGATCACTCAGCTGTAGCTGTTATATTTGACGTATGGTAAATTGGGGTATATATCGAAATGAAGAAGATGTTTTAAAATTTAAATTTCGTACCATTTTAAATTATAGTGATATACTTTTTTAACATGCACAGTTTTTGAACATTTTCTCAAATGTCCTATCTTTTTGAAAGGCATTCAAAATTTATCAGTTAGTAGACAGCGTAAATTTACTACTTTTCACGTAAACTACACCATAGACAGGATTATTTCTGAAATATGATGCAACAAAAACATTGTGCACATTGCACTTTGAGTGATTATATCTCTGAAACTGGCAAATGTAGAGCAAAAAAGTGATAAGGTGGATTATACAGTCCAATTTATTGTAAAACAAGCTTGCCCTCTATTTTTAAACTTTGAATTCAGTAGCATAACGTTCTTATATCTCAAACAATTTTGCATTCTATATTCTCCAATCAATTTGTAAGATATATGATTGTTTGCCCTATATTCTATTATAAAACAGTACAAGAGTCATAGCAAAGTAAACCACAAAACGTCCTCAACTGAGTCCTGAGTTATGTCAGTGTTGCATTTTAACAACATATTAATTCTTTAAATATTTGTCATGATTTCGCATTTCAGTAGAGGTCAACTTAGCTGGTTTTACCTGCCCATGTTTTTAATGATAGAGATAAACTGGAATTAATCAATCCTAGCTGCCGCCCTTCCGTACAAAATTTTAATCAACAGAATTTCACAGAAAATGATTTAAACTGTACTGTCTACTACATAGAAAGCACTGCCTCAAATTGTTATTACGCAATCAGCAGGTACTATGCAAATAAAAGGTTAATTTAAAACATTTTTAAGCAACGCTTATTTCACCTATTATTACCTCACAAACATAGGTCTGTCTGTGCTGGAAACTGGATGTGGGTATCGAGCTCTGCATTCGAGGCCCTACTGGATAGCAGTGCGTGCGCTTGTCCCGTACGGCTGGGACAACGTCTTGACCCCGAGGGCCAGTACGTTCGCAGATACGTGCCCGAGTTACGGAATGTGCCCGTGCAATATATGTTAGTGCAAAATAACTTTCACTCTGTGTTATATACAAACATTATTTAATTATGACAAAGATGATATATTCTTATTACATATGTATACGCGCCATCATGGATTTCCATTTAAATTGCCAATTTTTGTGTTATAAAACAATTAATTTTAAGTTAGATCTTCATTTCAGTTAGGTATTAGACTAAGGTTAACCATAGAACAATAAGAAAATATTAGTATAAAGTGCCAACAATAATGAATTGATTCTAAATAAAATAAATGATGTAACAAGAAAATATTAACAATAATTTGGCAGATATGAGCCATGGAAAGCACCCATCGATGTGCAGGAGCTTGCAGGCTGCATCATAGGCAAGGATTATCCTGCACCCATGGTTAATCACGAGATGGCAGGTGTACAGAATAGCCGTGCTATGCTGGTATGTTTATTCCTAACATTTCCATTGAATCCAAAGTAGATTTCATTAACAATAAAGTGACTGACATAAACATTAATAAATCCCAAGTTACCATGAGCTATGAAGAATGTGCTATGTTTGTATAATATTTAACGCCTTTTTCATAGGATTGTGCGCCTTCATTATAAAATGCTCACAATGCTGTCAGGTTTGCATAAAGGCCCCAAATTTTTTTTATGAGATGTAATTATTCTTAGAACCATATTATTACGAATTTCTCTCTAATATTTTTTATATATTGATAACTCTTTTAAATAAATAAAACTTAATTTATTAAATAACCAATTAAAGAGTAATAACAAAACACAGAGAACAATATCTCAAAAATTCAAACTTGAATCATCAAACAACAACACAACTTCTTTACTACACACCCTCGTCTTATAGCACTGAATCTACCAGTGCTCAGCACTGAATCTACCAATATTTTCTAGCACAAAATGTGCTATATTTTTCAAAATGAAAATATAAGCAAATATCGAAAAGTTAATTATTGAAAATTTTAGATCTGTCATATCTCTTTCAAATGTAATCATGGTTTTTCCATTTTACTCTTCTACCATTGTTTATGGCTGTAAGAAATTTGTTCCGTAATAATTCACCTTCAAAAAGTTCACACTTTGTACATTTGGCTTTCCTAGCTTTCAGTAAAATTTTTATAAATAAAAGATAAATCTTGAAAAAGAATCGTAAACATTTAATAAAAATTTAAATATAAGGTTACATTACATGCAATGAAACAATTTTCTGAGAACCTGGTTAGACAGTACTAGCTAGGCGCGTCTTTATCTGCTTGGGCAACATCCATTTTACTATACATATAACATTCTCTTCTTTTCATCTGGCTATCTCGGGAAATGAAACTGGTTATAAGAAATTGTTTTGATCTCATCTTGCCACCATAGTTTATATTGTTATATGTACGAAAATAACTAAAGTAGGAGCTCTCAATTTTTTGGAAGATCCTTTGCTAGTTATATGGTCAAGAAACATTTTTATAAAAAGAATCAGTTGCGGATCTCAACCCTTCAAAGTGGGTTGAGAATTTCAAAATTTGAAATTCAATTGCTATCAGATATTTGCCAATTCAAAAATCTTAATTTTAAATTGGTTTATGGATCCTGAATTAGAAATTATCCCAGGGATTAATATACAGCACCACAGTTAGGTTACTGAAAGTTTCAAATCTCGATGTATCAGACCTTAATTCTGACATTGTCTCTAAAATCGTGACAGGAGTTGCGACATCATTTGGCAAAGGCTCCACCACATTGCTGCCCTTCAAGCGAGGAGGAGATCCGCCAGTTCATGTGGCTGAAGGATAACGTACAGATAAACGAGCCCGCTGTCCGAGCTTAAAGTTAATTATGGGCCTAAACTACTTTACAATTAATATTATTATAATTGACTTTTTTTGATATTATTTGCATTACAACATTGCGAAGGACCTGATCTTGTCTAAATTCTAACATCACATACATGCTTTATTCACTCTACTGACAATTATTTTTACAGGTATAGTTTGGCTTTACTGACTTTTCAGAAATAATTTTGTGAAAAAAAAATGTATTGATGATTGCACTTTTAAATAGAATTTTTTAAATTTGTGGTTCTAAAAACAAATAAATTTGAATGTTTGAAAATCCTCGCAATATATTGCACTTATTATTATCAAGTTCTAAAAATTATATTCAATGTTTATTACAAAAAATGTTTAAGGTTATGTTAATTTGATAAGGAGATTTTAATAACTGTAATGAATCTCATTTATTTTTTTAATTTTAAGCATGAAAAATATTAATTATTTACATATTTTCAAGAATGTTTACTAATGAAAGTTGAGAAATATTGGGTGGTTTAGATAGAAGAAGGCTCTGAATTTGAGACTGCATTTTAATTCCTCAAGAGCAAATTGACATAAAACGCCCCAATCAAGATTTCGCGTATGTTTTAGGGTCTTGGACAATCTGTGTAAATTTATGTTGGGCTCCATATCGGACTCTCGGGCTCTTGAGCGGTTAACCTAAATGGATAAGGCCTATTATGATAAATTAATGTTATAGGCAACTATGGAGCCCTTGAAGCCTGCAGATGCTAATTATATTATGTCAGTCAATATAATTTACAGGCGTCTAAAAGTATTAAAAATTGATTTATAATTAAGTTTCAGACAAAAAAAATAATATAAATAATACAATAATATTTGTATTTTATTGCGACATTTCCCTGGAATTTTTTTTAATTACACAAAAACAAGCGAGGAAATATAATTTAAGCTCTACTTATTATAAACCTAATTGTGATATTTATCGAATTTATATTTCGTCTAAAGTGACCATAGTGATTATAGACTGAGGCCAAATTACACATTTTGCCAAAGGAAAACCAAAAAAACACATTTTCTAAATCTAGGAAAAAGTGTGTAATGAGAATTGACCAAATAGTGCAAAGTAAGAATGAATGTAACAATAATATATAGAGTGTTATAATAAATAAGTAATTTTTGTTATAAGTTTATTGTTAGAAGTTCAAACAAAATGTTCTATAGGTTGCTTATAAATACTTACAAAAAATTAAAAAATTATAAGACTTCAGCAATTATTTACACTATAGTTTTTATAATATAAAATATACATTTCAAAATTTTACATATCTAGAATAATGATTGATTTTAGAATCCATATATTAAAATATCTGTGGATACGATTGTGTCACATTCTTATTTAGTTATAAATAAAACTATGTGATGTAGTATTATTTCTACTTTCTTTAAGTTCTTTACCACGACCTAGGTTTCGTTGTATTACATCTTTCAAAGATCTTTGCTAATAGCCCACCTGAGGATGTTGTAATACAACGAAACGTAGGTCGTGGTAAAGAACTTAAAGAAAGTAGAAATAATACTACATCACATAGTCTTATTTAGTTATTTTTAAATAGTGTTTTATTCCAAACTTCCTTTGATTTTTAAAAATATTTTTAATTTGGTAATGTTTTTCATAATTTTTATAGATATATTAAGAATTTATTTTTAGTTTACATTAAACATGAAATTAATGGCTGAAAAAATCATGAAAGAAATCTTATTCTTAATATTAAGTAATTTTTTTATTTCTTTGCCATTGCTGTGTCATTTAAATTTAGAAATCATACTTTAATATGAGCTTTTATTGGTAATTGTGTGCGACATGAGTATTTAGTAATGTCATTCATTTAGAATGTGTTGATATGTACCTTATAGACAGGAATATTCTGTCTAATTTATAGTATAATTATGTTTTTCAAATAAAATATTTCCAAAAAAGTGAGTTTTTTTATATATTTATTATCAAGGCCTTCGCATTACTTTTCTTAAATTCTACCATTTAAAAAAAATTTTTATTTTGTTTTATAATACATACCGTGGGGTCAATATGATTTTAAATAACTTTGTTGATTTTCATACTGAATCTAATACTGATATATTTAAATTATTTATTTGTAATCCTAAACGATTTTGGCAAAGCTTTAAATTTAACTTTTTATCTGTTTTGCTTTAAGGAGTGATTTCACTTAATTAATGAAAAAATACTGCTGATTTAGAAATAAACTTGGCCTAACTATAGTTCTAATTATTTTACTGATTAAACTATTTTTACAATGGATGCAAAAATCAAGCACATAGCAGTACGGCTTTAACCCACTTATTACTAGCCCATTTTTAAAAGGTATACATATGAGCAAAATCATTTGATTAATATAGGCAACTTTTGTTGGTAACATTTGAAAGTTGAGATGTAAGTGAATTGATGCAATATTACCACAAAGGTGTAGAGCAATTGTTTTATGTTTAATTTATCATGAATGATACGAGGTGAGTTATTTTATTATTATTACAATTGCAACATTTCGGCATTGAATAATAAAAGCTTCAACTATTATTTCTCTGAAATTAAAGAAATTTTGTTACACTGATACTGATACTTTTCTAAATTTTTTGAGTTGACGTGTATGGTGTTCTTTATTAAGTCCAGTATCAATATCGACTACAACTTCTTACAAAATGAATGGTTAATTTCGTTAGGAAAATTTTTAGAAAGGGATAGAAAATACTCACAGCATCGTTAAGGATTTCGGGGACCAAAATCAAATCCTAATTCAACATAGCACATAAATGAGGACACCAGTACAGGGATTATTATGACAATGTGTCCGACGAAACAGTGATGATGAAATGATTCTATCTGAAGTTGCACAATGAAGACGAAACAGTTGCTGCAGTCTATCACGTATCACTGGTTACAATTAAAAATCAGTCACCTCATAGATCATCTGTACCCTGAGCTTCAAAAAATATCATCATACCAAAAACTAAAATCTATAATTTGATCATACAAGATATATGTCCAACATTTAGTTCGCGAAACAATTTGCAGCAAGCAGCGAGAAAACAAAGTGTATTATTTTGAACAAATTTTCAGCAATAATTTTTTTTACTTAAGTCCATTACTTGATGATGACGTGAACCCAGAACCGGAGGTTGTGAGTAACAGACTATGAGAGAAGATAGAGCATGAAAACCTCCATTTCTATCAGACAGGTTTTTAAAAAAACCTATCGTGGCTCTAAGAAATACAAATCAACAAGATCTGAAGAAATCATTTTGTGTAAGTGGAACAACAACAGCGGCTTCATATGCTGCTAAAATTTTTGCCATTGGGTAAAATAAGACGCTTTTAACAAAAAGGAAAAAAATATACACAGGTCAAACAGCCAACCATTATAAAAACTGAAAATAAAATAAAATAATAATAAATGTTTGGCGACTATATCATATCGATCATTTACAATTTTGAAGAAACATTGCAACTACAGCCTTCAAATTTAGAAAACCAGATTGTACTTCACCAAGTATTCACCAAAGTTCAAGTTATGATGATAACAGACATCTAATAAAGTAACAAGAGCACCAGTCAAGATATCTCATTTGCTATGTAAAAGTAAATTTTGTATCCGAAGGAATGTTTTGAATCTTATCATACAAAATAATAATATTTTTTTATTGAGCCATGTTTGTGCAATAAAGAACAAATTTGTTTATTTTTTTCAATATATATCACACGAGTAACATACATTATTAGCGTCTTAAAAGAACATCATTTTCCCAGTTTCCCAATAGCTGAATATTTTTTTTGGATTTTTCCTAATTATCAGAAAATGCAGGGATTTAAATATTTGATATTGATTAGAATCTGACATAAAAAGTCTATTCAGTAACAGGGGGGGATAATGCAGTGACAAATGGTCGACAGAGCAAAAACAAGAAGTTCTCCAGGATGCCTGTGAGAATTATGAAGACAATTTGTTCCATTACTTTCTACTGCCAACACAACCTAAGCTAAGGATTATTGCATCTAACAAAATAAGAAATTTGCTTCTTATAACAGGTATATCACTTAGCGTTCCATAGTAAAACAAAGAAGCCTTCTAGTTTCATATCTGTCCCTCTATCCGTCTGTCACAGCTCTAACAATTTTATACCGAAGTGCACTAAATTTTGCATGTTGTGGTCCTCAATTAGTATTTAATAAAATTTAAAGAAAAGTTTTACATTTAAAGTGGGGTCTTTTCATACATTCCATTGCTAAAGAACAGCTTCATGACTCCCTTCGTCGTGCCGAAACTTCAGAAATTTTTATTACATTATGTATAATATTGTACTTTGTCAATTGTGGAGCAATTCCATGGTATACCTTTAGTTTCCATGGCTAAATATTAAACAAATTTTCATGAGATCACACTGGGGGTAAGGGTATTAACCAAATTTTCATGGAATCGCAACTGCTGTAGATATGGGATGACATACACAAGTAAAATACAGTCGAAACATTCAACTCGCATTGAGAATGTCCTCTTTTTTGAATTCGGTTAAAAATATCAATACAAACATTTTAAATGGGGCAAATTAATTACTCAAAATTTTTTTTATAATTTCATGAAAAGACCATAATTTTCAAAAACCATCTCCAGAATTATGATGAATAATATGGCAAAATAAATTATTCCCCTCGCCCTTTTCCAAAATTACTAAACCAAAAATTACAAAAGAGTATCATTGGATAGGTCTTTTAAAATGAAACTGAGGTTACCATTTTATTGTTTTAAGCTCCGTTACAAAATATTAAGGTTCAAAGCGACATCCAATGTCTCTTCCCTCTCAAATTTTTCATTTTTGTTTTGAAAAATCTGAAAAAAATCTAGGTATTTGGTTAAAACTTTCAGATAAAATTATTTTGATTAACTTTCATCAATAGTTTTAAGAGATGTAGACTCTTTAATCCTATTTTATATATGTTTTGTTTTTTTAAATACTAATTATCAAGAGAAATGATCCGGTCCCAATGTTCATTATTGGATGGCCAGAAAACAAAAAACCAGGTTGTACTTCACCAAGTATTCGCCAAAGTTCACATTATGTCATGTTCGTATCATCGGTCACAAAGTTCGTATTATGTATCAAAGTTCACATATTCATAACAGACATCTGATAAAGTAAGAAGAGCACCAGTCGAGGTGTGTTATTTGACATGTAAATTTTCTTGTAAACCATGCAAGGTTTACCCAAGGAATGTTTTGAATCTTATCATACAAAATAATATTTTTTATTGTAATAAAGAACAATTTTGTTTATTTTTTTAATATATATCACACAAGTAGCAAATATTATTAACGTCTTTTAAAAGAATACCATTTTCCCAGCTTCCCAATAGCTGAATATTTTTTTTGTGTTGTTCCTAATTATCAGATAATACAGGAATATAAATTTCATTATTCAGGTCATTTGAAATCCTAGTTATGGTGTATTTGAATGAAGTTTAGTGAAGTGACACGAAATAAATGTATGTGTGCATAGTAAGAGGGTGAAGTATATAAAAAACCAATCGCTATTCCTTTCCAAAGTCATTGCTTCCATCTTAGGTGGCCGAGGTAACATTTTATACACATGCTGATAATAAAAACTATTGATGGATAAGCAGAATAAGACACGCGCCGTGCATAGTGTCCTGTACACTGTTATTTTTAGAACAAAAGCAATTGATTCCAATGTCAAAATTAAACTACTAAGCTGTAACGACCCTCATATAAGTCTATATAAGTTGTAAAAATTAGTAAATAAAACGAATATAATTTATTTTTAAAGTTTATTTGAAAAATTTATACAATATTTACAAATATTGAATACAAGGTTTTGTAAATTATAGTATTGCTCTTTTAAAAGATCTAAATTGTTTGTGTCTTTGAACATCCCTTCACATTTGTATTTATACTCCCTTCACATTTGTATTTAACTTTATCAATGTTATGATAAAATTTATATATAATCTGAAACAATCTAAGTAGGTTTTGCTTTATAACTGTAGTTATGGTAGTCATTTTTTTTACTTGTACTAGAAAAAATTAAAGAGATAGAAGCTAAACTTTTATTAAGAATTCAGTATCATGTATTATTATATTTATTGTTCTCAATTCAATTCATTTAAAATTTTCAATAAGTGTGTGATGATTATGTGTGATGACAATCTTCAGCAATAGACTTATCCTTAAAAGCTCTTACAATCTTGTTACAAAAAGAAGTTTGAGCAATCTCCAGAATATTGCTTTGCAATATTTTGTTGACCCGATGAGCAATGAAACTTACCCAATATTTAACCAATAGGAACATTTACAATATTAAATAGCGATATTCTCCTTATCAGTCTCAGCAATAGTTTTGACCAACTCTGTTAGTACTTTGGCTGTCTTAGATTGTGGCAGTTCTGTAACTGCTGCCTTGCCCTGACCAGCCAATTTCCCAACACGAGGATCAATGGGAAATGTGCCCAGGAAGTCAATTTTGGAAATTTGGGCTAATGATTCACCCCCTCCACTTGAAAATATATTTGTGCATTCACTACATGATGGGCATTCATACCTGTAATATTTAAGGTTTATTTATTCTACGATTTTACATTTTTTATAAAGAGGCAATAAATATAAAAATATCAAATGATCGCAATACTATGTATATTTCTTTAAACAAAATCAGATACATAACAACAGACCATAAAATGTGAAAAAAACAATTTAGTATTTACAACAAAATTTTTCCTCTTAAAAATAACCATAAATGTCAAAAAAAACACTTTAGTATTTACAACAAAATTTTTCCTCTTAAAAATCAAAATTTTTCCTCTTAAAAAATCCACTTAATAACTTTTAATAAAGTTTTAGATTTAACATGTGCATTATTAAATTCTTAATGCCTCTGGAAAGTCAAAACAACTGGAACGGTTACGATGATCCAAATATCATTATTTATTCGTTTATATTAGCGATGAATATATATTTATATATATGTATATAGAACCACCAACGTGTTCAGGAATAGATGTCGGACAAAAAAATATGCTACTCGTTGGCTATAAAGGAATAAACTGTCGTTGAAATAAAATGTAAAACACTCCCTTTTTCTAATTCAGTACAAAAAAAACTATTATACATAACTCTTTTTAACACACCCGATATTTGCCCGGAGTGCGGTGTTAACACGCAGTGGCAATGTCTTCGCAGCTATTCGCGGGTTATTCCCCCGAGTGGCACTGAACAGTGTGCGCAAGTATTGTGTTTATGAAAAAGATGACAAATAATTAATATATTATTTTCCATTTTCTGAAGTCATGTTTTAAATTTTATTTCAACGACAACTATTTTTCAGTTAAGGAATAATGTCTTTCTTTGTCCAACCCTATTCCTGGACCCCGTATACATGTGTGTGTGTATATATATATATATATATATATATATGTATATATTAGTAACAATACCAATTAAGACTTATTCTTCATCTTACGCATTAGATAATGCTTTGCATCTTAAATTTTATGGAAGTTCATATTTTAACAACAAAGAACTGGTAACAGTAAGACTTAAAAAATTTAGTACTCTAAGAACTTTGCATAAGATTACTGGAAGTGATATCTAAGTAAATTCCATTACCACTTAAAGATGTTTTAACAAAATTCATAATTTTGATGAAAATGTCAATAGGAAATGTTTTATATGCTATATATAAACTATTTTTGGAAGTTTCGGCATATTGGAGAAATGATTCTATGTTATATTTTCATGCATAAATTTAAAATATTCCCGTTGTGTTTCACCTTATTGGCAAATATATTAAAAATGTGCTTCATTAATTTTGTAAATGAAAGAAGCTTAAAGAGTATTATTACTTTTTAATTGTTACGTACCCGCTCATGTTTTCTATTATTCCCAATATACTAATTCCTGTTTTCCTGCAAAAGGTAATTTCCTTCCTCACATCCTCTATAGCTACTTGTTGTGGAGTTGTGACCAGGATTGCTCGGCAACTTCTTACACTTCTCAAGTTCTCCATTACTGTTATATGCTCGTCTGATGTGCCTGGATAGAAGCGTGGAATTGAATATTTTTTAAAATAAAAGTATAATGCAGAAGCCACTATCGGAAACATAACAAAAAAATGTAAGACCATATCTTTTTAACAAATATATACATATGTTCCAATGATGCAATTCTAAATAAAACGAGCAAAGCCCTATTTTCTCTAACAATTGTACTCACGACATTATACATGCAATTCAGCAATATGTGATTTCCGCTTTTTGGTGCTCCGATATGAAGTGTCCACAGTAATGAATGTTGAGTATGTAATTTTAGAGGACTTAGTTCATGTTTATGAAATAACTGTAACAGATATTGCATTTTAAAGCAAACTATATTCTTTAGATAATGAATGTAATTTTTTTTAATATAAACTAACTTAGCACTTGTGCTTAGGTATAGCAAAATATGCATATTTCACGATTCTTCTCAATTTAGACTACTCATAACTATAGTGAAAGATGTTTTTTTTTTCAAAACCCATTTTCAGCTTTAAAGATAATAGCTATATCTTCCTAATGATATATTACTTATGATATTTAGAGATGTTGCATATTTCTGTAGATTTAACATCTTTAATGCCCGTAACGGCATATTTTGCGTGACAGCTCTTTAATGTATAAGTTGTACTTGGTAGTTTAAAGGCAGGTTTTCGAATTACAAATAAACAAATGCTTATATTTTGTAAAAAAAAATAAAGTTTCTCCTATTACGTTTTATATATTCTACATCTTTATAGATATTTTATATGTATTTAAAATATTTAAGATACTTTCCTAGAACACTGTAATCCAATACGCAGGGTTTTTAAATGATGGTGATGAAAAGAATGTCAGGGACGGAGATTACTATAGTTATTTACAGTATCTCCAAAATAAGTGTAAAAATTCATTGAATTCATCTTACAACAATGGTGATTCTATTTCATATAATGTTTTTATTTTACTTTAGAATAGCGACACAGTGAGCCAGTTTTTACGTCTTTCTTCTAATACAAATAAAAACCGTAAGAAAGCAATTTTTTAATTCATTTATTATTGATACAAATCAATGTGATATTATCATGTATACAATGAATTGCGATATATCAATGCGAAGGATGATTTTAGTCATATCATATTAAATTTCAAAGGAGTAAAATTTTTTGGATCCACCTAAAAGTAAGGGGACATGAACCAAAAATACTTTAAAAAAGGTCAATATATGAGCGAGACCTGTAAAAAAAATATACTAAATTTTAACCCGAATCATATAATCAAATTAAAAAGTAAATAAAACGTTGAAGTCCATCCTATTCATTGTATGTCGCTTACCAACAAAACTGACATTTCATTGGATGAATTCAGTTTTTTTTTATCACGTTTCCATCATGTCTTCCAAACGGTTACCAGTTTGACAATTATTAAAAACTAAACTTTAAAAATGGAAAGGTGTAGCCATAAAGTTTTCATAATTATTATTATGTTGTTTACGCTAATTTTTGGTTGAATTATTTCGAAAAGACTTTCATTTTAACAGCAATAAATAATGGTTGAGTCGTATTATGCATTTCGGAATGCTTCTTTTTTGGCGGTTATTTCCTCAACTTGTTTCAGCTACTGTCAGACTACCTAACTAGCGGATAGCGTTCTTCGCAACTCACAACTTCTTCTAGATTACATAATGCTTTTCTTGTATTTTCTTAATGTAATTGAATCCAGTGAATATTGCTGTTTCACTAAATTGGTAGCTACGATGCTAAGCAATGTGTCAATTGTGCTGTCAGATTTCAGTACTATTTACATAAAAGGAATCCTCTAAGATGTCTGCAACTTGTGAGGGATTGGATTTTTCAAGAGGTTAATTTGAATTAACCATTTTAGTGCCATGGTTTTTTACTCATATATACTTAAAAATGCCAAAGAAATATTTCGTTTTTGATGTCATTTACCCTTGTCTCGAAAAAAAAACTGTATCTCTTCCAAAAATTATCCAATTTTAATAATTTTTTCGGTGTTTTCATAATAAAAACTTGTACAAGGATAATAAAATCTAAAGAAAATTATGGAAATATATATTGGGAACAAAAATTTAAATCCAGGTCACATTGTATTTTCGCAGTCCAGTACATCCTCCGTATCAGCAAAATAATTGTTATCGTCACTATTATCACTATCACTCAAAATTTGCATTACGCCAAATTGTGAGCGCACCACAATGTCACTCCCACTATCACTTTCTTCATAACTTGAAAAACGATCATTTTCACTTGAATTATTTGCGTATTCCGACATTATGGATTAAAAATTTTCTTTTCATGGATCCTTTTTATATTGTAATTACTAATAATATTATAATTTGAACTTTATGTAACACGTAGAAAGATAAAAAATTAGCGATGCGTGCGAGCGACCTCTCCTACCGCGTGCTAAACACCAACTGTTTTAATGACTTGGATACAAATACTTCAGGCCAAATTAATCAGTTTTTCCATTTTTACATTTTCCCTTTAGATAGCAGTGCTTTTCATGTTTTTTCAGAATAAATATATACAATAGTAGCAATTATTAAATACAATATTAACAGGTTCTTGTATCAATAAAACCTTATATTTTTCAATAGCTTAATTTGCTTTTCAGTGTCAAATTTCTCAACATTCCAGTTAGACAAATTAAAAATTCAAATGGTGTAATATTCAAAGCATAACTCACAAGATGTAATCATGAGATAATCTTCACATGCGTACATGAGGTAATCTTCATGCATGTCTGTAGCAATTCGTGGTGGTCCTGCTCCCCATAGTGGAAAAAATTGGTCTCTTAGTTCTCGGGACGATCGTGATGGAGCTTCAATTAGACTCAAAAAATAGCTGTCATTTTGTATGGTGGCCAGTCCAGGGGAATAGCGTAGTAGAGGTCAGTGGTTAGGGTTCTTTCAATAACAATCTCCACACTTGATTTTTAATTCTAAGATTCAAAATGGCATAATATGGCGTCGAATAGTTACAGCTAATTGCAAGTAATATAACTTATAAAATAAACTAACCAGGCGGTGTATCGATTACCAAATAGTCTAAATCTTGCCAATAAACATCTTCTAGAAATTGCTTTATCATTGCAGTCTTCTTAGGTCCTCTCCATACTACAGCCTCGTTTCTGTTGTTCAATAAAAATCCAATGGACATTACGCCTAAACGCTGCTCAGCATCCATGTATACTGGAACCCATCCTGTAATCATTGTATTTTGTATATTAACTCCATACGTGGAGTGGTGGTACATAAGATGGATATTAGTTGCAAGAGTCACATAAGATGGATATTAGTTGCAAGAATCACTCCCACTCAACAATCACTTGTCATATATCATACATACGAAGGAGAATCAAAAAGTTCGTGGAATGGAGTGGAGAGCGAAGGGTGGGAATTGCTTACTCACATAGTCGCTAATGAGCGACTCATTACTAGTACATATACCAGGCTTCAACTTAATTCTGTCAATAACCTTTGCTATCGATCAAGCAACTCATTCTGGAAGAAATTCGAAATCGAACATTGTTGAAACCGTTAAAAAACTTGTATTAGCAGATGCTTTAGGAAAGAAGAAGCTTTCGGGAGAAATATTTTTTGTATTTTTTAAATTTTTCGAAAAAACCATTATAGCATGTCAAAAGTCAACACAAGAGATGGGTGCCGAGGATGCTCTCTCTGCTGCCAAAGTATGTAACGTGTCGAGTGTCCAAGCAACTTTTTGGATTTCTGTGAGGATGAAGTTTTGAGCCGAGTTGTTATGAGTGACAAAATTTGGGTTCATTATTACGAACCTGAATCTAAGCAGGAGCAATGATTTCTAATTCTATCATATATATTTATAATTAGTTTGTGTTTATGCCTACGAAAGGAATAGTAGGCAATATATTCATGTTGTGAAAAATTAATATTTGTGAATAGTTAATTAATTAGAAATACTATGTAGCCTTAAATGTTTGTAAGTGCCTAAAAGAACCCTCGCAGTGCGAGATCTACTTATGTTTGACAGGTTTTTTTCATAATTTTAACTTAGCAGTTTCGAAGATGGGATGCAGGGAGGGCTTTTTGTGTTGTGGATTTTTTTGCAATACGTCTATACCTCTAGTACTATCGTGCATGAAATTCTAAAAAAAAATTTTATAACCTCTATAACTCTATTTCAATTCAGAAACCACACGATGCACACAATTATAAAAAAATTTCAAATACTTCATTTATCCTCTCTAAAATCTGCATAGAAATATTTTTATGTGTTAGCTATTGAGATATATGCCAGTTAATATTCTTTATTACTAAGTGAAGATTAAATGTTGATTTATGACGGAAATGGCACTGACAGACGAGCAGATATATGGACACGTGGCTAATCTTATAAGAATTCTGTTTCTTGCTTTTGCGGTACGAAAGCCTAACAAAGGTTAGATACAAAAATTAATACATATTTTTAGCGACATCAGCAAATTGGAATTGTAAATACAATTAAATTACGAAACAATTTATTTCACATCATTAATTTATTTACTCCTCGCTCAAAACTGATTTTGCTGTATATATATTATCAAAGTCAATCATGAATTGGTTTAACCGTGTACCATCAATCGTGAAAAAAAATTAATTCAAGACTCATTAATCACAAATAATCTAAATTTTCAGAGATATTCTTACTGGCGTAGATCAAAAATATATCTCTTCCTGGCTTTTTAACTCATTCACTTCTACAGGATAATTGTACTCTTTTCCAAATATTCTATCCTATTATTAAACAAGAATGAACTAAATATTTAAATTAAAGGATAGGTCATCGTAGGATACCACGAGCGTACAAGCCACTGAACAGATCTCATTAAATAATGATATAAGAAAATATTTTAAATAAGAATTTATGTTGAACTGCAAACTTTAGAATCAACATTTCATCTCCCTGTTTTGTACAATGATTTATTTGTGGTATCTTACACATACAATTTTCAACAATCTTAAAATTACATTTGGCGTCACTAACTTTTAGGAAACATGGTATCAGTGTTGTGATAATATTATTCACTTTTCATTAACTTAAGTTACACATAAGAATAAACATCAAGCATACCTTGCGGACACTGATGAACATCATGACCTTCGATATTAAGAATGTGCGGAACACTAGGGCCACATAAATCTATATCCAACAAACCAACCTATAAAGCAAAAAATAAAAATTTTGATATAAAATATAGTTTACTATTCATTCCAGATGGCTTTAGTGAACAATAATCATATATAATATTTTATTAAATTGTCTATGTCGCAAAAAACAATGTGAAGTTATGGCAAATCAGTTATTCAAAAAACTATTATTATCAAGCATAATTAAGTAAAAGTTATATTTGTTTTTGGAACAAGTCCGGTTTAGCAGCGATGCCAGTTTGTGGTTTTTTTTGTGTTAAATGAAAAAACATAATAAACAAAACAAGAATGAAGCGTTAAAAATCAGGGCTTGGTCACGATTATTTTATTAAATAAAGCGATTAGAAAAAGTTGCCATACGAAAGAGCACTTTGTCAATAAAGTAAAAGATATAAATTCATCGACTAAATTGCCATTCTTAGCAATCCTGAACACTGAATTTACAAATACAAACAGGAATCGATAAAAAAAATAAACCTAAAAAATAAAAAAATTGAAGTACGCAAAGAGGATCGCAGAAAATAAGGTTATAAAAATTGTGTTTGACAACAAAGTGACGGACACTTCTTCATAGAAAGAGCGTTTTTGAAATTAATTTTTTATAATTAAATAATCGAATCCGAACCGTAATATATCGTTTTTATTTATATGCTAATATTTTTAAGAAATATAGTTTAGCCATTATTAAAAAAAGTTTGAATTTACAATAGTGTCCTTGTTATACATTTTCGATATTAGTCACTTGTCATTTGACTGCAATTATACTGAAGAAGCAAAGCTTCCATTACTTTGATTTTTGTACCAATACTTTTTGTATACTTTAAATATAACATTTAGTTCCAAAATGAGAAACAAAGTGGAAATATTTACAACTAACTTATAAGAATGAATCTTAGTAAAATAAAGTAACAATACAACTACATAAAATATTTTGGGTGTTTTATAACCTTAAAGCCTTTTTCCTTCAAAGTAAGCGCCAACTGCGTACTGACGGTAGATTTTCCCACACCGCCTTTACCAGAAAGAATCAAAAT
Source organism: Druceiella hillmani (assembly GCA_039881145.1). Taxonomy (NCBI): domain Eukaryota; kingdom Metazoa; phylum Arthropoda; class Insecta; order Lepidoptera; family Hepialidae; genus Druceiella; species Druceiella hillmani. The sequence goes on along the minus strand of JAYKKI010000125.1, from coordinate 437,720 downwards.
AACATGTTTAACATCATCCAACATTTTATCTTTCTTATTGATATTTTAAAAGTAAAATTAAACGTGAGAAAAATATAAACACGACAAAACTTTAATTGTACTGTCAAATTTAGCTGTCATTTACACTGTCATTCATTGCTCATTTCCAGCAAATAATTTGTTTCCAGTGACTAAGGGAAATTTTTTGAATTCTAGCGGGCATCTAACTGAGGTGTCCTCTACTCAAAAGCCAGTATCACAGAATAGATACAGCACAGTATGACGCTGTCGTATCGATAGATTTGGACGTTCTTCATCATAAAGGGTCGAAAATCTAAAAATTGCGACCTTAAATTAAAAAATATAATATAAAAAAAAAATAAAAGAGAATTTAATAACAATTATCCAATTTTGTTAAAATTAACATTAAGAAAACTCAATAAACAATTTAAAGATTAAAATTGTTTTTATAAATGATATAAAACACATCTGAAAGAGGAAAGAAATTTTTTTCTAATGTAAAGTAATAAAACATAATAAGATTATAATTTTTTTGTTTAATACCATATCACTATAAAGAAATCAATAGAAAATATTACTTCTCGAAATTGTATAACAGAATTTATGAAATATAAGAACATAAAATCAAAATGTCTTAGTACTGTTTGTGTTTTATTAATGAATTTTAATGTATACATTTTTGTTTATGACTAATATTTGATTTTTTACGCCATTGTTGGCACAACTGGATAGTAATACGCCATCTTTCCCGATTCTCATCAGTTTGCCAGTTTCGTAAAGATTTTCGGTATGATGGTAGTGCGTGATGGTTTGGCAGTACACTTAGCGAAATATGAATAGAATATGTTAAACTATACAATTATAAAAATTATTTCTGCCTTTTTCTGACACATTATAGTGAGTGAGTGTTTAATTTTGTGTGATTGAAAGGTTTATTTGTGTTAATTTTATTCTTAAGTGATTTTTCCGTGGCCTTTCAATAGGTATTTTGTGTAGTTTCTGCGGAATTTATAAAATACACCATCAAAAAATTGCATCTACGATATTGAATCAATGATACGGGTGAGTTTACATAATTAATTGTTACTTTTTCACAGAAACGTAAAGTTTAAGAATACATTAATACCCGACATGAAAAAAACAATTCGACTCAGATAAATATCGATCTCTGCAAAGGTATTATTTTGATACAATTCTAACAATAACAATTATTTATGAACTCTGACATGATTTGTTAAGTGTATTTTTTCTACAATTATATTTAAAACTCAACATGCATGTAATTTCCAATATCAGAATATTTCGTACGTACTTTTTGTAGTACCTTCTATTCAAAAAGTATTTTATTTTTAAATTACTGTGCAAGTGTATTTACCGCCAGTTTTTTATTCAGAACCAGCTCACAATTTTGATTTATTTTGTATTTTATATACTAATGTTAATGTATTTTGTATCAAATAAGATCTTCGCGAATATTTCTAACTTGATTCTTACGATGGGTATAATTGTCTTTATTCACAATTATACAAAATACCACCATTTCAGTTTGACGAAAAACATGCAATTATTTTGAATTATCATTAGAATTAGCATGAAGTTGCTTCTTTTCGAAAAATATAATAAAAATTTAAAAAATATATATGTATGTATATATATATATATATATATATATATATATATATATATATATATATATATATATATATATCATCTATATCTATATATAATTATATACCAGCGGATGTAATTACTAAATTCGATTTTATTTCCCACAAGTATTAGAGGATTGGAAGTGAATTATATATGACGACAGTAAGATTATTTATTGGTGTACTAGCTCTAGTGCTGGCGCTAAATAAGAAATTTAGGGGGGAAAGGTACGTCGGCGAGTAATATTTGATAGCTTTTATGCAATAGAGGGCCGCACGTGGCGGGCGGTGCCGGTCCGACGGAGGGTGCGCGGGGTGCAAGCTCCCATCTGGAGTTTGCGCTCTATGTGGGTCTTCTCACAATATATATATGTTAATACCTATTACGTATAAAATGAACTGACATAGTGGGCGAGTAGTGTGACGTGTGTAGATGTGTAAGTGTGTTAGTTGGGGGTTGTGCGGTGTTATATTTGTGACATTCGTAGGGGTCGCTTACCTCTCTCGCCGTAGGAGCGCGTAGTATGTATAGCATTGGTTGTCTACTACGGTACATGCATATATTTATATCAGAGTATACTGTAGTTACGTAAATTTGGACTTTTTTCTCTTATGTATCGCATTGGAAAGTACCGTAATATTTTCCACTCGGACGCTTACTCGCACATAGATTTTCACGACAAAATTTAACCAGCGGCATTTCCTTTTAAGCTGAAATGAACACGTTACTTTGGCTTTGTTTATACATATAACTAGAGACCTACATACTTCGAATAATTTTCCGAAGTTATTATAAATTTTTGATTGGCATATTTACGATCGCCAGCTGTTAGATTACACCAGTTTCTGTAGGTGCTGTAATTTTACCTTGCGTGGACACTCTTCAGTATTTATTGTGTTATTTCTTGGTTTTATCAGCCTTTATATCCGTTCCAAAATGCCATGTCCTAACGAGATAGAGTTTGGTAATATTCACTTAGCCTTATATGGCTCGTATGTACCGATACAGTGAATGGTTGCGTCTTAAACTTTTTCAATGTGTAATTAATTTAAAATATTGTGGCAACATTTTTAAAAATAATGAAAATATATTTTCTGCAAAGTACAGCTGTTTAGCGGCAACAATGAAATTTCTGGCTTTCAGTAAACACTCTTGCATTTAAATGTCATAGAACTAAATATAAAAACGCATACCTATTTACAACAATACGCGGCGATGCTTTGGCTCGATGACCTCACAACGGTAACTCAAAGTCGCTAAGGCTTGCGGTCTCCACGGACATCCATGTCACGACGGAGATTGGAGAGTTTATTAATTGCTATTAATATTTTTAGTTGGCCAAGTTTTAATGCCTACACGAATCAAATGTCAATTTCGCGGAACATACCGGTCAAACTTGCGTCTTGTGTCGGGTTCCGTCCGTAATTTACTTTGTATATTATGTAGGTTACATTAAATATGACTACGCTTTGATCGTAGCAAAAAAGTGGCATGACTAAATCGACAGAAAAAAATTAATGCTTCAATTGAAAATAACGGAAAGTGTTAAATATTGAAAGCTTTTATCATTCATGTTGTTTCTTTTTTCGCGTCCATTGCTGTAATATAGCAATTATTATTATTTATACAAGTTTTTCACCTTATAACTCCTGAGTCGTTTGGGTTTATAATATTGAAATAGTACTTAAAAAGAATTGAAGGCTATATTTTGAGGTCACAATATTTCGGAACAATTGAATCCTTGGCCATGAACAATTCTACTAGACCTTTCCAAAATTAATTTTTTTTAAAGGTGTCGAACTATCCTCATGTTCGGTTTACATTGATGTCATTAAAACTCGAAAGTACAGTAGGAGCTTTATTAACACGTTTGAAATAAAAATCACCGTTCTAAAGTTTAATAGACAAATTCGAGGAAACAAGAAAATATAAATTTTAAAAAATCAGATATTTATTTCGAAAATTGTTTTCTGGTGGTTACATTTTTTACCTGAAAATAAGTCAAAACACCAAAATTGGCCAACAACTGCTCATCTATAACAATGCAATAATTTGATGTATGTACCTAATCAACAAACTGCCAAAAGCAGCCCCAAAACTGGCGACCCACAAAGTGAAAGTAACTCTTCTTTACGTTAGCTTTGATATGTTGTACTGGAAGAATCATGATATCCTATTTTTGTACACTCTTTGTAAATTCTGCTTAACAGTAGAGGTCTCTTTTAGTTTTAGATTTAGCAGTTTCTGCTTAATTGTAGAGTTCTTTTGTAGTTTTAGATCTAGCAGGATTTGCTTAATAGTAGATGCCTTTTTTAATTTTAGATCTAGTATTCTCTACTTAATTGTAGAGGTCCTTTGTAGTTTTAGATCTAGCAGCCTCTACTTAATTTTAGAGGTCTTTTGTAGATTTAGATCTAGCAGTCAATGCGTAATTGTATAGGTCTTTTGTTTTAGATCTAGCAGCTTCTTCTTAAATGGAGAGATCTTTTGTAGTTTTAGGTCTAGCAACCTCTACTTAATTGTAAATATCTATTGTTGTTTTATAGCTAGGAACCTCTGCTTAATTGTAAGTATATGAATTTTGTAGTTTTAGATCTAGCAGCCTCTGCTTAATAGGAGAGGTCTTTTGTAGTTTTAGATCTAACAATCTGCTTAATTGTACCAGTCTTTTGTAGTTTTGGATTTAGCAGTCTCTTCTTAATTGTAGAAGCATTTTGTAGTTTTAGATCTAACAGTCTCTGCTTAATTGTAGAAATATTTTGTAGTTTTAGTTCTAACAGTCTCTGCGTAATTGTAGAAATCTTTTGTAGTTTTAGATTTAGCAGTCTCTCCTTAATTGAAGAGGTCTTTTGTAGCTTTAGATTTAGCAGTCTCTGCTTAATTGTAGAAGCATTTTGTAGTTTTAGATCTAACAGTCTCTGCTTAATTGTAGAAGTCTTTTGTAGTTTTAGATTTAGCAGTCTCTGCTTAATTGTAGAAGCATTTTGTAGTTTTAGATCTAGCAGCCTATGCTTAATTGTAGATGGCTTTTGTGGTTTTAGATCTAGCAACATCTGCTTATTTGTAAGCGTCTTTTGTAGTTTTATTTTTGCTTTTAATTGATATATGATGTTATCGTTGATATTGAATATTATTTATTGAATACGTTGAAATTGTTTCAATTTATCACAAAATTGTTGCACTTTATAAAGTGAAAATAATTGAAATTCTTTCTGTGACTTTATTTCTTTGGACGTGAACTGCGCCCATCGTTTAAAATGTCAGAAGCTAAGCATTGCACGAAATTCATGATCGCGTCTCGGGTTGGTACGCAAACACACTTGGCCGCGTCAGGGACGCTGGCAGGCATCCAGCAAGCGGCGTTTTACCTCCTAACGAGCTGATCCATCTTGCCAGATTTACGAGTCTCTGTGTACGCCAGACGATACCAATTGATTCAACTATGTAATGGTAAATACATGCTGGTGGGTCCTTCAACGACCCTTGTTTATAAACTGGTTGATCCTTTCCGTGAAAGCGAATTTAGAGCAGAAAATGCACAATTCTTTTGTAGTTTGTCATTCAGAATGTACTGAAAACTCTTACTGTGGAGCGGAATAAACGGATACATGTAAGTACGTCTGCATGAAGGTCGCATTTTATTGATCGGCCCCGCGGTATTTATTGTGGAGACAAATAATCTATAATCCGGGATAACCAAGCTGTCATTAGAAAAAAGTTTAATTCAAATCCGTCCAAAGATATTGAATTGTAAGCGAACATAGCCAGATGAAGATACAGATAGCAGAATAAATGCAATAAAAGAAATCTTGGAAATATGTTGATTTCTTTTTTGGTTCGTATTATATTCGTAATGTCACTGTAGTAAATATATGTAATGATTAAATCGATGATTTTATATGTAATGATTAAATCGATAGACTTTATATTGAAGGCATTAAGAACACAGCATGCGTTTGAATATTATTTTATAATATAGGAGTATAACTACACAAGTATTATTCAGAACTGGGACTAGCGAGGAATTCAAAATTATGCAGCTTTGTTCCACAGTTAACTCTTTGCTATTTAATGTCAGAATAGAATATGCCAAGAAGTAGAATATTCCATGAAAATAATATAATGATTATTTTCATGGAATGTTCTAAATGTAGATGATAAAGTCTTTGTTTCTGAAGAAGCTAATAAACTTCTATACAGAGTGTAACCAATGGATCAAGGCACTGAAAGGGAAAGGTCTGAAAGTTATCATAAAGAAGATAGAGCACATGCTTTGTATATCCGACAACACTACAAAACTAGAGTGGTAATCATGTTTATGGGAAAGGCACGACTACTTATCGGTCAATTTAAATATGTTGGCTCAGTTATAACAAAAGATGGGAAAATTCACAGTGATGTAATTGATAGAACCACTGCAGGATGGTCTAAAATAACCCTTTTACATTTTCCTGTCGTAGAGACAAGGAAATTTCTTAGAAGTAAGGGGAAGTAGTAACTATACCAGACAGCTGCCACATTATACGGCTATAAACGCTGGAAGATAAACAAAGACACCTTAATAAGTTAGTGGAATCGCTTTAATAAATTGATTTAGAAATGAAGATGTAACAGGAAGTTTTAATGTAATGCCAATTAACATAGAATTAAAAGAAACACGCTTTCGATGGTACGGGCATGTATAAAGAAGATGATCGGATTATATATTAAAGGTAGATGAAGACTCAGCAACAGTGATTGGTTGACCTGATAGACTGCCCGCCACTGATTCACGATAGTTATAAGAAAATCTTAGAGAAGTTAACTTCGAAAACGACGTAACACAAAACTATTATGTACATAGTGAAAAATACGGGCCGACTTCAAGTGAATTGTAAAAAAAACGGGAATAATTATTAGTAACAGAGATAATAAGCTGATGCCAATCCAATGAAAGGATTGGTATTGAAATTTGGGAAAAATTAATTTGTTTATTTGTTTTAATCGATTATAATCTAAAAGCTAGATTTGGCTGCATTATCACTTTAGGCTGCTGTTATTTTAGTTCTTATTTTGATGGTATTATGACCGATAATATTTTCGTCAGTTCAATAAGTGTCAAATAGAACCTGGAACGTAACTATGCATATTTGTATTTTTATATAACACTTTATGGGTTAGATAAAAATACATTCGATCGTAATTTTTCTAGCTTGCTTATACTATGTGTAAATATTTCTATGAGTTTTATATTATATATACTTATAATATACATACTTATAACATACATACCTTTCTAAGTAGTGGAAGGTTATACTAAACTTTTGATTGCGAGTCCAATAGCGTTGGTTTTTTTTTGTTTTTGACCAGGTATTTAATATATTGTCTTCAGACTTAAGATCGAATACTGCATTGAAATTTTTCCTCGTGAACTTGATGTCTACATTAAAGTCGGAAAAGGAAAGTGTGCATCTGCATAACATTCCGTCATAAATCGAATTTTATCGAGTTCAGCGAGTGAAAGACTCTGGATTGTATTATCTCCTTTAAAAAGACTGTGAAATTTTGTTCAATACTATGGACACACAAAACAGAATATGAAAAGTCTCCACTGACAGGATACGTCACTTTCGCTACTGTTGCTTAATTAAGTACATGACTGGTAATATACCAGATAGGTAGTTTGTTTCACTCGGAAGTAATTCTCAATACTATTCCGACGCCTACAAGTGTATTATTGTTTATTTTATGTAGATATGCTTATACCAATGACCGATTTTTTGACGACTTTTCTCCAATGGTTGAGCCGATGATCGCTTTTTTGGCGACTTATCTCTTATCGGGTGGTTGAATTCTATTTATCGATTGCTATTTTCTGTATCATTTTGATCATTTGTGCGTGCGTGCGTGCATACGTATATATTATATATATATATATATATATATATATATATATATATATATATATATATATATATGTATATGTATATGTATATGTATATGTATATGTACATGTATATGTATATGTATGTGTATATATATATATATATATATATATATACGCGCACACACACGTGGGTATCCAAATATGCGTTTGGTTCTCGCTGCTTAAATGCCAATAAATTGGATCATATTTCCGAGTTTACATCGCGACTAAGTTGGAAGGAGTTTTAAGAACTTGTGGAATTTTCTCAAGCGCTCCCAAACTTTACTTTCCACATTCCATTTACTTTCATATCCCTCCTCCCTCAATCCTTTACTCTACACTCTTTTTCAACCCGGCTCCAAAATCCCTCCCGACATATCAAAATTAAATTATTTTCGTCTTTTTTTTTTCTTTTTCAAAAATAAGTTTGTCATATTTTGTTATTTTACTGTCCTGTAACATTGTAAATACACTACAATTTTGGTCAACTGAATGAGTGTATTTCTGTAGGAGTAAGACGCATCTCTACATATTCATAGAAATAAGTTAATTTCGAGCGTCTATGTTCGATTGAAATAATTTGAACCTCATGTACCATCCCAGAGAAACTCATTTTATATCTGCCCAATGTACGCGTGGTATATTTTAAAACGACAATAGATGGTCTAAATTTTTATCCGGATTGCGCATATTATCCCAGTGAGAGTCACATTAATATTATTGTACAATGTCCAAACAGACAAAAATCCTAAAAGTATCTAGTCTGAATTCAAAGAAACCCAAATGGCTTGTTCTCACCACTTTTTCTAAAGTATCTTCAATATACAGACGCACCTCTGTTACAGTTTTTAATAGTATAGATATTTTGTCTATAATGTTTGTACACTTAAAACAGACGGACAAAGAATGGCTGGCGAGCTTATTTGAGAAGTTATGTTGAGTACCGGAGATTCATTCCATATACAAGCGAAACATTTGAGCGGTTTTAGTTATAGGTTTTGCAGTGTTGCGGGAAATGCTTTATATTAAAATCAATTTCGAAGTTTCCTTTTGGATAGTTTTACATATCATTTATAAAACTCGGAAACAAATGCAAATAACCAAGCTATAGTTCAAAATTTATATGTAACAAAAGGCACGCGTATTGGTGTGCTTTGTTCAGTTATTTAGGGTTACACTTTGCTAAAAGGATATGACTGTCAGGGCTTGTAATGATTTTCATTGCACAAAAAAGTTTGTTTTTGCAGTTTGTTTGATGCAAATTTGAGCGGAGTGCGAAACGTTTATGGTATTTTTGGCAAATGCACGGAGGAGCGCGATCGCGCTTGTTAGTCTCTAAACAATTAACATACGCACGTGTGTTAATATGTTCATAATAGCAAACGAAGCAGGTAAAGCGTAACAAGAATATAATATTAAGCTGGCATAATGATTCGTTTGCACGTACGTTTAATGACTTACAACAAGACATTTCAACAACACAACAAATTCCCAGAAATATGTCTAGATAAATTTATATATAAAAACATATTCCGTTGTATACGTACTTTGCCGTGCATAATAGTATAAAAACTTAAATCTTTCTGGTTCACCTTGAGCGCTGGCACTGGTTATGAAATAATGACCTTTTTATCATTACATGATAAAAATGTCGACCGAATTGCGTTCCATTTGGTTTGTTCTATTCTGTACATTTGTCTGTTGTATTTTCCATTCATTTTTTAAGCTTTTTGTGACAATCGGCCTCGTGGCCATGTTTGATCAATAGTTTTGTCGGTGATTGGTTTTTGCGACAGTCGCCAGTCAATAGATCGAATGTCGTTTCGTTGATATTAGACCGGGTAATCGATGCAGCAGAAATCAGACATGTTCTGTTAGTACATATATATATATATATATATATATATATATATATATATATATATATATATATACACGCTATTTTGAGGCCACGTAGAGAAATAAACTTATTTACGAAAATGCGTTTTAATAATGAAGACAAAGTTTTACTGCTCAACGTCAACCTACAGCTGATACGGTAAAATTAACTAATCCATCCCGCCAGTAACTTGTGTAACAGGCGTAATATGCTTCCAATTTTCGTCGAAAACAATCTGCAAGTTTTCTTTCAGTTCAGTCAAGTCAAGATCCAGTTCTTAACTGCGATTGGGTTAAGATCGGAAGATCGTTGGAGTCAAATTATGTTTTTCGAAAATTTCTTTTGCACTTCAAAAACCACATGCGAATCGAATATTCAGTTGTGCTTCGTGCTCAGAATGAATCCTCGCTAATTTATCACCAGTTAAGTAACCAAATCATTTGGCATTGTCATTTTTTCATCTTCGTTTTTTAAAAATATTCGCTCCATTTTATCGAACTGAGTAATTCTTAACTTCACGGTCGAGCAAATGATCGCAGACAATTAGGTACCACTGCAGTTGCACCGCACACGTCTTGCAAATATTTTCATTTGCGTCCTCTGAAATTGTTTTCTTATTTCTTTCTTTCATATTTATACGTATTTTCCTCTTGGCATATATTTTTTCTTCCTAATACTCAGAATTCACAGGCGTTTTTATATACATTTGTGCGTGAGTTATTATTGCTATAAATTGTCTATTTTGTGTACTGGTGGTGCCGATTTTTTCCTTTTTTCGATTTTTTCCTTTTTTTTTGTAATTTTCAATTTCAAATGTAATTTTTAATTTGTGAAATCGAACGTCTCTTTCTGTAGCAAAGTTTGTGTAGAAATATTGTGCGGAAATTTTCATTTTGGTAGAAAAGTTGGCGGTATATCATTTTTCAACATTAAGCATAAGGATTTTATCCTTTATACGTTTTACTTAGAAGACAACAACTTAAGTCTGATTTTCTGTATTTACTTGACAACATGGAGATAATATACCAATTTTTTTCTGTATTTATTTGACAACAAAGAGATAATATACATATTTTTTTCTGTGTTTACTTGACAAAAAAGATAAATGTTTCCACATTAAGCATAAGGATTTATCCTTTATTCGTTTTACTTAGAAGACAACAATTTAAGTCTGCTTTTCTGTATTTACTTAACAAAAAACATATATATTTATATTGCGCCTTTTTACTTTTCTTTTAAATAATTGGCAACACTTTATTTGTTCATAACTAGTTCTGTAAAGGAGGTTTTACCTCCTTTTAGCGTAATGTTGAATCGTACCAAAAATTTGAGCCGCCAAACATGACGAGCTTAACGAATTACCGCTTGATACGTAATTTGACATTAATACAATGAAACAGTAATGGATTAAAATGTAAGTCTTTATACTGAAGACCCTTTGTAATAATTAGGTTTTACTATTTTTTGTAATATTAGTACACATTGGTAAGTTAATTACACTGAGATTGGTTTCTGATGGTATACTTAATAATAATATATGTTAAGTAGGTTATGATATTAAAGTATGTATATCATCTGAAATATTCTTTACCTATGATAGATTTCGTTTCATTTCTCCCTATGAAATATATATTTTAAAAAGCTGATTCAACACGTTTTGTATCCACTCACATGTATGTTTCAAGCTCAAAGTGTCACAAGGCTGTATATTTCATCTACATGACTATATGAATGATATCCGTATTTTAAATGTTTGTCAATTTAGAAGTATACAGGCGCAAAAGTTTAATCTCATTTTACAGTGCAACTAACTGCATTGCCTAGTATTTGATTGCAGGCGTAAATAATATTGAATATATGTATAAAAACTAGCGTGTTATGGTTCAGTTATAATTGGTAATATACCCCGGAGACTATGGTCTTGTTTACAATATCTTAATACATTATTTTAATGTAGCTACAATGATTTAAAAGTTTATTTCAAAAATGCAGTTCATCACAATTAAATGAAACTACGTGATGTAGTATTATTTCTACTATCTTTAATTTCTTTACCACGACCTAGGTTTCGTTGCATTACAACATCTTCAGGTGGGATATTAGCAAAGATGTTGTAATACAACGAAACCTAGGTCGTGGTAAAGAAATTAAAGAAAGTAGAAATAATACTACATCACGTAGTTTCATTTAATTGTGAATAATGAATTTCTACAAAATTAACGCCAAATATATTCAATGCAGTTCATGTAAATCGTTATTTCTTGTTACCACCAACACGCTCCAAAAAATTGTTACAGTGTATAGCCTACGACTATCTAGTGACTAAGCTATACGATGGTAAAAGTTAAGTTACGAAATAGGCTAGGCCGTTTTTATATTAAACCTTAAAAAACAAACAAACAAACTTTCATACAGAATTGGTGAATAGAGATAGTATTTACGGTGAACATTACGCTTGTACATCTATACTGGAATAGCTGGCATCATGCCATGCTTAACAGTAAGCAGCAATTAACATGTTTCCATTTTTTTGTGATATTCTCTCGAGAGTCTTAAAGAAACTGAAACTAAGAAAAATATTGAAATATGCTTATAAAATAAAGGAATTATGCTGTGCCAAAGGTGGAACTTTTTCCGGCTATTCTGCTCGCAGCGCTAATGACGTCACGCGGCACAATTCATGTGATGATCGTGTGCGCTAACAATGAACTTCTCTTGTTAACGATAATTAACAATATTGATAAAGAGTTTTTTATTCGTTTTTAGATATTATTGTGATATTCGCACCAATTAGCGCCAAATAATCACCTTATCAATACTATATTGCGTTGCCCGTAAGTGTAGAATTATAATTGCTTCTAGTCCGGACAAATAATTAATTCTCATGTTTTCTTCTACGAAAGTGATGAAAACTTCTATACAAGTAATATACGGCCACTTTCATAAATAACTTCGTTATACTGCTGCGAAGATTATTTTAACGTGAGTAAATCGTTCGATTGGTATAGAGAAGTGGCAGTATACGTTAAAGGTAGCTGTGAAGGACAAAAATTTTGATTCCTTTTTGCGCTTTAAAGTTGATAATCTTTTCTGTTTTTAACCTCAATACGGGATTTTATCGAATGACATTTTTTTTTATTTTATAATTTTTATTAAAACTAGGTAGTTATATAACTAAAGATTAATTTGTTTCTGAATTAATATACTATGTGCTGACTAAACTAAGATTTTCCTTTGAATCACTTAGTGTTCTAATGTCTAACAAGCCCAAAAGGTTTTATTATTTTGAGTTTTCTAATAATATTTTGGACATTTGAGAGTCTGGACACTTCTGGATTAATGTGGTTTTGAAGTCTCTTTTGGTGAGAACTAGCAAATCTACTAATAGTCGATACTATTAGTAGATTTGCTACCATCTCAATCTCAAGATGGCGATGGAGATCACAGTTACGGACATACCGAGGCGCGTTAACTACACACTTAAGCACTTTGTTTTGTAATCTTTGTATCACTTAGATATTAAACTTACTGGTGTAGCCCCACAGCTGTATTCCATAACTCCAAATTGGGCGTAGGGCTTGGTTATACAAAATAAGCTTGTTGTATGTTGAAAGCTCAGAATAACGACCAAGCAACCAATACATTTTTCTGAACTTGATATTAAGTTCGTCGCGTTTCTTCTTAATATGTTTTTCCACCGAAGCTTGGCGTCGAGAGTCGTACCAAGATATTTAGCGGTGTTTGCATATGGTAATTGAGTGCCATTAATAAAGACTGGTTGTTGTGTTATCTTTTTATTTGTAAAGTTGATATGTGTTGATTTGGATTCGTTTAATTTAATGCGCCATTTTTTTTGTCCAGATGGCTACTTTGTTGAGAGCAGATTGCAATTTTCTAGTTGAACCTTCCACAGTCTCTCCCACTGCCATTATTGCCGTATCATCTGCAAAAGTGGCTGTTGTACTATATAACGTTGTTGGGACATCATTAATGTATAGCAAATACAAAACTGGGCCTAGAACACTACCTTGTGGGACCCCGCCTTAATCAGCTTCAAGTCTGAATACGAGTCTTCGTATTTAACCCGAAAGTGTCGATTAGTCAGATAAGATTTTAAGAATGAAAAATTATGAATCTAACGATGTATTTTCATAATAAAACTTGGATTAATTATATTTCTTGTAAAATCATAAAAATCTTAAAAAAATCTATCGTGTGCAGTCGGTATTAAAGAAAACTAGTCAACCTTGGATAAACTGATGAAATATGTATCGCCTGATGTAAGACTATGAATGACCTGATTGAGTAACTAATCAAAATGTATGAGGACTTCTATAGTTAGTAATCTGATTTTTTTTAAATCGGTTTTTTAAGAAAAACCTCTTTAAAATCGCTTTGTAAACTATGAGCGTTTCGTACACATTTAGGCATTTATAAACATTTAATGATATAAAACATTTTTATTAAACTATTTACAAACATTTTAATTTTTTTTATAAGGTGAATATATTATCCATTATATTTTTCTCAAGCGCATGTTTAAAAAATATATAATTCCACATAAACATGGAAATTATTGATTTTTGCATTTGTACTGTAAGACCACCCATTATGCCGATTCTGAAGATTGTAACTCGACTGGAACCGGCCAATAGGTTTTTATTAGGGTATAAATAACAAAAATGCCCTTTAAAGGGCCACATACATATCTTCTGTCGCGTGAACCAAAAAACTTAAAATTTTTACAGTTATATAAGGCCATAGACCTCTGTATATTATATTAATTGATATCCCAAGTCATTTCTAGAAAGAGAAATGGACGGACAACAAAGTGATCCTATAAGGGCTCGTGTTTTTTTATTTTAAGGAACGGAAACTTAAAAAATTAGAAATGGAAAAAATCCTTTTAAGGAAAAAGGGCCTGAAAATTTACAAATAATTTAAATTTGAAATTAGAAGTCGCTATTTGTACAAGTACAGGGCAAGTAAAGTAAAAGCTTCAGATGTTCTAATAAAATTGTGCGTATTAGATTTTGAGAGAAACTCTTGATATGCACGATGCACGGAACTATACTGTACGCGATTTCGTTCGCCTGGGCCGCAGTAATGTGGCCTATGTATCAATCCCGGCTAGCCAACCGTACTTTGTCTCGCAATCAAAGCCCGCATTTGTTTTTACAACAAACGGCATTCGTCCGATAAGGAATCGTTCGCTGCTCACCGACCTCGCCCATTGATAAACTAGAAACACACAAAAGCCTACGCGTCTGGACCTTGAGTCGCGACTTTGACCGAGATGGAAGGGCTCGAGCGTTGTTTCAACGAGTACGCCGTCGTGTCCCACTGTCACTTATCGATGATAAACCGCTCGCAAGGCACGTACTGGTCGTAATGTAAATTAAAATGATTACGTCGATCGGTATTAGAAACGAAGCGACGTTGTTTTCAACGTGACTGTGATATACGTATGTGCATATTAACATTTCGTATGAAAATTATACCTAATCAAGTTATTGTCTTAACGGAATAAGCAGATTACTTTAGAAAATTCAATTTAGAAAATATATTTACTATGAAGAAATAGCTGTCAGATATCAAATATTTCAAAAGTTTTTTAAACATTTTTTTTATTTACTCCACTTTTTTATTATTTTATGTTTAATATGTAACAATTTGTGTTTATATTATGTGTACATTAAGTGTTTAGTGACAAAAATGCAAATTAAGTCGAACCAGCTAAAACAAATTATTGGCTCCAAAAACTTAATTTGTATAAATTATATTTCATTACGCCGAATTATTAATAAAATAAACAAGAAATTAAAAGTGGTTTAGCATAAGTTGTCCGTGTACTGTAATGGTGCTGTTTATGTATGCTACAGGAAAGTTGTGCATACTTGCATAAAATAGTTGTTTCTTGCACGTATGTCAAACACGTATTGTAATCTATGTTGTCCATGTACTGTAATGGTGCTGTTCATATAAGCTATAGGAGAGTTGTGCATGCTTGCATAAAATAGTTGTGTCGTGCACGTATGTCAAACATGTATGAAATTGTATCCGTCTTTAGTGGGAATTCATAAACTACGTGCTACCTTTTAGGCCATTCATTATTTTTCTTTCTGCCCCATGTAGCCTGCCATAGATTCACCCACTGTCCCCTACCCTCCCTAGAGTTGGAACGTAGTCTTTTCTTTTCATTTTTAGGAGATGAAAATGTCTCCTAATGAATGTCTCCTGATAAATGATTGATGAATTGTCATCCTAAAGAATGAATTCTGTTACTGACCATATCTATTATGTTAAAGGGAGGTAAAGTTTTTAAATGAAATATATGGCATTATTGATACTTTACGTCGTTGAAATTCAGAAACAGCAATTTCAGTTACTTTACTGAGCGGACTGTACTATTTTCAGTGTTTATAAAATTGTTTTCATCAATATCTAAAAAGAAATTGTGCGTGTCAACTCCGACGCGCGACCAGTTTACTCTTTAAGTACGATTGTCTTGGAATGTATAAAATAGGTAACACTGTATATATAAATATAAATATCAATATCATTAAATGTAAATGGAAAATTCTTTAATAAAAAAATGCTGACAATATCATTATTTCCAAGTAAAACACAAATGAACGATATCAAATTTATGTAACAAAATTTAAAAAAAATATTTGGTAACGTCAGAGTAACATGGTAAAATTAGAAGACTTTTAATTTTGTAGGTTATAATACACCAAATATTCACACATACTAACATTTAATTATATCTTGATATAAGTGAACGATAGTAAACTATGTGTGTTAAACTCGGTCATTGTCATTACGCCATAAGAAAATGCCAAAAAAGCATATATATGTATATCTCACTCTAAAGATGCGCAGAAATGTTGCGCAGAGAGGCCACCTAACGGTTACACTTGTTTTAACGCTCTGAATTTCGTACGCTCTGAACTTCTGATTTTACTCCTCATGAAACTTCATATCGCGCGCTATATTTGAACATCGATTCTTGCGGAGTAAACTTCAAAAAAACTAATTTTCTCAAAAAAAATTTGATGTTGGTTAATTAAAATGACAGACGATCTCGTCTATCGACACATACCGAGGTAGCTGTTAAAAAAACGAGGACGAATTCTCGGTTTTTATTTATGACAAGTTCTTGTCCCCTTTATCCGCAGTCAATATTTTAATTAAAATTATGATTCAGGTTGGAAACCTTGACACGCTGCAAGAGAGTATAATGTAATAACAAAAAGAATAAAATAATAAAAAGCAGAATTTATGCAGAAATAAGTACGCGTGACGAAATTGTTACGTTGTGAAACAGCGTCTGTGCAAATAAATAAACAGTGCAGGCACGCGGAACATACTTTCCGTGAAACGTCAGTCGGTAAATATTTTTTGAAATGTCACAATTAAGTTTTATTGTTTTATTTTGTCTTTGGACTTATGAGTTATATTTACTAAAAAATATGACTTACGATTGATGATGATGCTAGTCATTTAGCGAGCTACAGAAAGACTTATGGTTGGTGGAGGTGGAGGTGATTATGACTCGGAAAATATTAAAAATAAACAGTACACATTTACTTATAATTAAATATTAATTATTTCCACGTTATATTTTAAAAATTAATTATTTTCCCGTAATAAACATCCATATAAAAATATTGTAGTTTATTTTCGTCTTATTTTCGTACCAATAATCGGGTCTATGTGAGAAAGGATAAAATATACGAGCAAAGCGATAGGACAAAATTTAAAACAAGCGAGGACAACTTAAGGATCGTGAAAATAAAAATCGCACCCGTGGACGTTTGTCCTGTTTGCGTAGTCTTTAAGGCAGTTTATTTTCATTTTCTGCGTTGTTTATCTAATTGGGAAGCAGCGTGAAATTGTAGAATCGATGGAATATCAAGGCATATTGCCTAGGATTCGCTCACTGAAATGTAAACAGCTTATAGAGATACCCCTGACCAAGAAATCTCGTGACTAACATTAAGAAAAAATGCAATACAACCTTCCCAGCAAGGATCGAATGATGTAATTCTGTAGAAAAACGGAGTCGCCGCTGGTAAAGGTTAACAAAGCTCTTATTGTTTGTAAATACGCTTTACGAGCAGTCAGTTTCGCAATAAATCGCAGCAACTAAATGAATATATATACAAAGGTCTTTTTGCGTTTTTACCCTCGGATCGATTAAATAGTCGCGCACTTTAGTGCGGGCGACCTTTTAAGTTAGTTATTTTTAGGCGAATATCTATCGATGTATAGTTATTCGTCGATATTCCCGAGGCTTAAAGGTTATAGTATAGGCGAGGCGGTCAACTGGCAAAAGGATCTATCGGGCGTGGGTGTGGTTTAATGTGGATATCAACTATTTATAAATTATCTTTTTTTATTGCTCCCTAGCTACTGAGAACCCTTCTAACCGTCCACCCGTAAGTCAGGCTTATAACTCCCTCTTTTACGATGGAACTTTACAGGTATATATTTTAGTTAACCCAAAGACTAACCTCAATTAAAATTACGAAAAAAAAAATTTTGATATCTCTCCATGAATTTGAAGTTAGGATGGAATTTTTTCTGTGTTATTGAATAGATCTTTAATAACGTGTTAAGTACGATAGGTCTACATAAAACATTAAACATTCAACGGTACGTATTGTGAAGTCGGTGATACAAATTTTTATGTACTGTGTAAATATATTGATATCCTGTGTAATGAATTTCTCTCATAAATTTAAAATCTACATTCATCATTTTCCTACTTTAAGTAAGTTTATAGGAAAGTGATGCGATGATTCTAGAGAATATATCCAAGTTTATAGAAACCCTTTTATTTTCGTAAGTTTAGATTTAGCAGCTTTATGGTTATATTATTTATATGCAGTGAAAAAAAGAAAAAGACGGAAGACGCAGAGTGGGATGGCCCCTCTAGGTGGTCAGATGACCTTTTGGAAAATTGATATAATAACACTTTGTAAAGTTTTGTTTCTCTGAGAGTAGCAAAACTTGATGTAATAAATGTATTTAAGTTATTATGTTGTATAAAATTTTAAACTATTTTTTCCATGTCGAACTTTGATGGCGATTGTCTTGGAAACGTTTGGATTTTTTCACATTCCACAAAGCATCTCACGGCCAGAATAATGAGAGGAACTAGTCCTGTGAAAACATGTCGCAATGAAAAATACATCCTGCGTATTTTCCACATATGAAAATTTTTTTTTTAAGATCCGTATAACTAGAGTTTTCTAAGAATACTGTTTAGTGGAGCTGATCTTCTTTATACACCTCAGTGAAACATATTTCAAGGAGAAAAGGCATCAACGCTTTTACTTTAGGAATTTTATTTTCCGCTGCATTAATTTGCTGAAAAACAAATTTATTTAAAAAAAGCCGTTATTTACTTTATTGGAAGAAATATTGCAATCGTGTGTAAAATATGATTTATTTTTATTGTATAAAGTTGGTAATTTTAAATGTTTTATTAATATTATAATTTGCTATCATGGTAAAAAGTTTGTAGCACTTCTCTTGTTCAGAAGAAGAAATGATTTAATTTTTGTTTTAAAAATGTTGTAAAGGTAATCTAAGTAGAAAATTTATTTAAAAAAACTCAATTTCTCTTTCGTTCACTTAACATACAAGATTTCTTTGCAATGAATGGTTATAACAATTTTAGTTATTGTGATTTTTTGATACATTTTTGTATTTGAATGAGTTTAGCATGAAAATTTTTCACATTTGCAAAATATTCTCATTATTTTTGCGAAAAAGTGTGCGAACGCGAATATGAAATGAAAACATTTCGAGTATACTAAATTTGGACTTCTTTAAAATTTTCATATAAATATTTTTGAATTGAGATATATACCGACTGGTTAATATGCTAAATGTTCTATGCCTAAATTTAAATTATTACGCCTAACGATTTTTTAAAAAAAATATCCTGTGACAAATACCTAAATGGACGGAAAGGTGGGCTGATCTTATAAGAGCCATATCCGTTTTTTTACCTTTTTAAGTAGGGAACGCTAAATATGCAATAAATTATATCATGTGACATTTTTTATTTAGTCCTCTTTGAACAAGGTTCTAATACGTGCAAATTTCAATTTTTACGGAAACTTAACTTAATGTTTGTCCGGTCAAACCTTGGCAGACTTTTTCTTTTTTAAATCTTAACGCTATCGAATGAACTGTAATGAGATGCATATCATATGCTCGTGCAGTTATACCAATATGTGTGGTTGTGCTCCCAGAGAGGAAAAATATATCCGAATGACCGCGTAGAAAAAAGGTATTACCCGTTATCGGTTGTCGCCAGACGTATACAGTGGCAGTAGTCGACAATTATGGCATTCGATATTTTTTTATTACTAAAACATGATAAGTAATAACGTTATCAATTATTAAAATAAATATATCCCAGACGAACAGTGGCAGTAGTGGATATTTTTAGCAATAGGGTATTTGACTATACTTTTTTATTACTAAAAATAAGTAATAACATTATAAATGATTAAAATAAATATATAGTACCTAGGACTTTTCATTACAAAGTTATAACGATTTAAAAGCTGACGAACTACGATTCGCGCGAAAACGCCCCATACAAAACGTTACAGGCTTATGACGTCACTGGCAGTTATTCAGCATTCATTATAAGGGAGTTTATTAAATATCTTTAGTATCTCGTTAAATATTGCATTTAACTTATATATTGCGTATTATAATTTTCTCATTTTTTTTGTGGGGAAACTGAATTCATAATAACTTTTTCAATTTAATGAACAAAAAATTAAACTTTTTCCTGTTTAGAAGTTTCGATTAATTGTTTGTTATATGCGTTATTTTTTTCATCACAAGGTTTTTTAAACCTACTCCACAGTTTTAAAACATTTTTACATCTGGGGATCATATTCTCAGTATACCGCAATTTCTTAATACCGACCGACATTTTGCATGTTTTTCTAGTCCCGTTCGGAGAGACATCACGTGTGCGTGATGTCACGGGATTAAGGAGCAACATGACAACTTTTCTGTCACTAGTGCGAGCGCTTGAGTACCGACTCGCGGTCCTGCGCTCATGCAGATGGTGTGATAGCCGATAAACAGAAATGATGAAATTTCCCCGTCAGTTTTTACATTACAAGAGGAATTTGAGCTTTCCCTATCATCTATTTTAAATAAAGGCAGTATAAGCTAAGTATATACGGCCTTCAGCGTCAACTTGGTTGAGTTGATTATAAATAAATGTAATGACTCTTTGTGAATCTCTTAATTTGCACAGCCCATGAGCATTGTAGTCGAGATGTCTTTCTCCGCCGCAGGCTATTTAGTCTCCTATATTTGTAGCAGTTTTGCAGTTGACAGATAGACATGCTGGGTTTTCTCAGGAAAATATGGTTTTTCTCAGTTTTAGACCTAAGTTATTGTTTTGCTGTTTTTTGTCAAACATTTTATCAAACATGAAATAAATGGTTCTTTTCCGTAGAATTTAATTGTATGCATTTTTAACTAAATATAATTAATTTTTGAAGAATTTAGGTATAAGTTATCTCAACTTTCCAGACCAGGATTCCGTGCAACATTGATCCTGCGAATAACGAGGTTGCAGATTTACATCTTGAAATCGTTTGACCTGCAATTTTCACTTTTAAATTTATGTTATTGAATGATAATAGGTTGTCATTTAAAATATATTTCACTAGCTGTCCACTACGACTTTGCTCGGGCAAAGATCTGACTATTATGGTATTTTATGTTAATAGCTTTTTTATATAATAATTACTTACGGTTATTTTGTTAACAGTTTTCTCAAAGATCTAATCATTAGTTACGTGAGGTACGTTCTCACTAAAGAGCACAGAAATGTATGGCCCTATCTTGTAACGTAAAAACGCTTATAAACAATGAATATCAAACAACCAATTATAATTAGCCGTAAACCTACAAATGTTATCCCGATAATACTGCCATGGTCCAGTAGCGCGATTTTGCAACAGAAAGCGGGTCATAATACGTAATTTGTAATAATTTGCTTATATATATATATATATATATATATATATATATATATATATATATATATGTGTATATGTATGTATATATGTGTGTGTATATATATACACACACATACACCTAGAAACGCTCGGTCACCTGGTATTATATATATGTTTAAGGTATTAGATTTGCTCTTAATCTAAATAGAATGGTATTCTCGCCCCTTGTCCTTCCCTCATTTTCCATTCCCTTCCCCTACTCCTTCTCCTTCGCTTTCGCGTTCGCCTTCACATTTGCCTTCGCGTTCGCTCCCCCTTCCCTTTCCCCTTCCTCTTCGATGGGGAAAGGAAAGGGAAGGGGGAGCGAGCCCTGGCGATAAAACTGAATATAAGCTCTAAATTATTACAGTATTGAATGATTGGTGTAATATTTATCATTAAAATAATGTATCGACCTCAGGCTTGCTGACGAGTTGCGTACGTTCCTGCCGCTATACCTGTCAAGCCCCGGTTGTATTGCGGTATGAATCATGAACCGGAATCGTTGTCACCCTCGAATCGATGCCAGTCCCACTCATAAGTACATTCAAATTAAGGCCCTGCGGGTCGAATTCAACGAATGCACCGAGCGCGAAACTCGCGAGTAGCATGAAAGTCGGTGCGAATAACACGCACGATACGAACCTTTTAGAACATCTTTTTATTCAAATGGCACGTTCTTTGTCTTAACGCCTTTTTGTAAATTATGTTATTACTTCATAGACTTCAAAGCTGGAAAGTATATTTTATGTCTAAGCTTATATTTTGTGGCAATAATCGATGCCTCAACTCTAGCGAGTAATAAGGTTGAGGTTACAAAAGGTTTCCAAGGCGCAGATTTATCTCGCAGGTTCCTTTTATATCTACTAGACATTGTCTCTGTATAAGTATCAATCCAGTATCTGTCTCTGTATATGTGTTTGCTATCTTCTCTTCAGCGGATGAACGGATTTAGATGAAATTTGGCATGAAGTTTACTGATGATCTAAGTAAAGTTGTTCAGATTGCATGTCCCTGGGACTTAACGTTATATGTTTATAAGGATCTTTGGTTTAAATATCTTATGTAATATTTGCAATATTACGTCTAAGTGCCAAACTGCAAAATGAAGCTTAACGACTTTTAATCAGTGGAAACAAAGCAAAGACCACGGCATCCTTTTATTTTTCAGGCGAGAATGTATACCTTAAATATCGAAATGTGTAACATTATATTTAAATCTTAAAATTTAAAAAAAAACAATAGAAACAAATTTTTAGTCAACTGTATTAAAAAATAATCGTTATAACCGACATGATTGTAAAGTGTGTGTGATTGATTAACTTTAATATTTTTATCATACCGTCCTTTACGGAAGTTTTGAATTAACTGTGCCTAAATTTTGTAATTCAAAGATTTTGTTTATCAATTATATAGTTGGAGAATAAAATATCACTGTATTTTATTTATACCCTAAACTAGCGACCCGCCCCGGCTCCGCACGGGTGCAATGTAGGTACTAATGTGGTGTAATTGTGGACTGATTAATAATATTGCTATCATTCACGCGCCGCCGTTCGTGCACGGCTTCGGCATCGCGAATACTGATTTTTGGTAATTTTAAATCCGTGATATCGTCTAATATATTAATGATAAAGATTTGCTGTAATGAACAAAATTTATCTACATTAAAGGCCCAACGAAACCAACTTATTCAATTAAATAAAGATTAATATAACATTGACAAAAATTACTTCGAAAATATAACCCACAAACAATTAATAAAAATTGTCACGGTGGGTTACCCATGGCACATAGATATATGCCATCGCGAACTTTTTTGTAGATATTTTTAAAATACACAATTCCGTAGTACAACATTTTGATATATCTCGTAAACTTTAGTCAGCGTTAGCAATGAAAGCGCCCAAAATTCTACTTTTTACGAAATATTCACTTTTTTATATTTCCTTTAGACATAACATGCATATATTATACCTATAAACTTACAAAACTTCCGGAAGAAATTATCTGAATGATAGTGAAAACCGCATCAAAATCCGTTGCGTAGTTTAAAAGATCTAAGCTTACGGATGAACAGACAGATGCGGGAAGCGACTTTGTTTTATACTATGTAAGGATAAATTGAAAAAAAAAATAAAAGCTTGTCACGCACTTTTTGTTTATTCTATTATTAATAATTACGACTTCATTAAAGCTTGTTTTTAAATTGTCCTTTTCATTATGATTGATATTTATCAAACAATACCATTCGATAAGGAAGAACGATCGACAGGCGTTGGAAACGCTATTATTTTTTTGGTTTTTCTTATTATGGAGAAGAATTTTAATTTGAAGTCCGTATGCGGAATGCAAAAGGAAAAGAAATTTGTCATTCTTTCTTCTAACTACAAATATATCACAATGTTATAAATGCGAAAGTATGTTTGTCTACGGGTGAAGCCGAGCCGCGTGTCACCGCCGGCCGCGATTATTATTTACTAAGAAAGACGCTAACTTTTTGTATCCATTTCATTGTATCACAATATTATATTTAATCGTTGTGTTATAATCTAGTAGTGATTGTGACCTCTCACTGAACGGGTGTATTAACCCCGCCGTGTGTTTGTACAGTGTGGTTTCCAAAACATATTTAAACATACGCATCACGATAATGAGAGCCATAGATATACTGGCAGCTATTGTGTTTAAATCGTTTACCATCACCGTTGTTACGTGCGGTTTGCAATCAAACAAGAGAACATTTTTACGAAGTTATATGTCTTACGTTTAAATTATTTACTTCATTATCGTTCCATTAAAATATTCACGTTTGTTACTTTTTTGTAACAGTGAAGTGAAAAATAGGGAAAATTTTGTTTAAGTTGTTCGTGGACTACAAAAACGTATTTCTCCGCCTACTTTTTTTCCTTTTGTTCTATTTAGCAGTACACGCCTCAAATTTATTAAAATCTGCTATTTATTAACGTGATTTTCAGCTCAGTATTATTTTTATTTAAAAGTTAATTACTGAATGCTCTCCGCTCAATTTGATAACTCGGCCAGTTTTGTTAACGTTAACTATTTAAAACGTGTTCGAAAGAAAAAGCGATTAGGTAAGATGTTTAATATCGCGGCGATATTAAATAACTTTCTAAAACGCCGTTCATTAAATTACATGCTTTCCCTCTCCGGTGTCCGGATATTCTCTTTCATCCCCCGCGGCTATATTTCTTCTTGACCCGATTTATTCATCCGGGATGCCCCCGATGTCTGTGAAGAACTTGGCACCCTTAGCGGGCGGCGACCCGCCTCGGAACCCGGGGTTACGGGGGGTCACAGTCGCGCGGAGGACGGGCCGGGTGAGGGGCCTCGCTATTCCTCATCGGGCCTCCGTCTAGTGCAGGCTGTGGGTGACGTGTCGCACCGTGCGACTGTGCGATTGTTACGGAGAGCGTCTATAGTGCGCGCGGACCATTAGTGGTCACTTACTCGTGATGGAGACGGAACGGGGAGGATTTTAAAAGTATAGTTGGATCAAGCGTTGCGAGAGTCGTTGGTGGAATTTATAAAGCGTCGTTTTAGCTAGCAAGGTGACAAGAGTATAGAGTAAGGAAGATTGAACGTTGTTTCTTGCAAGAAGTGTTGGCGTTCGCCATTGTCTTTTATCTTCGCTTCGCCATTGTCATTTATCTAAAAAGATAAAGCTATTTAGCGTCTTCGGTAGATTAAAAATTTAACTGTAGCGCTGAATGGCTATTGCAGAATTGTAAAGGAAGTCAAGTGTTGATACATAGAGGAGACAGTTGCGTAGCTATTATTGAATTCTTAAAGTTAGTAAACTACTTAGGATATTATCTAAAAAAACTAAGGCATATTTTTAAAAAACCATATTGAAATATAATCAAGAGGTAAGGTAAACGAGATTAAAAAAACAAACAAAAAACGATCAAATAAGCAAGGGGAGGGGGAGGGGGAAGGGGAAGTGGAGAGGAAGGGAAAGGGATGGCGAAGAGCAAGAGGAAGAGGAAGAGGAAGGTTAGGGGAAGGTTTAAGGGAAGGTTTAAGGAGAAGGTCTAAGGGGAAGGCTTACTATGAAGGTTTAAGGGGAAGGTTCAAGGGGAAGGTTCAAGGGGAAGTTCTAAGGGGAAGGTTTATGGGAAGGGTTAAGGGGAAGGTTTAAGGTGGAATTTTAAGGTGAAGGTTTAAGCTTAAGATTTAAGGCGAAGGCAGAAGGTGGATTTAAGGGGAACGTTTAAGAGAAAGGTTTAAGGGGAAGGGGAAGGCGAAGGCTAACACAAACGCTAACGTGAAGGCTAACGCAAAGGCTAACGCGAAGGCCAACGCGAAGGCCAACGCGAAGACGAACACGTACGTGAAGCCGAAGCCGAAACCGAGGCCGAAGGCGAAATGGAAGTAAATCTAATACCATGAAACAAGTAATTTCACATTCCTCTGGGTAACTCGAAAAACACCAAGCATCCCTCGGTCACCCGGTACTTTATATTTTATACCTACTCGTAGGTACGTTTGATTAGTACTGAAGCGTTCATTGGTAGTTTATTTAAATTGTTGGTTTTGGCATCTTACTAATATTAAAATAATAGCAATATTATTCTTGAGTGGTTGGCCACTGTCAAGGATTCCCCTCTAAAATATCCATGTCAATATTTTTTTTATTCTAAACGCTTTTTGAAAATGGTGCTTCTGTCAGAATAATGGACCAAATTTATAAGATTTTGGTTTTATTTTTCTTGTGAAATAAATATGTGCACACAAATAAATATGTGTGCAGTTTACATTTTCAATTTGAGTATAACAAATTGAAATTTTAGGATGTTAGGTTAGGGATAAGTATTGATATTATTGGGTCACTTGATAATTGGCGTTGATATGGAAAATTTGTGGATTAGTTTTTGTTAATATTTTCCTCGATTATGTAACTAGGTATACGTCTGGATTCGCGGGTTGTCTATTAGTTCCACTTATTAATAACACGTATATAGTGAATTTGTTGCATCTGTAGACTTATTTTATAGAAGTATAGAATGAGAGAAATTAAGAGTACATAGAAATATAAATTCTACATAAACATAGAGTCTATATATATATATATATATATATATATATATATATATATATGTGTATAATATAGTTTTCCAATTATCTCTGGATAAATAAAGTTTAAATAACTCTATCTTTTTTCATAATTTTAACTCCAGCAGCTTCGAGTTTATAGCTGTTATTTATTGTTTATAGTTTATAGCAGCCTGCTTTTTATACCAAAATCTCCCTTCTGCAAAATTCTAAGACAATTGTTTACGGATATTATATATAATTATTGTTAAAAATGTTACAATTTTTGTGCCATGTGTTAATTCGTCGCTTTTATTAAATGCTATCTATTTCATATACGATATTTATTAGGCATGCAACTGCTTATCGCCAAGCGGCTAGGCTCCAGATAGCGGAGCAGCTGCGAATGTGTGCAAAGTTAACAGGAAGCGAATCTCGTATCGAGCCTGCGTCCTGCAGATCCCGATACTCCAGAGTTTCCCTGTTAGTCACTCGCCGAACTCGTCGATTGCGTATTTCAGATGATCGGTCCCGTGAAAGTGTGAATTGCAGCAATCTATCACCTTGTATATCGATTACGTTGAAAGTTGTAAACCTTCAGTTCATAAAGGAGAGCATGGGGTATTGGATGCAATCTGTTGTCTCTATAATTTCTTTGTTTATTTATTACACCTTGCGCCCTTCATGCCGAGCTTCATTGTTATGTTTCCAGTCTGGTTCCTTCGGCTTACTCGGAGAAAAATTAACCAAATTCATCCCGGCACATGTGAGGCTTTAGCAAATCGTTATATATACTCCGTCGAGCGTCGGGTGTGAAAGATATGCCTTTTTTAAATTATATTTGCAATAATTTCTGGTCCTTGTTAAAGAATGGCAAGTACATTACGGGTTACTGTTATAGGAATATAGTGAACTGGATATTTACACGTAAATGGTTGACTGCTATGCCCAATATTAGCCTGCAGATTCAGCCAAATTGCTAAAATGTAATTCCGTACATAAATAATTTTATAAATGTCGATGTTAATTTAATATTGAAATTATAATATATAAACATCGTGATAGTGGCAAAACGGGTCGACTCGAAATGTCGGTGTGCGTTGAAAGTAGATCGATCGTAGAGTAGTAAATCTAATGAGGGAGGGCCCTATTGGTAAATTTTCATTTGGGATCAACCTTTGTAGAGTGATAGTGTACCTCTTGGATGTAAATATATGTCATTTTAAGACTGACTATTTGGAAAAAAATCGTGCGAAGTTTTGTAAAATTCATATATTAAATATTTCTAGCTACACTATTCCCACCGTTCCACCCGGGTTGTCTCAGGACCCCTCACGGGACCCACAACGACCCACTTCATACAAAAGGGGGGACCTTCAAAAGTCCCCTAATAAAGTCCCATATCTACATTCTCACTGATTTCACCCAACAGGGTTAGAGTCTGTCCCTTCTCAATGAATCATTTAGCATATCCATTTTTTCGAGAGTGCATTTAGCGAATACTCTAAATGATTCAAAGATCGGTCCATTCTCAACCGAGTCTCGGTGACTAAAGATACCACGCGTGATTCTACTCTACTATTAAGACGTATACTCTCTAACAAACTCTACGCGCATGGTCGTGCTCATTACACGACTCGTGACCTGCATCTCAAATCTGCAGGTACACGCCGGGCTGTGTTTGAGGGCGAATCTATGCAAACTGGCACGAAATGCGCCATGTCCCGTTAAACACGTCACATCGGGGAAAAACAACCGGATCGTTTCCTCCTTGGAATCATGGGAGGATCATGCTACAGACAAAAGTGGCCGTGTGTCATTTCCAGCTACAAACAAAAGTGGCCGTGTGTCTGCCACACTAAAGGTACGCTGTTACCACACAAAGCCGGATTGGATAGTAAAATTCAGACTACGCCTTGCCGTTTGAACTAGATAGGGCCGGTGCTATATTGGCTTAAACGTGTAACTAATAGGACATTGCGCCAGATATTCTTTATCATTTGAATTTTATTTTGCTTTTTGTGTTTTAGATTTACTTAAAGGTGTAATATTTTCTTTTAAGTTCGTTTTCCAATTTGTTTAAATATGTTTATTAATTTTCAAATAATATTAATCTATCCATCATCTTAGTGAGTAAACGGTTACTCATATTTGATGTTCTCTCGACCTCGAGATAAGAGTGAAACCGGTAAAAGATAAGGTATTTCGAATTATTTAAAGTAAGCTATATACTGTAATGTACAGCTGAATGCATTGTTGTCATTACGCGGTTTTAACGCAGACACAATTATGATGAAATTAAAAACCTGTTTAAAATGTTATGTAAGGTTTATTGGGACCAAGCCTTTTAATATGTCGGGTTAAGCTTTTGCAAACTGGCAATGTGGTATCTGTCACGGTTTATAACTTATGCATTATCGTTTGACGCCTCTTTCATAACAATTAATGCAGACTACGAAGGTGGAGACAAAAAATTTAAATACTACGGTAGTAGCAACTGGGTGAAGCTGCCAACGTAAAACCACGCTATGAATATATCGGTCTTCCATTTTATTTTATTGCGAGCAATTGTGCAATATCGTGAGTAAATGTACACACCTACATGCAGCATGCTACGATTGTTTACGTGACATCCTATGATTTCCATAACAATAAGTATATTGCGACTTTGTTCAACTCTCTGGTCTGCATTTTTCTTGAAACTAATGCCCTCATATGATCTCATGAAGTAATTTGTATGCTCGTGTTTGAGAAATGAAAAAAAGTTTATGCAAAGAAATCTACGGTTATCATTCACTTTTTTTGTTTTGATTTTATAATGAGCATAGTCGAATGAAAGGTCACTTCAGAACCGAACCGGTTTTTTACTTTTTTTTTGAGGCATGAAAACTCAAGAGTAGGAACCTTAAAAAGCCATTACAAAGAAAGTTACTTTCATTCATAAATTGGTTGCGCCTATAGCCGAAGGTCAAATTGTAGACTATTTCAAACAACATAAGATGCGATTACATATTTTTTTACTGAAGTGGCGTGGTTTGACAAAAAACTCATAAAATATATTATGGGTGGACAATTTTGCAGAAGGTAAACGCTGAATTTATTTGACTTTTTCAACGTTACGTTTTAATATTTACTAGTGTTCCTAACAGAATGTTATTTACGTATTTAGTGATAGATTATAATTTAAATCAATATAAATATGAATGATATTCTTAATAATTTTTCGGTGCACATAGAACAACTTTTTCAACTTTGAAAATATTTCTCAATGGTATGTAAATTCAACCTAAATGTAAAAACATTAAATGGTGCTAAATCATATGACGAAGTATTTTCCTGTGGGTATCCCCGAAATTAATATTATGACGGGGCGTTCTGTCGATGAATTTCAGCAAGGGGAATTTCCACACTAGAAACTAACTCATAAACAGAAATTAGCGTGAGAGACATTTAAGTTTGTGTTTTTATAATATGTAGTTTTCTATTAATCAAGTAGTCAAAGGTGTACATTGCAACTACTTGTCAACAGTTGCAAAGTACAGCGTTAGCAGTACACTCTTGTACAGTGTGTTTTGTGCGTACTCTATTTATCAAGAAAACTAAATTAATGCAAAAGTACAATTCTATTAAAAAAGCACCATCTCCGTTAAATTTTGGTTAAGTAAGACTTCACATATAAAGACATAAAATAAATAGGGAGATCGCATCCAAATCGA
This sequence comes from Druceiella hillmani, assembly GCA_039881145.1. NCBI lineage: Eukaryota > Metazoa > Arthropoda > Insecta > Lepidoptera > Hepialidae > Druceiella > Druceiella hillmani. The sequence goes on along the minus strand of JAYKKI010000125.1, from coordinate 407,462 downwards.
ATTAAACGAAAGAAATGTTTGTTTATTAGTGTTAATTATAGTACCCCGGTGAAAAGCGACGCGAATGAGTTATTAGTGGATTGACAAGTTTGTTGTTCATTGTGAGATCAAGATATTTTCATATGGCAAAGTACAAGAATTAAATATATTTGATTCTATCTAATATCTTATTATATATTTTTCCAGCGACGCATTGAGTATTAATATGTGGATCTGTTTCCCCAATAGGCGTAGAGTTTTGTTGGATATGTGGATCTGTTTCCCCAATGCGCGTAGAGTTTTGTTGGAGAGCACGCCTAAAAACCGTAAAATAAAGTCACGCGGTCTCTTAGGACGTGGTTTCTTTAGTCGCTATGATTTTTTTAGCGTGGACCGATCTTTGATTTATTTAGAGCGATCGTGAAGACTTCTTGAAAAATGGAGATCCTTAGTGACGCATTGCGAAGGGCCTGATTTTAATCCCGTTGGGTTGAAGCGTTTCACGGTAGATACGAGACAACTATTAGCGGATTTTCTAAAGTCTTCTTTCTTTTTTATGAAGTTAGGTTATTTTATGTCCCTGGTGGGAAATTAAGACAATCCGGGTAGTGGTGGGAAAGAGACCCCTTTCCTAAAGAAACGATTTACCTAATTAATCGTTAATGATGACGTGAGTTAAATAACTTCCGTTTACTACGATGGTGAAACTGAGATCTCAGGCCTTCGGTGCGGTCACAAATTTGCCGCAAATTACGATAAAAAAGTTGGAGTATGTTAAATAAAAGCTTCACAAATTGAAAATAAATTTGGCAAATCTGTTACCCTTAACGTTTGTACTACACAGCCTTGGCCAAAAGTAGTAGACACCACTATAATATTCTATTAATAAATTTATCGTCGAGGAAGCGATTAGAAGACGCATTCAGATGACCATAGCGGCAAGCTCAATAGATCATGACCGAAAAGAAAGGTCCCCAATATCACTAACGGGAGACTGGTACGAACATTTGTATTTCCCAACTTTCTTATGAGACTTGGAGAATGCGCGCAGTAGACAGGAGTAAGTTCAATAATTTTGAAATGTGTTGGAATAGAATATTATGTACATCACGAACTTTTAAAAATAATCAATATACTCGACCGACTCCAAATTATCGACCACCTGCCACCATAGATTTTCCAGTTACTTTGGGTATATAGATCGTAGACAGCCAGATTTTCTATATAAATTGTTGTAGGAGAAGTCGAAAAAAGAAAAAGACCTCGTGATCAATATTCCAGCTGCCGGTCCGATCAGGGTAAAATCATCACTGGACTCCCCGATCAAGGTAAAATCGTCACACGGTCCTCACCTGTCTCCATGAGACAAACCGAGGACAGGATGGTAAGGAAGCAGCCGATCAGCTCCTCTAGCGAGGCACTTCGAGACTGGATCGTTCTTCCGTAATGAATATATGACGAAAAAGGAAGGAATTTTATTATAATTCAAAGGAAATCATTAGTCATTATTTGCTTTTTGATGACAAAAGCGAGTTTGAATAACAGAAAAAGTACTTCTAAAGTCGTTTTATGATGCTAATATCATAAAACGACGTTAGAAGTATAAAACCAATAATAATTTTGATTGAAGTTTATTTGGCTATTTTTCGCTTTCTAATGCCAAAAAAGTGAACTCAGCAAAGGACAAAGCTTTTAAAATTATCTTTTCATACGAACGAGGAAACCTTCAAGTGAAAATTTCAAACAATATTTAAGTTGTGTCGTATAATGGGCGATAAAACGTTTCGGGGTCGAGATTGAGAGAAAAGTGATCACGGCTAGGAAATATTGATGACTATCTCAAAACCCACATGACCATCATCTTTTGAGACAACTGCTGGGTTCTCCGGCGAAACCGGAAGACTGATTAGCACTCGAACGACAAGAAGATGAGTTGCAGAAGTGAACCTGAAGGGCTGCAGAGCGAGGACGAAGCCGTGGCTCTTGTCGAAAAACAAGAAAGCTGGCCCATAGCGGATTCTATAGCACCAGCATATAACTAACTTTAACTTCCAGTTATTAACGGACAAGAAGGAAATGTTATTAAAATTAAATAAATGCGACGTGGAAACTTAAAATTAACACTTCAAAATATTTATGTACCGATTAGAGTGGGAGCAAATTAAGTACTCGAATTTTTTAAAATTTTATGTAGATATTTAAAAAGGCTTGTTACGAGGAATAAAAATTTTTTTTTAAAAATTTTATGTAGATATCATTTAAAAAGGCTTGTTACGAGGAATAAAAAATTATTATTTTTAATTTTATGTGTCGTATCCTTACAGATAAACACCAAAATGAAAAAAAGATGCGAATGCAACCCCCCGTCCTCTTATTTGTGAAACTACTAAACCAACAATAATGAAAAACAGGCTTGGTAGAATTTGACTGGAAAATTATAGGAAAACTATAGCAATGATTATAACTTTCATAGTTCTTGAGATATTCACCATATTTTACGTCTGTGAAAGATAAATTAGGTAATATATTAACATGGTAAAAAATTTAATTTTCGTATTTGCAAATAATTTAATAGACCTTCCTAAATGTGTACCGAACCGTCATGATGCGAGTTATACTCGTATTGGACTGGTTTTTAAAGAATATTTTAACATTTGCCAATCTGCTTAGTGACGTAGCAAACAATAGATAACAGAAAAAAGTAGACGATTGAACAAACTTTTTCGTATAATAAAACGGTTAAATTGTGTTTGTAGACTAACGCGTTTTTCTTTTTTCCTCAAGTCGTTTTTCTTGGCGTATGGAAATTAAACTGGCCTGTGTAATATTGAAAATTTCATGAATTTTCGTCCAGAAATGTTTGTGTAATGTGTGTACACATAAATATTTCAAAACCTATCGAGTACCAGAAGGATTCGCTCTTCGAGGCTTCCGTACATATTTAGGTTCTTAAAACACATTTAAAGGTATATAGTACTCTGGTAATCTATATATAAATATTAATTTTTCGTAACGTAAATATATTGAATATCACATCTTACACAGATGTAAAAAGAGGCTGAGTAGCTACGGAAGTGAAAGGAGAATATATTTTTAAGTATATTTCTGAATATGTTCTGCATACAATTATGAGACTAGCCCTTTCAAAAGGTATATATATATATATATATATATATATATATATATTATATATAATTTAAAAAAAATCGAGACCTTAATTTGCCCCCGACACTCCTCCCGGCTCTAAAAATTCCATATGATTGAGTGTGGGCTATTGAAATATATGCGTGTTGTGTTAGCATATTTTATAATTGTGCCTTTCAAGTTTCTTAATCAATCGGTTTCTTGTAAATACCGTTGTGACAGACAGGCGGACAGATATGTGGGTGGTGTGATAAGTGTTTCGTTTTTCCTTTTGAGTTACGGAAAGTTAAAATCGGACATTTTTTTCTCTACAGCGTATTTGTGGCCACTCAAATCCATTGTAAAAAAATCATCTTTAACGGACAGCCCTTCTACATTTTTTGTTTTATTATGTTCTTCATTTCACATGCCCGACGCTTCGGGTCAATCTGTAAGTTGAACGTAGAGTTTTTCAGAAATAAAGAAGTAAATTCTATGTACAGATAGACATTATTCCCATCGTTTTCACCCGGGTTGTCTCAGGTACCCTCCTGGGATCCGTAACATCTCATCTTATTCAAAAGAGGTCCCCTAATAGTGTCCCGTATCTACAATCTCAGTGCATCCACCTAACAGGGTTAAAGACTGTCCCTTCTCAGGAATCATTTAGGATCTCCATCTTTTCAAGAACGCACTTCGCGAACGCTCTGAACACTCAAAGGTTGGTCCATTCTCAACCAAGTCTCGGTGACTAAAGATATCACGTTCTAAGGCTCCGCGTGATTATACTCTAATGTTAAGACACATGCTCTCTAATAAAACTCTACGCGCATCATCGTGCTCACTGCAGTGGAGCAAAATATGACTCATGTCTTGCGTCTCGAACCACAGATACAGGTCGAGCTGTCTCTAAGGGCGAATCTAAACAAACTGGCACGGAAGGCGCCATGTCCCGTTAAAAACTGCGAAATATAACAATCGGTGACGAGCCACTTATTACGTAACCACTCGGACATATCTGGGGCAAATAACCTGGTCGTTTCCCCCTTTGAATCGGAGAAGGACCATCTAGACTGCCAATGAGCACGGATGATCTCCAAATTATCTCTCTATCAACAAGGGATTCATCTGCCAAAAACTCAAAGTGCAATATATGAATAGATAGTAAAATTGGTGCGAAGGTTCTATGCACGTCTAGGGGTCGATCTGCCGCGGACGCGGCCGGCCCTGATTCAACTATCACGAATTTGCGCCGCTGTTTTATGTAAACCGACTCATATTCATTCACAGTATTTGGAAACGGAGCGGGCCGTACGCTGCGGAACGTTAAATGTGCGTAGATTCTTTGATTATAGGAGAGCCGTTTGGTTAAATCTCGTCTAATCTTATCGGTGTTCAGAAAAAAACTCGATGCAAAATGAGAAAAACAGAAATGAAACTGTTAGAGTTAGAGATAGAATTACGTTTAAAACTTTCCAATATTACAAAAGCGATGTACATACTATATATCTCACTTTGATAGCCATAGCATTCGTACCCCGATTTCACATCAAGTACAAATATACGGTGCAGCGTATGCGTTAAGGTTGTATCGGTCGTTCACCATAAAAAGAAAGGGCCGGCATCGTACTGGACATTCCGCGCACCCACGCGCGCGAACGTAACTCGGCTACTATTCCGTCTTCCCTGCCGTCGTGTGCGTGAGTGTGGATGTCTAGTAATGTATGCGGCACGTATGATGCACGCCGGCCCGCCCGCGTGCCGGCGCCGCCGGACACGTGCGCGCCGCGCCGCAGCGCCAGAAGCGCTCGCCGGGGGAGACGAAGTTATTATAGTGCCATTTTCCGCATACGTCGCGCGCACACCCTCATAAATATTCTCACGGAGGCCATAAATTGCGTCACGCACGTAAGAAATCTCGACTTTAGCATACGCCGTGCGACCTGCTCGAGTAAATTCGTCAGCGTAGTGCGCCGACTAAAAATGAAATTTATGATGTAACTTCTTATTAACTTCTCGTGAAGATGTGACGTAATCTCTTTTGAATTTCTATGACATGATAAAGTCAATTAAAATTATTTTTAAATGGTATTTTGTGAATGTCTGATGCCAGACTCTCTGTAAGAAATTCGAAAACTAATCTAATTCTCATTTTTAGTGAATTGAATTGTTTTCAGTAGGTCGCTTTTTTTCAGTAGGTAGGCTTCTAGGTTCAATTTTTTCTCTCTTTTAGATTCGTCTGTGTACAGCTCTGAAATAGTATAGTTCCTAACTATAAAACTATGTATGAAAAGAAAATTCTTATAATTGATCAGTTTTACCCACTGCGACAGGTGACTTCATTTTAATTAATTGGTGTAAAATTGGTACAATTGATACGAAACCATGATTTGTGTTTAACTTGGAATGCTATTGTTTCAAATGAGGTGTTGAAGTCGTTAAAATATATATTAACATATTTATTGTTGAGGTTCGTGAAATTTATGCTAACGGGATATAACTTATTGAAAGATTGTTATCGTTCTGTTTTTGTCACTGTCAATAGAATTTAATCGTGTCGATAAAGTAAACATTTAATCAAGTGTGATAGCATCATATTTAAGTCTATATTTAATACATATCGAATAATAACTTTATAGATTTCTAAAAATAATTATTCAATTTCGACCTGATATACTCGCAGTGGCGGTCGCTGTGCAGGCGACGCGCCGGCCGGCTAGGTGACCGACTATTTCTGCTCTCGTCTCCGCGTCGTCTCGCTGTGCGTCAGCTTTATCGACGCGCTTGCTCGCGGGCACTTTTTTTAAGTGACCGACACGCGGTGTTTGCTTTATTTATTGACGCTCGTGTCCAGCTCACCGCCGCTTCCGGTCACCGCGAGGGACTCGGATTAGCTGACCGTCGGATTTATGTAATCGGTGCTATTATACAGTTTCGTTTACGTACTCGTTTCCGAGTTGATATATGTCGCCGTATAATGCTGAATTTAGTACAGGTGAATGATTTGATTTATAAGTGTTTTGTTTTAATAAAATACCTTTATAAAAACAACGCGGTAGCACTACAGAGGTAAAATACTCATTCATCGTAATAAACAACTTTGTAATATATGATGATAAATATATTTGGATGAATATTTGAAAATGGGATTCAGGCATTTCACCACTTTTTTCTATCTTTTAAATCAAAATAATAGCTTCGATCAGTTTACTATATTTATAACTTGTTATAATAACAGGTAAATGAATATTATCCAAAGAAAATGTGTTATAATTTCTGCAATTAACCACCAAACCTTAAAAGTGTAATTGCCTTGTATTGCCCCCATGCAATGACGTCTACTAATATTATCGATATTGTTAAAAATAATGAGTCAAATTATGTTTTAATTAAACGTGTTCACATTTTCGTTATTCTCCAGCTGACGTTTCTACTTGTACTATCATTTATAACATTCGTCGCATTTCATAGTTATATGCATGTAACACAATTGATTACTTACTTTTCAAAATCAGTTGCTAAACGCCCGACAACGGGACAACAGTGTGTTGGCGCCAGTTGATATATAATTCCCCTGTATATATTTATTTATGACAAAAGGCTAGTTTTATTTACATTGTTTATAATGTGTTCACGTAGAATTGTCAGCTTAACTTATAAGTTGTATATAACAGAAACTCTTTTTCGTCTTTGAATCTGAAATTGTAATTCCCCTGTCCAGAGTGATATCGGGGGTATTTACAATGTTCGCAGGACAATTACATTCCTCATATCGCTATTCCTCATTTTTTTAGTCGTGCGCTTTTGTCAGAGTGGTCGTGGTCATGTTTCGTCCGACCTTTCAGTAGCCATTCTCGATATGCGTTTTCATCCATTTTTGGCATTATGCGGACACACATTGATTTTGGAGCGTGTGACGGAATTTATAAGGAATGACCGTCACGTGGGACAGCTTCTCCGTGATTTTTTGCCTTCCATTTTTCAGACGTTTCATCGAGTTTTCATTGTGGGTAAAGTGTCCAAAAAACTTCTGGATTCACATTTGTACAGTTGACGATTAAATACCACATTTATAATGCATCGATCTTCCAACGACCCCGTAGCCTTAACATCCATGTCGCGGCTCCATATAAGAAGATTAGAAATAATAGGCATCACATCAAGCGAACTTTAGTATTTTTGGTGATCTTGCTGTGTCTCCAAATCTTCCAAAGGTTTGCTACCGCCGATCTAGTGACTGCACACGGCCAAGAATCTCCTCCTCGCAATCACCAACGTTTGTTATAATCAAATCTATGTATAATGTATTTCTTACCACTTCGCAGTTATCTATGGCATTAATTCCGGGACAGTTGTTATTTGCTTGGTCTATAATAATAGTTTTGGTTTTTTGAAGTAAAACTTCTTTACGCACGTTTGCCTTGGGAAGTAAGCTGGTGAATGCGTGACGAGAGCGTTACGAAAAATGTGATCGGGCGAGGCGAACGGAAGTTGAGAGGGAGATATAAGTTAGTGAAGACAGAAAGAGAGAAGTTACGTTTCGTATATTACTGTAGGGACAAGAGAGAGAGGTGCGAGCACACATTTTCTTTCTCTCTTTCTTTCATAGCCAGTTATGTTTCGTATATCTAAGACACAGTGCAAGCCTATTGTCTGTATCGCACTGTAGGAACGAGAGAGAGCAGTGCGCGGACACGTTTTCTTTCTCTCTTCCTCTCATAGCCAGTGGATGAAATATATATATATATATATATATATATATATATATATATATATATATGCGAGTTTGCTAGTGATGAGAGGTGGCGGATTTTTTTGTATATTTCTTACTTCTGTGGACGTTTTTGAAAAATTATTTTAGTATTAATGCTTCAATCATGATCAGGACTAAAATTACATTTAATTAAAGTGATTATATCGTTTTTTTAATGATATTAAATACTATTTTTGCAATAATGCGGAGTCAAAATATTACCATTTAGGTTACAATTATTAATAAGGTGAAGACGCCATAATTTTATACTGTTGTTTTTATTTTCTTTTCAAAATAATTATTTTCTTACAATAATGTTTTATTTAAGATATTCAAAAATATTAATTTTAGTTGGCATGATTATTTTGAATACGTGATTTACTTTGTTCTGTGTAAGTAAGCAGTAAGTTTTAACTTGGTTAACATTATGTTCCCGTTTGAAATAAACTGGTAACATGATCTAGTGACCTTGAATGATATAGTAATTCTCCTACATTAGTAAAGAATATTATCAAGTCCGCTTAGAAATTAGTTGTTTCTAAATTACTTAAAACAATGAGAAAAGTCCTTCCTGACCGTTTGCTCAGAGCCCCATTCAAACATGACTCGCTAATGAAATATTTACCTATTTATAAATAAGATTCTCTTCTATCGGTTTGTTTGTCAATACTTCAACTTAATATTAAAAGGAAGCTTCAAATTATAACAAAAACAGTTGATCAGCTCGTGTCACACGCAGTCACGGATACATATCGAACCATCAGTTCGCTTTGGATATTCAAGAAACTTCGAAAGAGATCGCAACCTTTTTCTCGAAAATAAAGCACCTGTACGTCAGTTTTGTTGAAGTATCTTACTTCAAGCTTCACGCAGTGGTGGTATATGTAACTACGCCTCGTCGCCAGTATCAAATGAAAAAGAGGGAATAGTATTTCTAGTTTAAAACGCCGTCCAGAAGTTTCTCATTTCCAGATTGCGTTAAAAAATCCATTTGTTGTTTTGGTTGTGCTGCATTGAAGTGTTGTTGTTTTTACGAATTTTGAATTTTTGTGTTATATCGAATTTCTTCGTAGGTAATTAATTAATACACTAAAACTCTTTAATTGTCAAACATGTTTTTATTGTGGCAACAACAGCTGACATGTCAGCCGACTGACTTGAGAACTTGTGCTGCTCTCTGGTTAATTATTTACACAAGAGGGTAGGCATGGGCAAACCGAACGAATTCCGTGATTGCAACCATTTGTGAATGATATCGAAAGTGATGACCCGGTTATTTGATTGAATCAACCACAAACTGTACAGTTCGTGTTATGGGCGTCGATGCGGTGCCGCGTTCGGCCACCGGTCACCATTCATTTACGAGTCGATGAATGTTCATTTTTCACAGACTGCCGCGTGTGCCCACTTTTGCACCATAAATATTTATCGTTTATTGAAATAGCAATAATCAATCTGTTGTTATTGAGATGAATGATTTGATGGCGTCGATTCTTTTTAAAGAGAATGTTTAAAATATGTCAACATTTTTTACTATTTGAAATATAAATAAATGCATTTAAGATTTCTTTGGATCGGTCATTGATCTCTCATTGATTAATCAAATTGCGTAGCTTGTGCATCTATGTCAATTGTGAACTATGACCACATTTTAATTAGAGAGAAAGTTTAAAGACTAAAAATATTGCTGGCTGTTTTTATAATAATTATGATCCAATCGTTCAATGATATTTTTTTTTCGTTTTTATTTACATATACTTCGGCACCCAATAACTTTCCTTAGTATTTTTGCTACTTATCTATATTTACTGTTATGAAATGTTGAATTTACTGAGGAAACCAAGTGTCCTGTAGAAACATTTCAATTTTATTTATGATAGGACAGGAAAACGCTTTCAACTTCTTTGATTCCAAAACTGTATTCTAGCAATAAGGAAAAAGCAAACAATAAGCTGTTACGATATGTTTAACCACACATGGTTGGATGTCGGTTAAAAATCGAAGCTATATAGCTATAACAACTCATTTTATTGATACGAATATGATAATTATAAACAGATTAAAATCAAGCAGCAATTTTCCAAAGTCTATTAAACATAACACTAAACACTTCATGTAATCGGAAAATATTACAAGTTAAATTAATTAAGTGAATATGATTATTCCAATATAAATGAATTAGTGTAAACTAATTATATACCTATTGAACAACAGTTTCTAAATACAGACGGATACACCATTATAATACGTATATACACAGTTCGCAGTACAGCACTCTTATGTTACGAAGAATGAATATGTATACAAGTTATCTTAATAAAAATTATGTATATACTAGTTCAATTATTAGTCTGTTATACCGGCGTACAATGAATATATTCGTTAATAAACCGTCGCGCCAGCTAACGGTGAACAATTTGTAATACCTATTCAATATTTATTTACATACAGTGTCCAATTTATCGAAGTAAATGCGGCCGCCTTACGGATGACGCGATACGTGGTATGGCCGTCTAACGAAATGTTCCCTTAGATAGAATGACCCGTGAACTGAATCGAAATCAAAATATCAATCATCAATCGCGACTATGCGTGTCACTACTTCGGTGGAGTGTAACATGTGATTCGTGCGAAACTATCGATCCAATCAAATAATCGTGAATCAGATCTCATGATCGTTATTGACGAAAAACACCGAATCCTAGATAGAGTCCCATCTATTCGTTCGTTTGTGATTGACACATACCTACAACGGGGTGAACGTTTAAGGCGTATATAATATAAATCTTTATTTTTTTAGAAATAAAATGAGAACACTCAATAGAAATTTTTTTCGATAAAAGATTACTTTCTTGCCGAAAAACTGGTAATATTTCAGATAGTCGATAAAGAGTTATTCGAGAAATTTTGACCATCAATATAGAAACGTAGGGTTGGAAATGATATGTTGCATTTTCGAGATAAAAGCCTTAATTTTCTTCGATTTTTTGTTTAATTCCTAAACACTTCAAGATGCGATTGGACGTGGTAATTTTAATTTTGCTCTTTCATAATAAAATATATGTAGTAAATATATACAATAAATTTAGTATTAGTAATTTTGAGCAAATGCATTCATATCAGTCGATTGCAACTATTACAACAATATGAATAAATTGTTCATAATACGGGTTTAATTGTCTACACTTGAATATGAAATCGGATACATAAAAGGAAGTAAAGTAAAATATGATAAAGTGTGGAATATGGTAATATTAAGATAGAGAGAAAAAGACATGTATATAGATGAAAAATCAAGCCAAAGGTCATTGACATGAAGAGGTCGACGCACTGGTAGTTCAAAGGAAACGTTCTATAGTAATGACCTGGATACATTGGAAATGTAAATTAATATAAATAACTCTGAATTGGATGAACTGACGAATAAAGTTACAATATGAATAAAATATTAATATAAGCATCTAGTGATTTTATTTTGAGGTGCCGCGAATGTATATTTGGCGATCGTCTTTACTTAAATTTCCATCGCTTAATCTTTATATACATATGTATCTCTGCGTCGGTCTTTCTGCGTTTCGCGTACTTCCTCCGTGTACTTCGTACATTTCCTCATACAGATCCGTTTTCTCTGTCTATTTTTAGCGTCGCATCGTTTCTTGTCGAGACTACCGAGTACGAGACGAAGGAACATCCCTTTACTTGTTTCAGCTTTCCTTCGCTCGCTTCCTGCTCAAGTATTCATAGATTCTGTTATGAATGCAAACAAATACATTATCTTCTTTTACGAATCCTATTTTTTCATGTTTTCTTAAAGGTACGCTCAACTGTGTCACAAGGTATTTAGCAATTGTAAGAAACAAAAAAAATATTTTTATTGGATACAAAAAGTTTGGTATAGCTATAAAAAATTGCTTATGTTCGTGTGGTATTTCAGTATTTTTTTTTTAAATTAATATTTCCAAATTGTTTCATATAAATACTAGGTACACTATATTACCTAAATGTGTATGTACGTACTTTTCGTAACACGAGTTCTTATCGTAATTAACAGGTTTTATTTTTCTAGGCAGATTGTGATTCAAACCGTTTTATTATCTTCATTTACCTTATTACGCCCCTTTATCCTTTTTCTCCATTTTCAACTTTTATTTTGTCCCATCAATCCACCATTTATTCCAATGCCCGTAATGCCTTTTTCATTAAACGCACCGGTAATTTCATTTCCTGTTGTATTACTACTTATTTTTTCTTATTCCATTCCATTCGTTGGTAATAACTGCAAATTCTCACTGTATAAATGTTTGTACATTGTTATTTTTAATAATCTACTCGGTTTATAGTTCGTAGTACCGCGAAGAGATTATAGGCACAGTCGAATCGCGGATTGAATGTCTGAATGGGCGCCATCGGTGAACGGAGGCGCGCGCCGCGAGATGAGACGAGGCGGCGGGCCGCGGGCGTGGCGCGATCGATACGGCCGGGCCGGGCGGCAGCCCCGCCCGGCGCGGCCGGGCGGCGCGCCCTCTCCGATCGCGCGCCCCGTCCCGCGAACCCGTTCGTTGCGCGCTCTCGGACGAACGCTGGCCTTTCGTTCCTGTATCGCTGCGGGACGCGATGTGTGAAATTATATCTTTTCAAAAACTTGTCTGTTTGAAATGAAATTTGTTTTTCTTATAGTTTACATAATGTACATACATAATACGTATATGTGTGCGTTATAATTTACCTTAATTTTGCCTTTCGAGACATGTATTTTTCTGTAATATGTACTTACATTTTGTGTTTGTGCTACCTTACCCATTGGTTCTGCATAAACTTGACGGAACAAATGGCATTCGCATTCTTGGTTAGTACTATCTACAGTATTAACCGAGAATGCGAATGCCGTATTCCTCATCATGTTCGATCGGTCCGTTCTAAGACGTAGGAATATTTATTTATTTAGTTCTTGAAAACCCCATGCCCAACTTGCAGGTTTACCCACAGCGCTGGGCGTGAGGAAGAACATAAGAACAAATGGTTATAAAACAATAATGAATAAGACACTAAAGTATTAACTATAATGAATATCATCTATTGGCCAATCGTGAACTACCAAGCGCCTGTTTAACCCTATTTCTGAAGCGGTCAATGGAGCAGAAAAAATATCTAGACTGGACGCATCTCGCAATACTGCCTTGAAAATGCCAGTGCACGAATTGGCGATGATAGCGACGATACGACATTTCATCATTTGCTAAAAGTCGTAGAAGTTGTCGAGGAGGTAGAACCTATCGCTGAAATATAGGTTATTTATTAATGTTTGTTAGCAAGATCTAGATTGCTAATACGGAACATAATCGTAACCCGGTTACGCTCCACGTAAAGCGACACGTCGGATCGCCGAGCGGCGAGCGGTCGCGAAGCCGACCGGCGGCGGACGCGGGTTAATCGGTCCGCCGGCGGGTCGTTCGCCCCGCGCCGCGACCTTGCGCCCGGAGGGAAGCGCGCTCGTTGTTTACTCGGGCGGTAAACCAGCGAAAACTTTTACTTTATAACTCGAATCGATTGAAATTGGCTCAATTACTCGCTCCGACACGTTTAACTGGCTCGTTTGCGAATCGTCGCGTCGTACAGATAAGCGCCGCGCCCCGAGGCCGATATAAATTGCTGTCTGAAATGGTACCGCGAGTCGCGCTTGAATGGAAATTGAGTGCTGCTGTAGTGAATGAACTGTTGCTTTTATGTTTAACGCGCTCTCTCTTTTAAAGGAACTGGCTAAACGAAACTATCGTTGAATGTTTATTACGACAAGGGTTATATCGGTTATCTATTTATTTATTTTTGTACTTTAATGTATCTAATTGATAGATATGGCGGACTTATTGCTACAAGAGCAATCTCTTACAGCCAACCAGAACACCAATGCGGCCCCGCTCGACGAGCGGGAATCGAACCTTGTTAACAACCAGTTGTGCCCTGTCAACACTTATTCCTAGTCTAATTAACTAAATTAACTTTTTTATTCTACTTCGTGTTGGAAGGGCGGCAATACTTTTTTTGGCGTTTCGTCCTTAAAAATGAACTGATGAATTACAGACGGACGGATGGATGGACAAGCAATCACTTGGTTGTCCGTCCGTCTGTCTGTCTGTCGGTCAAAGCTCTTTTTGCTCAGGAACGGCTTGAGATATTAAGTTAAATTAATATCGTATACAGAGGTCTACGGTCTTACATTGCAGTAAAAAGATCAGTTTTTTCAGCTCACGCAACGAAAAGGTATAGCCCTTTAATGACGCGTATTTTTCCTTTATTTTTACTACAGGCTTACTCATTGTTCATCCAAACCTATAGGGTATTCACGGTCGACTTATAATCTTGAATGTCGGCATAATTTTATAGCACAAAGGGAAAATAGAAAAATAAATGATTTCTAATTTTATCTAGGATCGTTCATTATTTATATGAGCGCGCGCCTTTATATGAGCACGCGCCTTTATATGAGCGCGCGCCTTTATATGAGCGCGCGCCTGTCAAAGATATATTTATGATGCAATATATTTACGTTCTGAAAATTAAAATTTCGTAAATAGTTTAATAGAAATACTATGTACAATTAAATATTTACAAACGCCTTTCCGGAATTCTCGTAGTATTAGTTCTACTCGTACTTGACAGGTTTTTTGAAATTAATTTTCTTATGGGTTCGAAAATGGCTCAAATACATCATCGCTGTCGTACTAAAGTTTCCTTTATTCACGATATGGCAAAATAAAGAACGGTATGTGAAAAGACAGTACGTCGCAATCAAGCTTAATGACTTGATGTATGTAACAAAAAGATGTATCTCCTGAAGGCTGCAAATGTAAAGAATTCGGAACTGAACATTAAAATGGTTCCACGGAGACCAAACAAATAAAATTCGTCGAGAATTGAACACGGTATTGTGGATTGAAAATCGGGAAAGCGATTTTATTTTGGTCAGGATTTCTTCAGCTTGAAATAAAATTAGGTTAGTTATAAAAAGAGTAAAGGAATTTCGTGTAACCGAGAAATGTTATGACAACAAACTGCGCTTGTTTACGTCAGCGGATAGCGGAATCTGTATTTATGAGACGCAATTGTTGTCTTTAGTCAATAAAATCTGTTTACGCGACTGCGGCTCTAAAACGGATTGTGTTTTCAATTTAAATTATTTTAATTGATTTAAAAAAAATTGTTTTTCTGTAGAATAAAACGGAGGAAAATATAAATAATAAGTTATTTCAAAACGTTGACATCTGAATCGTTTTTTATAGACAACATATTGATTTTCCATCTTCTTCGTTATTACTGTGGTTGACAAGTTTTGTCCGGCCAAAAGCGGCTTTAAATTTTATTTAATTATTCATCACATCCAACCTTATAAACGTTAACCGATCGTTTCAGGAAATAATATTTTTGTTTCAAACACGATCATCCCTCTGTAAAAATAATAAGCCCTTCTAAAGAATGCGCCATTCATGACGTTATCGAGTCCGACCCACGTCGTGAGCGACGTAAGCGGAACACAATAATAGAACTGTCCTTGGACGAGTGTTTAGACCCTCGTTAATACATATTCATTGAGCGCACCGCCAGAGGATAAGCGAGCAGCCCGCGCCACGCACCGAGCCGGTCGCGCTCGGTGTCGTAACGTTATCGCGTAACGTAACGCGGACGCTCCAGTTGCTGCACGCGCGGCGATGCACTTTAACGTGTTGCACCACTTCTCTGCTTTGATGCAACAGTTGTTGCAATGGCGTAATATGGCGAAGCTATTTAGTAACGTTTGTGTAATGTTTGTAGTTCAATTAACTTTTTTTTAAGATATCGCACTTGTGTATATTTAAAGAAACCCTTAAGCAATTTATTCAAAGTCACGTTTATTAAAATAACCACCTATAATCGACACCTTTAAGTAATATAATTGTAGTTAATAAATAACGACAAACTTACAACATATATTATTTTATGTCTATTGACATTATCAAAAGTCGCGTATAGGTATGATAGTAAGCAACCAATCTGGTTGCTGTCGATGTGTATTATATAGGTATTTTAAATATTTTTCTATGTATGTCCGTCAGTCATCCTATAAAAAAGTTATTAATATTGATACATTCCATCCATATCTTTAAGCAATAAATTCGTAATAAATAATACATTCCACTATATTTTCAAGCTTTGCTATTGTCATTAATGATGATCTTGTATTGTCCTTGTATGTCGTCACTGTGGTGTGTTGGGTTGATCACAACGCATACGACTTTTGACTGCGTGGCACACCGCGGGGAGCCGGGCTCGATTCCCGGCCACTTGTCGAGCGGGCTGAACTGGTGTCCTGGTTGGCTGTAAAAGATTGTTCTCGTAGCGATAAGTCCACCATATGTATCAATTAGATACATTCAAGTATATAAATAACGATCGGACCAAATTTGAAGATTTTGAAGCTGCCTTGCGTGAATGACGTGCTGCAACTTCTATAAAAATTTGGTAAGTTTAACAGGTATGCGAAAAATAACATTTCAGCGAAGAATCTCTATTATTGTAAATGCTCGCTTGTTGCACTCGTTACCACTGTTGAGAGGGGTAAATGGTATTACCAGCTTCCAATCTCAACTCGAACCGGTATTCAAAGTTTCAATTTCTACCACAAGTAAACAGTTATTGCTTACATTAAAACAATGTCACTAGGAATGCACATCTCTAGGATAGAAGCTCTAGCGACTAAAGTTCAATGTCTGTGCTATGTATTAGAATGTAACACTTTTAAACCTGTATAATACTTTCATATTTAATTTTAGTTATCTAATTTTAGATGTTTCATTTAATTAATTACCTTCTCAGTCTCCCAACGACTGTTACGTTTGGCTATATTTAAAAGTTGTGCTAGACCATTGCGTTGTAACTATAATTATAAAACTCAAACTTGAGGATTACGAAACATCAACACGCCATTGAAAATTATTTTAGATATTACGTTGAGCACTTGTTTTTCTGAAAACTGTGGAAAAATGTTAACGAGCACTCAAGTCGCGACGCCGACGTTACGAAAATAGTGTTCGCTTCACTCGCTTGGCCATTGAACGTGAACAGTAATGTCGTATTAGCGACTCGTTTTTTAAATTATATCCATGACTAATGTGTGAAAGCGGACAGTTTACTTTTGTTTTATTAAGTTAATTAATTAGAATGTCGCCGAAACAATGTACCGGCTTGATGGATTGTTAATTATGTCGGGATCCAACAAAATAGTCGGAACACATTTCACACGTGGCCTTCGGCAATGTTTTCATATTTAATATGGCTATACGTGACGTGAAATCAGCTATACTTATAATAACTGTCTTAATAATGGTAATATTTTGTGGAAAATTTAATTTTGGGGTGTCTACTAAATAAGCTAGAGAACATAATGCAACGGTATTTCAAATTTTAGTCTGTCTGTATGTTTGGACGTCGCAATAATACTCCTGAACGAATTTAGACTGTAATTTCACCGTTTTACTCTTTAGAGCCAGAGTAAAAATATGACGTGTTGAATATTTTTAAACTTTTTTATTTTCGTCAGCACACATGTTTCATTGCTTGTAGTCGATCACTTAAAAACGCCTAAGCTAATTTAGATTGAGTTTTTACTGTTTATTAATCTATGGAAAAAAAACTTGTTATATAATACAATTATTAAAATAAAATTATTATTAAAAAAATAAATAATTAGTGATATATTATGTCGTCAATGATTAACCATTCACGACATAATATATCATCGTCACAATTTTACCAATGCACAGCTAAGTGAGGTAGTACACGCGAGCGAGACCGCGGGCACAAAGCTAGCTATCATAAGATCTCTTTGTTTATTTTAGTCGCGATGTGATTTTGTTTTTAAACTAATATAATCGCATTTATGTTTACGTTTATCGTTGAATGATGACCTATAGGTGTAATATTCGCATTAACGATATCCCCTTACGTAACTGTCTTGCCCGTTCCACTTCGTGGGTGCTGTCTTGTTTAACTAATAGTAATAATGAATACATGATGACGTATTCAGATTGAAAAGGAATCTCAATGGGGTGACACTAACGTCCGCCTGTCACAAGTTAACATATAAGTTATTTACTGGATATTGTCAAGAATTTAATTCTTATCCTAACGCTATGGCTATCGTTTCCCAAATCTATCAAAAGGACGTGGAATTGGTCCAGAATACGAGCTAATTAATTTTTTTTAAAAATCGTATAACTATGACTTTCAAAAAATATTTGGCGCTCCGTAGAGGATTTCTAAACATAAGTTTTTATTCAATTACAAAGTACCTTTTACGTTTAAGTCGATAAATAAAACATAATTTATCCATTTAGATTAGATAAATTAATAGATATTTACTTTTCATTGCCACAAAAATCATACCAGTGAGAATAGTTACTGAATCGACGATCTCATGTCTCTATGTAATTTGTGGTGACCCTATCAACCGAAAATGTATACCAAGGTGGAACATTTATTTTTAAATGTGGAATAAGTAAATACTATTTTCTTTATAAAACGCGCCGACCCGTTTTACGTTTGGATGACAACAGAAACGAAAAAAGATTGTAATCGTCCGTATCTCTATCATGCTAGCGCGTTCGCGCGTGTGCGCTCGTTGTATGGTCCAGCGCCTAAACTGCAGGTCATATTCCATTGGAATTTGATAATTGGAGGGTTTTTATAAACATTTTAGAATTTTAAACCTTTTTTTCTAACGTCGAAATTGTAGGCGCACCTCGTAAAAAAATGATAAAATCAATTTGTTGAAATAACGACTCGAACGAATTTATTGAAACTTCACACATTACTAATGAAACAGATGTTTATGGAAACATAAAAAAGCGGCATAAGTCGTTTTTCTGGGAAAATGTTGTAGAAAGAGTTACAATTTAACGAAAATTTACGAAATTGTGCCTCTTCGTCCAGCGAGGACAGGGCGTGCGCGGTTTCGATGAATCGAACACCACACATATTCTACAAGATAAACAGCAAAATAAAAAAATAACGCTTTATTGCGACATTATAAAAAATCTAATTAAACTACATAAGCGTTTAGTTAAACTGTTTGTTATTTTCTCTATTACATTTGCTGTCCCTGTCCCCAGCTTCGATTTGTTTTTATTTTTCTAACAATTTCTGGGTTTCATTTCAGTAAAACGCAAATATTGTGCACAACAGTTCACGGAAAATAAAATTTTATTGAATATTTTTTAAACGGATAAATAAAATAAAATATCACGAGCGTAACAGTCGCGCGCATTTTCATCAATTGTTAATGTTCAGCAATAAAAATACGTAATAAAAACAAAATTGACGAAAGAATGGAAATAACTAATAAAATCGTACAAAGAGATATCAAAATTTATATTTGATGGAAATGAACGGCGGCCGTAACACTTGCAGGATTTTACTTTTTTTATTTGTTAAAAAAAGGTATTATTTTTCGACAAATTTTTGATAAACAAAAATTGCGTGTTACCAATGTGAAACTAAAAATTGGTAGAAAATAAAAACAAATTATAGGTTCTTGAGATATAAGGAGATAGCAAATGTAACTTACACGTGAAAATGACGCTACAAGTTATTAACCTTGTTCATATGTGATTACTTTTAAACATTACAAATATGTCTCGCTAGATATTCTGCAAATAGGTCAGTAATCACAATAGGACAGTAGCATAGTAGATGTGTAAAAATACTAATCGCAGGAACCGACCCTTGGACTCTTTCCGCCCTCGTATGAAGAGCTATTGCGGTCCACATCCGGCGCGTTCGTATTGACACAGCCGGCCAGTCGTACGTTATTGCTTTGCCTCTTAACGCTTCAATTGAATAATCCACATCAGTTTAGCCGAGCGCTCTACGTTCTATCGGTGCGTGGGCGTCGCCACGCACGCACGCCTCGGCCGCCCCAGAGCGAACGCACTTACTGGTATTTTATTTAACGTGAATATAAATGTCACATCTTAAAAGGGGTAAAAATAAAATTCAGGAAGGAGACGCCTATATTCATAAAATGGCTGTATTTTGCTACGTTTGAAGAATTTTATAGTGTACTACCTATGTGAAGGTAATTTTGATACTTCTTAACGTTTTCGTTGTCTAGTAAAAAACGAAGGCATTTTTTTCTCTAAAAAAATTGGATTACTCGCGAACGTTATTTTTTGCAATACAACCGCCCGAGACTACAGACGAAGTCTCGTTTCATATATTAGGTATTGGAATTAATTCGTACAGTTTTTTGGGAAAATACTGCCCATCGCTTGCTACTACTTTTCCCCATTTTTCGGGTAGGAGACGGATGCCCCGTCGAAAGAACGCTTCGTCCTTGGAGGCAATCCATAAATTGATCACTCGAATCGTGTTACTTGAATCCGTAATCTACGCCATCATACTTACGTTTCTTTCCAATATCAGGGACAGTTTTGATATTAAATTTTTGTAAAGCTCTTTGTAAGTTGCATTTACGTATACCGCGCAACACAGGCGAACGATTTTTGTGGTGGTGAATTGGCGGCCCATAATTGCAGACTTGTGTGGGACAAAGTCGGTGGCCGACTATCCACTGATTTAGCGCATAAGTCAAAGCGCGTGCGACGCCGACTAAATGTCTACCCTCTCCGTTAGCGCATGTTCAGTCATATGTTCTATACTTCATTCGTTATCGTGTTTTAACTTGTAACGTTGCCGTTGACTAGAATCGGCCAGTTTTTTTTATGGAGTCGATTTTTTTGTAAAGTACCTAAGTAAGTAAAGTATTAAATATCATATGTTCTATTTTCTTCGATTATTGTCGTCAATTGAAACGGCATAGTGCGTAAAAATTCTTATTTACTGAAAATAAAAATGTTTTCTTCTCTAGGTCTAGTCTAGGACTGCGCTTTGAAAACGGTTTGCTCAATTTCTCTTTCCTCAAAGGCACCACTATTTTCTACGAGAAGTTTTTCTCTGCCTGAAAGCTGCAAAACTTTAGAGACAACTGTAGGAATTTACCCTCCTTAAAAGTGTTGAAAAGTGGTCTGAAAAAGTTCTACTTCTCGTAACCTAAATCTTACCGCTCCTGAACTCCGTCCCGCATGGCTAACCACGCCTTGTCAATAGTTATAAATTTTCTTTTTATGTATTTTATACATATAAAATTATACCCGTGAACATATTTTATATCATTACTTTTAGTGAGAATAACGCATTCACATCAAAATAACAAAATATCGGACAATACCGGTAAATTATTACTTACTTTAAAGTTCGACATTTATTTTTTAACGTCGTAAATCAGTTTCTGATATACGACGTTATAAATAAACAAACAAACATACTGAGAGACACTTAATACGGCATATTCTGCCTTAGGTTCTAAACAATGCATCTCATCTACACTGATGTAATTTTTATTTAGTATTCAACCCAACTGACACGAATTCTAAAAAAAACTTGTCTAAAAATACGTAATGTATAAACGTTTTCCTTTAACATTTTAATATGCATGTTTATAAATTATATAAGTGATTTTCTTGTCAAAAAATATCTCAACAAGTAAATGCAAAGATCACGTAATCAATGTTTTAATGAAAAACAGACAGATGTTATATTAACAGAAAGTGGCACGATCGGATCGACTGGAGAAGAAATAAAATAGACGGGTCATTTAAACCCAATTAAAAACAACCATGTCCACGTCGAACGTGCGGCTAATCTTGCGTTCGACGCTGTTCGTAGCGTCGGCGTTGCGGGACAAACGGACAGGGGACGGAAGCGGAACCGCCGCGGACGGATGCAGCGCAGCCTCCTCCTCCTTCCGACGTGCGGCCCCTCTGCAAAATGTAAGGGCTCAGAACTGCGATCCCGTTCCCGTTTAGACATTTTTCAATGCATTCGTGATATCGCTAATGTTTCCTTGCTGTTAAAGAGGGTATAATGCATAATGCCTTTTTGAAGGTTTAGCTTGATTTTAAGGTTTAAATTGCGATACAGTGATAGAGCGGATAGCGGATTAATACGACGATAGCGAATGTGTTGTGATTATAATGCGAGTTGTCAAAAGATATCTACCGTCTTTTGTGCAATAGATTTAGGTAATTTGATATCTACCTAAAACTAGACCGGTCGTTCGGCGAACTTACGAAAAGGCACTTTCTGGAATAAAAATTTAGCATAGTTCACTATTCTAAAAATAGAGCCGTGTATTTAATCCTTTAGAAGATTCCCCAAGTCCTAATCAGGATTTAGGGAGATATACGAATGAATCGAGCACTAACCCCGGTTGGTTTAGTCCATCCAAAATAGTGACTAATTATATATGTTAGGCCGGTACAGGAAGGTAGGTCCGAGCGATACGATTCATTTTCATTTTTGCCACCTCTGTTTTTATTCTAATCTTACGAAAGTAGAACCGCTCGTTGTAGTTGTAACAACCTTGAATGTGTAATTATTTATGTGTTTATTACACATTCATCGGTACAAGCTACCACCCGTCATGATAAACAGGGCAAATGATAATTTAAAATCGAAACGTATTACGATACAACAGATCTAATACAGAGATACGAATCGAATACAATAAGACACGAATCCACTCTCAATTTAAATAAGTTGTATTCAGTTAGTTCGTGTAGGCGTGTATATGATCTATACCACGTCACAGCGGGAATTCTCTATGTACGACGAAATATTCGTGTTCACCGACTGTGAAACCTTTATTTAGGACAGCGAATTAAATTTGTTGCAGAGTAACTAGGAGTTTAAGACCGTTACGCACTATGTGTGATCCGTTCCGATGATACGAATGTGGAAGGCATGCTCAGAACGGATCGCAATAATATTTCCCATTAGCGACGTTCTGTAGAGTAAACGATCCGTCAAGTCGAAGATTTCTATATTCTTGGTTTATCTATTATTGACAATAGCTGAGAATAAAATGTAAAATTAGACGTTTATAACGAAATTTCCAATTAATTTTTATTTAGAATTACCGGATCTTACCCACGACTGCGACGTAACAAACTTAATTTATGTAAGTCTGCTGAGTATCTCTAGACAAGACATTTATTTTACTTCAATTCATACTTTGACTGTCTAATAAATATACATATAATTATGATGCTCAAACAGCTTTGGCAACTGTTATAAATCGAAAACAAACTGGACAAAAGAATAAAAAAATACTTAGATGCAAAGCAAAGTCATTTATCAGGCACTAAGCGACATTTTTTGTTATCTCTTAAAGACTGTTCGCTTTTCTGGAATAATATTCATAAAGCAGCCTATAAATGGGCAAAATTTGATTATTAGGTAACCAATAAATAAAATTTTTTTTGCATTTATTATACTAGGGCTCTTTGTATAACTTTCCTACTTTTTCCGTGCCAACGGCTCGCGGAAGGTTACTGAATACGGACGAGTATAATTGATATTGGAGTGGATACCCGAACGAAGAGAGGACGCGAAGGGGCATCCTTTAGGCGGGTGTGTACGGTGAGCGCCGAGGCTGGCGGCGGGCGTGGGTTGAAGGAATAAGTGTACTAATGAATTACGTCGCTCCGCCCGATAAGGCTAACGGTTCTCCGCTCGTTTGCGGCTATTAAACGTACATTTCGAACGCCAATTGAAGCGGGATATGAATGCGCCGCACGGATACACGAGCGCGGTATCTACGCACCACGGTTTGTTGCGGAACCGAAGCGCGCGATTTGTTGTTTCAATTTCTATAAGACTCGATAAGTAATTTCCTTTACGAGCCGTTGCTTTGGATGATTTAGTTGAGGAATTCGTATTTATTGAGAGAGAAATACTAGGCCCTTTACACATACGCCGGATGCCGCATGTCGCAGTTCGTACTTTAGTTTGTGTGTAAAACAAGTTTTGGTATAAATGCACTTTAGCAAAAGTTAATTTTTCTCTGTTTTCTTCTCTTCAACACAAAGAATACTTATAAAAATGACGTATTTAACAATTATAAGGGCTAAATAGATCGATTTAAAAGTGCTTTTACTATTTGTTATTAAATTTTTTAGAAACAAAAAATGCGAATTAATATGAAACGATTATAAATAAATCATTCGTTGCGATAAATAATTTGTATAGAAATAAATGTACGCCGATTTTTTTTAAATGGAATAAAGAAAAATAATGAAAAAATAACCTGCTACAGTACACTTGATATAAAGTTCGGAATAAACCGACTTTGTGACGAACAAAGTTATGGGATGCTTCCGATTTTGGGACAAATGGTCATTGGGCGACCAGCAAAAAATATACCAGACCATATAGCGTGACCGTCGAAAGGGTGCAGGCAAAATTAACACGATTAAGATGCCTGCGAGTTAATACCTAATACGATAAGTTTAGAGTTGGGAGTCGTTTGGTGGAACGGGTGATGTTCGAATTATAATTGTTTTCTTTATATCTAGACTATTTTTATCTACTTGAACAAAGACAGAATATTAACTGACATTTTTAATTACAAAATGAGCAAAAAAAAATTATAAAAGAGACATGAAGAGAAATATCGTAACCATTGTCATATTCTGTACTTCTTATGTCCACTTGACAAAGGGCATCCACGGTAGCCACAATTCTTTGTCATACTGATTGAATATCAGCATCGTTGTACTTCATTCCAACTTTTTCTGATGCTATTAAATTCCACCAGCACAGTTCACCAACGAGTCTGTTTTGGAAGGAGACGCGTCCTTTTCCTTTGAGGGTTCGTTATGAAGCCTATTCCGCTTTTATTTGATGTTTGATTTAAACTTTCGTGCATCGACCTAGCGAGTTCTCATTACACATTATCTTCGGTCAGAATATTCGCAGAATATATCTATGGCGGCGATCGAAGAAGATTTGGAATCACCGTCGAACACATTCCGTATCTCACAGCCGTTGAGCAGCGCGATTTTAACGCCGATTTTAGTTCGACTGGAATATTTTGAGTTTCATTCTTCCTGCCGATTTCCACTACCCCACAGCGCAGAATTACCAAAGGTCACTTTGGTCAGATATGGCGATCCGAAAAACGTGAAGCGATATTTTCTTCAGTTTCCTCTGTCTCTGAAACGACCTTGTCGAGATATGTAAATTGATGTGCCATGTGTGATGTTCCATTTATTTTGTGTCTAGCAGCAACTGTGTTGTGTTTTCATAATTGACCTCATTTCGTAGATCTTCCGCGTAGAAGTTTTAAAGTCAGTGTACGTCTCCTTCCAGTTCAACCTGGATATTCATATCTCAGCAGAAAGGTCATCAGCACAGCTGAGTCGTCTAAGACTTTTGACAATCCCAACTCAATTTTGCGTTTCATTCCATTATTTGTGCGATTCATTACGCCATTAAAATTTATGAATATCAATGTCGGTGAGGATAGTATGTCATCAATACCGATGAATCGATAAAGCTATGAATATCATATTTGTTGGGTGTCTTTCGGAGGACCGGTAAACTCGATTTGAAGAATGGTCCGCTCGCGTGGCGGAGCGCGCCGGCGGCCCGCGGACGGCACGTTTGATGTCGGCCCGCGGACGGCACCTTTGATGTCCGCGCTTCGAGGAACAGAAGCCGCCGACGCCATTCATCTCGATTAAGGCATTTTCTCTGGATCCTCAATTGATTGATCGATAACCGGAAGATAGTGTTGGAATTATCGCTAATTAAAATGACTTGATCTAATGAAAAAGTAATTTTTCTTTTCGAAAAATAATTTTTAATAAAATACTTTTTAAACAAAACATTTACAAGATTTCAGTGCAGTTTTATCTAAACTTAGATCACCTTTATGATGAGCTTATTAAGCAGTAGTCAAGTGATTGTTCTGTTAAGTGGTGAAAAAATATGAATTTTTCTGTATATTAAGATTATTTTCGCAGAATTGCAGAGATGCTTATTGAATTGTTTGTCTATCGCTCATCGATAGGTCTGCGTTTAAATCGATACATAAATATAATATAATTTAGCAAAAACTGCTCACAAATTTGACATTGAAAGACACATACTGGTGTCTCTTAATGAAGACGAAAGTGAAACATTTATGATATTGAGGGTAGCGTTAAAAGTTCCTAGAGTTGGGCATTTCTTATAATTGTAATAAGAAATTAATTATGGTTTTGAAAATCGAATTCTTTGGGATTCCATTGAGATACTTTGTTTGAAAAAAATTGGCGCCAATGGGAGATTTAGTGTGTAAACACGAGAAGATTTTCGTTAAATGATTCTCTATGATTTTCGTTGTGGTCTTAATGAACATTAAAATTACGATCGATTTCGACTTGTAACTTATCATGATATTAACGATTTCAAGCGTGGCTGTACCAATCTCAAGGATGATTTGCGCGAGAGTCGTCCCCCTTAACAGCGACAACTGAAGATAAGCTCAATGCTGTGCGGTTCTGGGTAAAGATTGACAAGAGAGTTAATAACCTATTAGAAGATTTGGGCAAGTTTAAGCATCGGTATGAGTCAAGTACAGAAAATTCTATATGATATTTAGGCGTCAGAAAGCTTTTTTTTAGGTGGATATCTCATGCTATACCGAATCCCAAAAACATGAGGTCACCCAAATGCTGATGTAATAAAATTAAGAGGTAGTCTGCGCAGTGGTTTTTTCCTTCTGGATAGTGACCTACAAAGGTGAAGAGAGGACGAAGTGCTGCAAAAAAGATGGTCATCCCAGTCTTCAACCGGACGGGTTATTATGTAATGATAGTTTTGAAAAGTTACCGCTGATTGGTATACCGGCAATTGTTTGTCGGTTGTTTAGGAAAAAGTTCGAGAGCAACGCCCTCGCAATAGAATCCCCATTCTTCGCGACAACGTTTCTGTGCACTCAAGTCAGACGAAAGACCGAATATTTGACGTGTCAATTTCAGTCAGTATGTCTGTAAAATAATAATTGTTTTAATGACAAAATATTTTATTTGGAAGCTGGTCGTATTTGGAGTAAAATTCTAAAAAAAAGATCATATTGTAGCAGTACTTTATCAGATATTTCAAGAATTAGTGCTTTAATTTAAAAGCTTTCGCTTTTGAGGAAGCCTAAATTTCGGAACGACCACAACAGGACACTATTAACACGCGAATATCGAATACACTATTGACCACAGCTGGACACTCAAATGCACCTTTTTGCAGTTCGCTCTGTACTTTTAAAATGATTAATTGATAGCTTTCCAAGTTGCTATGTATGAAGACATAAACGATAATAATAGAATTGTGAAAAGTCGGATAGTAACAGCTCTTGTATATATAATGAATTGTATTATGAGCTCAATGATATAATGCCTACATTTTTCTATACGATATAATGAGACAATAAAAGTATACTTAATTGTTTACCTAACTGATTACCCATAAACGTTTACCTAATTGCCTATATTGAGTCAACTCTAAATAACATCTTTTCCATGGATATTTTGTGGTCAATTATTGATACCGTTCGGTAATGGATCGGCTGCTCATTATTTATTATACAATGGCCTGTCCGACTCGGAAATGAGGTGGCCTTTACAAATAATTGCAATGAACACGTTCGTAATAGAAGAAATGACGTGTAATTAAGATAGACTGCAGCATTTAATTATCTCAACACAACTTAAAAGAACGTTACGTGCCCAAGGGTGTACACACGTACACTCACAAATCGTACAGTAGATTATTGTATATTTACAAATTGTATAGTTGCAAAGTGATCAATAATGTTACGTATCATTTTTTTTGCTAAATTTAGACAACGTTGTTTAACTTCGTCGTTTCCAAAGTGTTTTATTATGACGTTAACCCGTTCTAATTCTGCTAGATATTAGAGAAAAATGGATAACGTGTTCCGATTTCAATTACTTTTTGAAGTGTTTTATTCGTTGCCTCAGTAATACAGAGATCTTGCGTGCATATGTAACTTGTATAATATAGCTATAACAGATCCTTTAGTGCATAATAATCGACCATTGAATTGGAAGTTTTCGATTTATGTTTGAAACTGTAAAAACGTCACACAATTTTGGAACTCTGTACCCGCGACATAATCAAGTATCCATTTGGCGATTGACCGCAGCGATATAATATTTGAATGAAGTAGAACTTGACGCTAGTTAAAAACTACTAGCTAGAGTTAGCTAACAACAATATTTTTAGTTAAGTTCCTGCGCTCGAATCGTTTATCAGGATAAACCGAGTGTTAAAAATTATTTTTATTCCTCTGAGTGTAATAAAATTTATACGTTATTTATAGTTTAACAGAGTAATTCTAAAAGCTATCGTATAACCTTGTCTCCTTTGTATCATTCGTGATCATTGTAGTTTGTTGCGCGCATAGATGTCATAGAAACGACCTTGCCTGTCCATCTTATTGTTCGAATATACTGACAAAAAAATGTTTCAATGTATAGAATTACATAATCAGTGTACTTTGTCACGCTTATAGACGACATAAAGAAAGGGTGACAATTTTATTGCCGTTGGCGACTTTTGCCATACAAATTCGGTGGCTGATTTTTCATCAAATCTCGATTTCTTAAATCTGGAGGCGCGCGCGTTTGATAAATGTGTCCATCGACGATAGTCGTGTGTTCTATGCGCGCATTTTAACTTGTAATTTTCGAATTGGCGGGAATCAGTCCGAAGTTTTATAGGACTTGGTCATTAAAGTATTATATATCATGTGTTCTTTTTTATCCGATTATTGTCGGATCAATTATTATCAAGTGCCTGTGGTGCGAGTTAAGAGTGGTTGCTTTTATTGATCAATTTGTGGTTCTAAACTTATTTATTATATTGTTTACGTCTCGGTACTGAATAATAATCGAGTTCAACTCATATTTATATGTCTTTTTAAATTATATTAATCCTCGTCTTCATCGCTCTGCATGTATACATGCATGACTGTATACAATCCTCATTCGAAAGATTAAAATAACGGTGAAGATAACAGCTATATCGATCTTGAAAAACTTAGTCATTAAAAAGCCATTTGGAAAATTTGCAACGCGTGGAATTTAGTGCGATGAATATCTTCTTTGTTCTCGTTATTCTATAGGTAAAGAAAATTATCCATCAACGTTTGGGGTGGGGTTTATACCGATGTGACGTACTTTGAATAGGGCGACGTGGCGCGCCCAGCGAAGACGCGAAGAGGAGGGGTATAAAGTAAAATAGGTCCCAAAGGTCGTTCAGTTTTATTTATCGCCCCTCTCGAAGCTAGTAACGCACGGTCGCCCGAGTGTCGGTGTTTACGCGAGCTCGCGTACAAGAATGCATTTGCCCGACCTGCGGATCGAACAATGAGTAATGCCTCGGTCTATCGTTACCCGTTCGATAAAGAACAGAAAACAATAAGCGATATTATAAACAAAATTCTCGTATACGAAATAATTATAATGTATTACTCAAAACATGTGTTATGTGATACAGTCGACGTGTGTCGATAGTGCTGACGCGGTGCAGTGGGCGTACACAATGGCCCCGGCGGCGGCTAGATGAAAGCGTCCAATTCTTTATGCACGCTTCATGTGTACGCTCGACGACCGGCACGGAGTAGATTTTTGGAGACGGCATTGCTTCCCTTCTAACGCGTCGCTAGCGTGCCATCTAGAAATATGAAGCCAATAAATAATGCACACGTGTTTTCCGAATGCGGATCAGACGAAATGAATCAATTTTATTATGGTCGTATAAAGGCCGCAAGATAAAATAAATACAGGTTAGGTTAAGACTTAAATACCTAGATATATTTAAAATGTATAAATACGAGGACGGTGTACATCTACACGTGTACGTATGCGGAAGGAAGGAATAGAAAGAGTGTGGGAGAGAGAAATGGAAGCAAAGTTGGTGTCTGCTTATGTAAGGTATAAATAGATTTGAGACCATGTTTGAAAGCGTATGCCGGCGAAGTCGCGCCGACTGATGTGTTACGTTTGGAAATTTGGAGGCTTTCAGCGAATTTATAGGTTATTATACCGAGCTCGAAAGTATAGTGAAAAGGTATTATTTAAATTTCTATTGCGGTGATTGTATCGGGGATAAAGTTACTGTCGAAGTCAAAAGTTTATAGCTACGAATAACTTCTCCATTATTATCTATTATACGCATGGCGCCAGTCTAGTAAAAATAAAGAAACATTTTCTTTATTTTAATCAATTTTTTTTTGAAAATGTTATTAAGGGTTATATCCTGAGTAATACCAAGTTGGTACAGTTTGAGGAAATATCTAAATCCGTCATCTTTACGAAAACTTTAAAAATATACCTATTTCACGAACCGTTGACACTGTGAGAAAAAAATCATTAAACTTTTAATTTAAACTTATAATTTCCTTGATGAAATCACTTTCGTGTAACCCCTACCATTTTCGAATTAATGTAGGAATTATGTTACGAAACAATCAGTATTAACAAATTATTTCGTGAAACGCAAAATTTTCTACAAATGTTATTGAAAATTTTTCTGTGGAATCAATAGTTGAGGAGATTATAGTTATAATAGTAGCTTTTTAACCGATTATTGGAGTTTACTCCTTAAGAATCGATTTTCATATGAAGTTTATTTGGAGTAAAATCAGAAGTTCAGAGCGTTAAAAAAAGTGTAACAGTTGTAAGCTTGAATGTAGGAGGTAATCTCCGAAACTATTCATTCGATTTTAAAAATTCATTCACCAATATGGAGAAAGGACCTTCAGAATGGACATAGGTTGTATATTACCGCGTTAAAAAAAATTCATGTATATTAAAATAGTTAAATTTTACAAGTTTGGATGTAGGAGGTAATCTCCGAAACTACTCATCCGATTTAAAAAAATCTTTGACCAATATTTAGAAAGGACATGCAGGATGGACATAGATTGTATCTATATTATCCCGTTAAACAAAATTTCATGACGACCAGTTTTGCAACGTAAGTCAACGCTAAAACAGTCGAGCGAATGCGTTTCTGATTAACACTGCCTTACAGGTAAGAGATATATTGATAGATGATATTTATATACAGTGTTACCTATTTTATACATTCCAAGACGATCGTAATTAAGGAGTAAACTTAATTGGCACGTCGGAGCTGACACGTACAATTTTTTTTGTTAAATATATAACTTTAAATTAATGGCTTTGTCCCGTAAGATATTGTTTCTATTAGAAAAAGTTCCAAATAAAAAATTGTAGAGTCCTATACAGACATTCGTCCAGTTCGATGAATGTGAAACAAAAATAAACTAAACTTTTAAGCAGAGAAACAAAGAGTTGTCTTCATTGGCACTGGGTTTATTATTACTCGGAATATATTAAAAAATACTTTGCCACTGCAAGGTGAACGAGGCGCTTAACGAGTTTCGATGCCAGAGGTACCTCATCGTGCCCCAGTATTCTGTGTGCCCTGTCAGACGCTCTATGTACCCTTTGTACGCTATCTCTACGCGTAACTCATGTATAGCCATACCCAATCTCGCCTTCTAGAATTTTTCAAACACTTTTCCATGGATAATGTTCTTTATTTGGAATAATATTATGGAATAATGTTCTTTATTTGGCGAAATAGTTCGCTTGAAACTCGAACTAAAATACTGTTTATCCCTTTATACCTGTTTTCAAATCTTTCAGCTATTTGTAACTGAATTGAAAAAAATTATAAAATAAAACCTACCAATTACGAGTAGAATTTGTACTACGAGGGTTCCGTACACATTTAGGCACTTATAAACAATTAAAGGTACGTATGATTACTATTAAACTATATACAAATATATATTTTCGCAGTAAAACATGATGCATATTTAAAAAATCATGATATCTATGATATTCTCTATAGTTTTCCTCTAATCTATTAGATTTTACCCACCCCGTTTTTACATGATTATGGTTTAGTAATTTTTTAACATAATTACACTCTATTTTCGTATATATTTTTGTATGTCTGTTTCGTATGTACACTTTATTTTCGTATGTCTGTTTAAAATCTAATTTAAAATTTAAAAAAAGAAATTTGTATTCCAATAACGAAATTTAAAAAAACAGTTATATTTTTTGCCTCCTCTTTAATTTTTGTATGAACATTTTAATAAATGTAGCTAGTGCAAAACATGTGAGTTAATAAGATGTATCACTATGCCAATTTTCGAGTTTCTACGTCGCATTATTTCTGAGAAAATCAGCTGTGACAAATGGACAGACAGATACGTGATGTTACTAAATGTAGTAAATAATAATACACGGTGACCAGGAATAAGTGCCGGACAAAGAAATATATTATTCCTTGACTGAAAAATAGTTGATTGTCGTTAAAATAAAATTTAAAAGATGACTTTTTTCAGAAAATTGAAAATATTATTCATAATTATTTGCCATATTTTTCGTACACACGATGTTTGCGCACATTGTTCAGCGCCTTTATAAATAATTTGATAATGAAATGATTTGAATAAGATTTATGAATAATATACATTCTAGAGGGGATCGTGCTTTTTACCGGAGATATTCCTTAACATCGCGCGGACATGTTGTCTATAATATTTGGTAGCAGGAAATTTCAATTACAATTTAATTAAATGAGACATTTTCTGAAGATTTTTCTGCCACTCGCCTGTAATTGTGAATTCCATTTTAGCTATAAAAGTTTTCCCCCAATTTTAAAAAACCTCTAATGAAACAACGTTTCACAATCAAATTATTTCGAAATCTCATTTTTACTTATATCTGTTTTATAGTCATTTAACACCTTTTTCAAGTAATACGTGTATTAAAAATTCCTTAAATTAAATATTAGAGAAGTACAAGTTACACCCGAGTTTCTGAAGCAATCAATTTATCAGTTAAAGGTATTCTTCCCACCTGTATGAATACTATTTAGTTGGGAATCTCAATTCCAAAAGATTTTATTAATATGCGCACGAAGCTAACTAACAATATGAATTTAATTTGCCTCCTCATTCATTATAGTACTATTGTGTTATGACACGTGACCCGTAGCGGGCCCCGTCATCGATTGGCAAGCAATATTTCGCAGTGACGTGTAGAGTTTCATGATCTGATCCGATAATTTCAATTATCGATACTACATGCAAACAACAAATGCGGCTTAGGTTCGGATCGATACAAGGGTACTATTATCTCATCGAATCATTCAATTCCAATGAATCACAACAATAATGTAATCAACTCGCACTGTCAGTTGAACTGAATTGCTAAATTTGGTTAAAATAAAGTATTTGACTTAGCTATTGGAGGCGGGCGCCGGTAAACTTGTTATATGCTTCCATGCGCCAGCTTAGAACTACCTCTTGAAATTTGTAAGTGGATAAATTTATATATCTGTTGAACCAGACTAGACCGTTTGACCATAATATTATCTTTAAAAATTCTAAAATTGTAAGATTGGAATTTGTAGTATTTTTTAACGCAAAAAGAAAAGTTCAGCTACGTCAAACACTGTTACTGCCTCTAATTGACTACCGAGACGTGTGTTATCCATATCTTACTGAGAATCGTCTAAAAAATTTGAACGTCTTCAAGATTTGTGCATCCGTTACGTTTTTCGTTGTAAAAAGTATGAACATATTTTTCAATTTAGAGCGCAACTTAAATAGACTGAAGTCCGTGATCCGAGTCTGCATATTCTTACACTTCTTTATAATATTTTGGACAATCCAACTTATCCAACATGTCTTAGAAGCAGATTTAGTTACTTGTCAGAAAACCAACTCAGTCTCCTTTATACCAAACAACAAGGACCTTTTACGAAAAGTTCTTTTCTGTACAAGTCGTAAAACTTTAGAGTCAACTGGATCCGGTTACCAGGAACTCGCCCTCTATAAATAATTTCAAAGGTCCTCTGAAAAACTTTCCCTTTGACCTACCTTTCCTAAAGCCATTTTGTTCCCCTTTCCTCGACCATGCCATGTCTAGATTTGCACTTGAAAAATAAATTTTTTATTTTGTTTGTATGTAGTCTTCTTTTTTACTTCTTAATTCTTATTGCATTTTTTGTTTTTTATTAATATATCGATTTGTAAATATTGTAATAAAGTAGTTTTATGAAAACCCCTTACTGTCTTCCACATTACCAAGTTCTTGTAATTAAGCAATGTGTTTGACTGGAAACGATTGCTCTTATGGCAATAAGTCTGTTATATGTTCGTATATATGTAATTATAAGTGCACATTAAAGTTCGAAATAAACAAATAAATAGTATACAAACAACAGAGGAGCTGTTAAATGATTGGTTAAAATAGTTTTATATTTTTTGTGTCTTTTTCATGTATGCATCCGTAGTACATACTTTCACGTGTATTTTTATTTATTTATTTTAACAAGGTAGTAAGTAAACTGTTGCATATATTCAAACACTCTTTTACTCCTTAGTCGATCGATCGATACGATATTTGGAAGATTGGATCGTGACAATTCGATTCAATCCCAGTGTCGTGTTATATAGTTATTATCCGGATCGATCCAAGATATTGAAAATATCGTGCATCTGTAGACTCCTGGGTATTTCGATAAATAATTGTTGATTGGTAACGTGACCATGTGTATGGGAGAAATTGGTAAAATGTATCATACTTTTATCTGTTAACATACATACTGACAAGTGTTTTTATAAAGATGTATTTAATTAGTGATTACTACTAATACATATTTATTAATAATTAAATTGCCTCAAATGATTTTAATTGTATTACAAACAACTAAATAACTTTTAGAGTTCCCTACAAAAAAACCCTTTTAAAAAAAGGAACCCTTGTAGGCACTTCGTTGTCTGTCGGTGTGTCAAGACACTTTTTGTTAGGAACAAGTGAAGGTATCAAGTTGAAATTAATATCAAATACTTAGGTCTACTGTTACCTTGGAGCCGTAAAAAAATCAAGCTTCTAATTCAACGCAATCAAGACGAACCTTGAAAATACGGCCATTTATGCCGCTTATATACAAAATATATAGGGCACTACCTGTAGAATCATGAAAGTTGATAAGAAATAACGTCTCACAGCATAAGCAAAGGAAAAAATCCGAAAGTTGTTAATTTGTAGTACAGTCACTTAACATTTTTTTTTAAATATGCGCCTGTGAAATATATAGTAGCAATATATTTTTATTCTAAAAAATTAAAATTTTATAAATAGTTTACTAGGAATATTATGTACCATTAAATAGTGCAAGTTTCACTCATACCTGACATGTTTTTTTATTTTTGCTTTTTGAATGAAAAATCGTACGAGTCCAAAAGTACGTCTATATATGGAAACAGAAAATATATATTTTGTGTTTTTTTTAATGTATTTGTTGAAATAAATATTTCAAAGTGGTTTTTAGTCAGTATTAATTGACCGACGTTAATGAATATAAGCACGTTTAAAGACAGAAGTGTTCAAATTTGTGAATTTTACTCGGGCACTGGAGTGTGCCAGATATGTCACATTTGCTTGTCAACAGGAGGTTTCTCGCTTTATATACCGCAAAATTGTTAGCCACATTTCTTCTACGAGACAAAAAAAAAGAATGAATTTTTCACTTTTCCGGTCGGGAAAAAGTGTTTTACATCATGAGGAAATATTAATTAAACGTTCTCATCAGATTACGTCTGATTGTTTTGTGTGTGCTGCCGTTCGAAATCTAATGTCAAGTATAACTTGTTAATTATAATAACGTAGAGTCGTATTATTTATTAGTAATTTAACAGCTACGAGTATAATAAAATCTACTTGTTTATCCGATGACGACAAGGCGGAAAAAACAGTTATTATTTTAGTAGTTTATTTAAGTTGATATGTGAATATGTGTACATGTTCCATTCTATGGTCCAAACTACTGGAACGATTTTAATAAATTATATATCGTTGGATTTGTCCCATAAATAAGAGTGTCACGGGCTGCGTAAAAAATACAATTTGGCACGCCCTCCGACAGCTATATTGTCTCCGATGATGTCGAAATTGCATTTTAAACCATACCGAAATAGATATCAAATTAAAGGTCTGAGTTAGAAAATTGCTTTAATACTCTAGATAAATTGCGTTAATATATCTCTGGAAATTAAGAGGCGCCAATAAATAGAGAAAAAAGCAAAAAAATGTATGTACTTACTAGGTGGAGCATATGTTTTCCTTGAGCAAATAATCATAAAAAATTCCAACTAATCTTTTTTCTTATTACATGACTACGCCTAAAATTTGTCCAGTTAAAAGTTTGAAATAAAATAAAACTTTAAAAAACCTAAATTTGACAAAAAAAATACGAAATAAGGCTTTAAAAGCCTTTCCTCATTATAAACTCAATATTAAAAAAAAGAAAATGGAAAAAATGGAAGGCCTATTTTTATTACAGCTGCTGTACGGTAGTCTGCCTTAGTTCTAACATGTGAGCAAAAGCTTTTAAAGCTCGCTTCGTATTTACTCGTAGTCGAATTCAAGTTTTTAAACTTTTGTTTTATTGAAGAAAACGCCGTCATGAATTATTGTACTCGGTGTAAATTGAATCAAGATTCATCAAAAGGCTATGTTAGAAGTTGTGTTGTGGATATTTGAGATGTTTTAATTGCAACTGCAAGTGACACGACGTCGGGTAAAATTGCGTTTTTTTTCTTGGATATTACACACACTGTAGCTGAATACTTCGATATGGCGCGTGATTCGAGATCTTGTGATGAATTATGACAATTACAAGGAGGCAAGGGGATACGTTTCATATGTTTGGTATCGATTCGACATCATAAAGGGGGCGGAAAGCAAATGTATCTACATTTATTTAAAAAAATGTTGATAAGCAAGTCTGTACATTGGATACCGGACCTCGAGCTCTTGAATTATTTTTTATGTGTTTATCTAAAGAGGAGTTTCTAAAAGTCTTCAAATCGTGGCCCAGTTACACGCAGTTGTAATCGTAATCAGTTGTAAAAACTGATATCGTGTAAATATGCAACGTAGTATGTTACGAAGGTTAAGTGCTTACACAGAGGGTGCACATTTAGAATATCCTTATAAAATAGACTTGTTAATGTTTTTTATTTCCGTTTAACCCGATTAGTGTGGTCGCGTACTATTTGCTTAGTACGTTTTTGGAGAAAAAATTTATATCTTCATAGTACATATGTGAATGTTTAATACGTACTGTATTAGGAAGATCATGCCAGATGAACCATTAACTTAAACTTTTCAACACGAGTTACGTTTCTGCGGATTAAAAGCGAAAGAAGAAAATGGCATATGAATGTTTTATTCATTAGAGAATAAAATTTATAATGAAAAAATATAGAAAAATCAATTTTATTTTTTTTATTTATGTATGTATATATATAAAACGCAACGTCTATTTGTTGTTGTGTCTGTTCGTTAAAACTTCATTTCTACCCAAATGATTTTGATAATGTTTTTGCCATTGTATAGATTATTAAGCTCGAAGGTTATCAAATAAATTATTAGTGTACATGTCGAGATAACGGAGCTGTATCCTATAGTATGGGTAAACAGAAAGCGCTATGAATGGCGAAGACCGAGGCAGCGCTGGGTCGCTGTGAAGCAAGTAATTCTATCTATAAAGAACACTACACTCCGAAAAAACACTACACTTTCCACGCTGCAAACAAAAGCTAGATAATAAAATATTTCAGTTTCTTTCTCTCGTCTAAAAGGTGTCTCTGTAAGTGACTTACGTGTACAGTTTTCGATTCTCATATAAATTCTCGACAGGTTTATCGACATTATCGCGCAACCCTAGCGGTGAGGGGTCGATCGGTCTGGGATATCAGTCTGGGGCCCGGGTCACGTCACGTTACTCAATAACGGCGCCGTGTGAGTGCGAGTACTAGAGTGCCCCATTTTAGAGTTGTACTCTCTTGTACTCCGTGTGAAGGCGCGCTCGTCTGTCGGTAACCGCGATTACATTAGACCGCAGTGTGTCACAATACGGAATTGGTGGCATTGTCTGATTTTTTTTTGAGAAAGTGAGGGCGATACGCGGAATATTATTATTGTGGCGCCGTGCGAGGTTGACGAGGTCAGGTCCGGTTCGCGGTTTGTGCGCTCTTCGTGTGAGTGATGTATGTTGTCATGTTTTTGTATTTTTTATAAATAATCTCAATACGTTATTGGTATCGTTGTAAGTAATATTTACGAACATAGAAAACCACACTTCTACCAATTTCATTAAATACAGTTTACATAACTCTCATACTCGCAACGAAACCAAGTCTATATTCCTAAAGCGCTCCGTACATTTATTACATGAAACTCTACTACTTTCAGAAAAATAAAGCTTTAAAGACTTTTTCGGGAAAGACTTTAAAATTAAATATTATTCATACATCAGTTGACGGTCCGTAAAGTACTAATATGGCTTTTTTATAATTTTCGTTATAGGTGTAATTCGTAACATTATTCGGAGAAGGAAAAATGGAAAAACGATTTAGTTAGAAAGAAAATTAAAATATTTTCTTTTTTCTTTTTTTGTAAGTACGGAATAATGGAACGATTCATCCCCTGTGGAAATATATCGTAATAAATATACTATGTAAAAGTTTTATTATATGGTCTTATTTCGGGAAGATAATAATCCGTCGTGCTCTCTTCGATTTCAACTAATGCTTTATACGGATGCTTGTGGATGTAATACATATTTCCTGACACGACTGACCGAAGGTTTCGTTCCTTTTGCTCGTACAAAGAACGATTTGGGAAAAAGCTCATGGTACTATATAGATAACTTTTAATGTTTCTCCACACTAAATGTGAGATAACCGAATTAGAAAAATTGAAATGGGAAGAGATGTAAAAAAACGTATTTAAAGTAGGGCGTTTTTACGATACGGGACGGTGATACTGAATAGTAGTGTTGTGAAAAGTTCTTATTTAGATATATTAATATCATAAAATGGTAAAGTTTGTGAGTTTGTTAGTTCGAGGAGCTTTAGGATGGCTGTAATTGATGTTGAAATTATAAAAGTAGGAGAAAAATGTCTAAGTTTTATAATAAAGTTCTTGGGCTATAAGGTATATTAAGTTGAAGTTTGTATAATAATTTTCAAGGGCAATATAAATGAAAATATAAAAGGGGAAATGTTTATTTTAACTTTAGGGGTAGTTTTAAAGAGTGACGTCAAGGCTTTCAAAAAACAGATCTTTGTGGTATCATTTTACATGTTAGGTTCACAAAGGCCGACTCTGTTGTGTAAAATAAAATAACCTTCCGGTCATATCGTCTCAGTATTGATTCGCTACCTGCCTACCCTTTCCCTATCACCATATGTACACTGGATCCACTTGCAGTTCCCGGTGAAAGTATCTTTTGCTCTCAAAGAAAATAAGCCCTATATACTGTTTCATGGTAAAATAGCTCATTTTCATTCGGGGTTATATACCTGATTAAGAAGAGGTGCTTACCAACAATTACTCAATATTTGTACCAGTTTAAGAGCTTCAAATAGACGTCTTTTAATTTTGCCCTTTCTTTTGACCATTTTTCCTCCTCCGCATGTCAGACTAAGTATCTCACCATTATTTTCATAAAATAAGACGTCGGATGATGAGATGGTATCTAATGTATTTTTCGATACTCCTGGAAATGATCATAATGTTTTGTTAATAGTCAAATTACGAAATGTTTGAAAACAAAATGTAATTCGTTGATTCTCTTTGTGTCGATGCGGGGCTGCAAAGGAGTTTGTGTCTTTCGCCGTAATTATGTTAACACGTTGAGTAGAACAGAGGGTAAACCCTCTGGAACAGAGGGTATAATAGAACATTAATTTTAATGTCGGTCACGTTTAAATTATAGTGAATAATTACGTAGGCGGAGTACGTAATTATTTCTTATGATTTACCGGAAATTCGAGACGGTCATCACTTTGTGTGTGAATCATATTCGAAGAACTTTTCCATATCAGTATGATTTAATTACACTGAACACATCCTAGTTGGTTAACAAATTTGGTAGCGTCGTAGCGACTTGTTGGCATCCAAGTTATGAAGTTTTTATTGTTTTGTGTTCTTTGAGAGTACTGAAAGAAATGGTCGGTATGCCCATCGCCTTGGCTCGCATTCGGCAATAAAGTCTTATCAGCGAAGAGCGCAGGCGGCGGAGCGCTTCGCTCGTCGACAGTGCCCGATGGGAAGTGGCGGAGCGGAGATCGTTCCCACGGCCGTTAGCGCTGCGGCCTCCATCTCTTAACGCACTCCGACTAGAGTTCCTCTTATTATTTTTCTCTATTGAGCACTTTTTACATCAGTCTTGTGGCAGCGGCATGTTTTACATGCACTTTGGGATTTTAACTCTTAGCCAGATAGATCTTGAGCGAAAATGATAGAGGATCTTAATAAACGATTCTAGCTAGACGTTTTCGTAAAGTAATTCAGTTTGATATACATTTTAAAATTATTTCGTATTGTATTACTTACGGTGATTGCAAATTATGTTAATGTGCTGTGTGTTTTTAATTTTTAATGAATTACGTTACACGAAAGGAGGGTCAGATATTTTTGGATTCGCAATTCGTTTATGATAAGATAATTTCCACAAATAGTGCGAAAAGGACAGTAAGAATGTAATAGAGGGAAGCCAGAATAGGAAGACAATAAAAATTATTTGCAAAAATTAAAAATAGTATAGAAAAAAGTTTTGTGTCTCATTTTTTCGCCGCTAGCATAAAATGTGAATAAAACTTCAAGAATATTGCAAGTACCTCCGGGGAATTTTCGAAGGTTTGTGGGGATATAGCCATTCAGTTCAGCAGACAGCAAACTTCACACTTAATTTGTGTTCCATGGCAAAATTGCTAAAAAGGAATCAGTTCGGTGAAGTATACAAATCCGTTTTTGATTGTGGGGTTTAATGGGGGGGGGGGGGGCGGGGGGGTAAATTGAAAAAAAAATGTGCGTGACAGCTTCGACGCGCAACTGGAGTTTACTCCTTAAATACTATATATAAATATAAAAAACAAAATAGCGTCCCAAGCGTTTTTTTTCATCTTCACGCTTGCTCCGTCGATGCGTTTATTTTCAATTAAATCTTAATATAAAATGATGTGTAAGTTTAGATAGAATAGAAATTAAAAGCTTAATAAATGGAACTTTATGCACCTAAAAGAGGCAAAAGGTAGACCATAAGATTTTTGGCTGATACAATTTACTTTAGGTGGACTAGTAGAATGATTATACTACGTTGCCGATTTTGATTTCGCTTTTGTGTCGTGGATAAGTTTTCGTTCAATTCATGAAAGCTATGACGTTAAAGAGATATAACGAACACGACAACCGAAATCAGTTGTAAGAAGGAAACTGAGCGTTTCTTAATCTAAAAGAGATACTGCAGACGATATAACTTATCGATTTGTTTCTGAAAGTGATCCACGCCAGATTAGTTAGCTCCTATTATATTGTACTAGCTGTGCCCGCGACTGCGTTTACCTTGAATTCTGAGTAAGGAAACTTATTAGAGATTATTTTCTCTCAGAACTCTGTGAGCATAAAGTTTACTATAACGCTAATAGATGGAGTGTGCAGTCAAATCAGTTCCACTGGTTTTAATATTAGAGTGCACAACGAAGGTGCGCACAGACAAACATATAAACCGACAAACAGACAAAAATTCTAAAAACTGTTGTTTTAGGCTTAGTAGTGTGTCTTCAGTAGGTAGCACTTAGTTTTGCTTAAAAGTATCCAATGTACAGACTCGGTTTTTTTACGATTTTATTACACACGGTGTCCTTGAATAAGTGTAGGACAAAGAAAGACGTTATTCGTTGGCTATAAGGGAATAAATTATCGTTGAAATAAAATGTAAAACATACCCTTTTTCTAATTGAGTTGAAAAAAAAATATTACACGTACCTCTTTTTAACATACCCAATAATTGCCACGAGCGCGATGCTTACTCGGGCAGCTAGAAGTCTTCTGGCCGTTCGCGGGTTATTCCCTTGAGTGGCGCTCAGTAAGGTGTGTACGAAAAAGATGACAAATAATTATGACTATTATTTTCAATTTTCTGTAAAAAAATCATCTTATGAATTTTATTTTGACGACTATTTTTCAATGAACGAATAACGTCTTTCTTTTTCCGACATTTATTTCCGGACACCGTGTATGTCTAGATATATATTTGTATGTATAGTACTAAATTGTGATAAAGTCTAACAATGCAAGTGACGGTCCATATTTTTTCTTTATTGACATTTGCCTATGCTAGTATACATATAATAACAATGACGACATTGCTCGGCTTCAATATGCTTTGTGCCTTCTTAAAGGTTGTTTTTTTAATTATGATGATAATTTAAAAGAAATACTAAGAATAAAAAATGAATTAAAAATGTCAAACTTATACACACCTATTTGAGTGATGCGTTCTAACCGAGCTTGTTTAAATTAATGTTAACAATTGTACTATTAATTGATTCATCGCTTAAACGTTTTTCAATAATCCCTTGCTATTCGCGGTTTTGAGTGTTTGCAATTTTTAAAATTGTATTTACTAAAAGTCGGCCATAACGGTATTAATTAAACACACATGTCCATATATAGTACATACATCCGTACACGCACGCACACGCATCTACAGTCATACGTGTACGTACCGATTTGTTCCAAGAAATTTATAAAAATGAAGAGCTATCAGTTAGCCAATGTGAGAAAAATGACGATATATCAGTTTGCTTCGCTAACTCCAAGAGTGTTACTGCAGTATTACAGCTGTGAACAATTAAAAAGTATTGAAAAAAAAAACAATTTAAAATTTCAATGTTTTAACCAGAAGGTAATTTCCGGTTGAAAATATTTTGATATTTTTAATTAGGTAAAATTATTTAATTCCGTATACGAATTTGTTACTACCGAAGTTTATTTACTTTTTTATAACGATTTTATACACTGTTCCTATTCGCAGTAATTGTAACGGAAGGTCCGTTACAATTACCCGCACATATAATGAGAGATTACTGTATTTTGTCATTACATTATATCATATATCTAGCCCGTAAATAACTGAGATAAGTGATAAAAGAGTACAGTATTATATGTGTACTCTCTGTTTATAACAGACTTTATATATGAAGTTTCCAATAATCAAATTTAATTTCTATGTATTTTGTTATGTTTGTTCACTCGTAACTTTTGAAAGTAGATATGTTCAGTTGTTTGTTGCTTTTATAGTTATATTTTGATTTATACCTGAAAAGAAATTAAAACGACATTTTACAAATTACGTTTACGCTAATTGAGTTATTGTTCACAGACTGTTTTCGTATTCTACAATGGAATTACAAAATAATGTTTGTTTTTTAAGATTCATGTTTTTCATTGCTACAAACAAAACAAATGTAATCACATGTCCGTTTTTGCGTTTGAGAATAGGGCTGAATTAATGTGACTGTAAGTTGCCACAGTGTTGCCTAAAAGGCAAGCCAATTATTAATATATGCTTTTAATTATTTTTCATACAATGATGCGTATCGTCATATTCAATGTTACTAAATAGGAACCCATCAATGAATATACCGTTCGTAATGGAGCACGTCTTTATACTGTTGCTGAATTTTAAGTCAATTTCAGTTTATTAATTCAGTTTCATTTAACATATTTTGAAGTGACATTTACAAGAACGATTTGACCGTGTTCATATTTGATGACTAGTATTTTGAGTCAGAGTAATTTATGTGTCTCGTTTGATGTGCCCGCGGCGTACACCAGCTTACTTTTAATACATCCCGGTCATCGGGATCCAACCATACCTGTACGTTTAGCGCCGGCCGACGAAGGGTCCGGCTCTCATTTGTTCTGTTCGAATATGCACGACCTTATTACGTATGTACACGAGTGGAGGCGGCGGTTTATTAAAGTGAGATGACACCGGGTTTTTGTTGCACTGTAATATTGATCTCGCCTTGATTTCTGACGAAGTTGGTACTTTGTCACTGTCATTTGATATTCTGCCGTTTCCGTGGCTTTGCTTACTTGCATTAAGACAAACAGTACGGAACAAAGAACTAAACCAAAGAATAAATATTAGTACCCAATGTAATCGCAGATAACAAGTGATTAATAATGTAAGGATGTCGGTGTCGAACAACAGGCTTATAAATATTTATAACGCGTAAACCCTAGCGCGTTTTAAAATCAGTGAGCGCCACCTATTAGGTTCCAACAAAAATTACCACGAAATAAATTTTTTATAGATTA
Source organism: Druceiella hillmani (assembly GCA_039881145.1). NCBI lineage: Eukaryota > Metazoa > Arthropoda > Insecta > Lepidoptera > Hepialidae > Druceiella > Druceiella hillmani. The sequence goes on along the minus strand of JAYKKI010000125.1, from coordinate 363,437 downwards.
TTTTTCGACTCCTAAGCAGAATTTTAAGATTATGAAACAGTTTTTAATATCGATCTCGAAATATGACATTAATTTTTAAATTGAGCTATGTGATTATAAAGAAATTTTTGCCATTATTGGATATTGAGAATAAAACTGGCCAGAACAAACATTAAATATATAAGGGCTAGAAAGAAAAAAAATATTAAAAAGAGGAATGTATACATAGTCGAGAAACTAACATACTCTTCCATTTATAATAGTAATTTAAAAAAATTAAAAAATAATTTATGTGTCTTGTAATTAAAAAAAAAAGAATCGAATAGAGGTCTTACGCGTAGGATCCGAATGTTTATTTGTATGTACCTAACTATATTTTTATCTCCTTGCAAAATTATTTGAAAGGATATTTTTTCTTAAATTCTTCTGACAAAAATCATGGCAGCCAAGTCGTTTCTCTAAGCGTACTCAATACGCCTCTCCCAATTGTTGAGGCCGAAATTTGTCCAATGGACCTTCGATAACGAACAGTGAGTGCAGTTTGACGTGTTTGAGTGACGGCCTCAAAAGGCGTCTTATCAATACAAATATTTAGTCACGGATAGGGCCGCGGACTTGATGGACGCCTGAGGGGACTCGGTTCGGTCAAAAGCTGACAACGTAAGATAACATGGAAATTACTCTCGTCAGCAATGAACAAGTTTAAATAGTTTAGCTCTTTCCGTTATGTAAGATTAAAATATAATTAATAAAATGTGAACGCCCGCATCGATGCACATTAATGTGCCTTTAAATGTTTCAATTAGCTCACAGCGCACAATCAGCCCGTGTGATGCTTATGGCAACGCGCGTGACTTTTCTTCTTTATCACTCAGATCATAGTTCATCTCCTTTGTCTCTACGATGATTTAAAGAGCGTTCACGACGCTGATTGGTCATATGTCGCATCATTCAAGTTCTTGCCAATGCTTTTCAATGCCGTACCTTTCAATATAGTCCGCTGCCGTCTTTGACTTGGACGGCCATGCTTCCTTTTCCTTGGATAGTACCAATTTAAAACCTGCTGATAGTACTAATTTCGTCAGATATCTTGGACCAGAATATTCGAAGATTACAGCTGTGGTGTTCGTTTTAAGCTTGGTTTGTGTCTACTAAAGGTGTGTATTCATCCCGCTAGATGCCATTTCCTGGATCTTTGTGTTGATTTTAAGCATATTAACCTACATTTTTATTGCTCATCGGAAAGAAGTCGTTCAACGAGTCAAAGTTTTTTGACAGTTTCCGCTCTATTATATAGATTAGCGAATTCCAGAGTACTTGCCACTGGCCAACATTTTCGCCTAAGAGTAATGGTAACTTAGGCAATAGATCCCACCAATGGTAACTCGAATTTCATTTGGAAATAAAAAAAACTGTTCCCTACACATTTAGGTACTTACACAAAATTTATGATAACTGATATTGTTATTAAACTATTGATAAATGTGGGTATTTTTTTATGTGATATAACTATAAATTAACGATTTTCCAATTTTTCTTTTATTTGTGCTGTAATTCTTTCTTCTTGCCAAATTTCATGATTCTAACAGACAGACAGACAGACGAACAACAATGTGATTCTATAAGGGTTCATTTTTTCCTTTTGAAGTATGCGACCTTAAACCTCTTTTATGTACCACCAGAACACGCACTATGGGTCTTCCATACCATACTTAAGCATAGTAAAATATTAAAGGATATTCATGTAGTATTACCATTGAACTATTTACAAATATTAATATTGTTTTTCACAGTGCATAAGTATTGCCCAGTATATCTATCATACGCGTGATAAGATATACTGGGCAATACTACGCACTGAAAAAAGTCGTGATTAAAAGATTAAAGATTTAAAATCGTCGCTAGTTAGTGATTTAAAGTCGTAATTAAAGATTTAAAATCGTCGCTAGTTAGTTTACCGAAAAAGTAACCAGCGACGATTCTAAATCTCAGTTCTTATTTTTAAGAACTGAGATTTTGTATCGTAGCTACTTAGTTTTTCGGTAAACTTTTGATAAATTTCTAGTAACAGTTTTGTTTCATAAGTTTCACTTTAGCAGTTTCTGAGATATGGAGTGGAAACATATTTTATGTACTTGTTAAACAATATGTCTAGGTATGTCTTACATAAAGATCAGAAAAAATAGTTTTTGTTCTTTCAATTGATATCCCACACAAATAAAATTTAAAAAAAATTAAGAATATTGAATATATTTGGCGTTAATCTTGTAGAAATTCATTATTCACAATTAAATGAAACTACGTGATGTATTTTCGTTATTTCTAATTTCTTTGAGTTCTTTACCACGAGCTAGGTTTCGTTGTATTACAACATCTTCAGGTGGACTATTAGCAAAGATGGTGGGCTATTAGATCTTTGTTGTTTGGCTAATAGCCCGGCTGAAGTGTTGTAATACAAAGAAACCTAGCTCGTGGTAAAGAAATTAAAGAAAGTAGAAATGATACTACATCACGTAGTTTCATTTAATTGTGAATAATTGAGTAGTTTTTCGCTCCTACTAAAATTTCTTATAAATATTTTTGAGTGTCAACTGTCGAGGTATATAATGCATTATCACTCTGCGTTTTTTAGAAAAACGGCTGTGACAAATAGATATAGACTTGTGCCGTTTTATTAGGGGGCCATTATTTCTCTTTTAGATAAGGAATCTTAAAAATAATACTTTTTGGAATGTTTTTAGAAGAAAAGGAAAATAGAGAACAAAATAAAACATTCTTCACTGGTTTGCTAAACGGCACGAGGCAAGCGATGTTAACGTTGTGTGGTTCCATTTATATAGTTACGATAGTCGGCGCAACGTGGCGGATTCGAATAATAAAATGCAGTGCTCAAAAGAAATCCGGATCTGACTCGGCCTAGTTTGGAGAGAGGGCTCTAAACGAGGAGGTAGCCTCATCGTCCTCACCTTCTCACCTCCGCACACGTGCGCTCGCCTCCTTCCATTGATCAGCGGCGCAACTTTCAATCGGCGTAATTCGACTCTCCGCGACCGCCCTCGATTCGCCTCGAGCCGCGAGCGCGGCTTGATTACTTCCCGAGCTTTACGATCTCTTTCTTATAGAGTTATTTATACCCGTTCGGGATGCTCTCGCTCGACGTGGGAATTGATTTACGTGCAGTGTGCGACTTCGGAGCCGAGGGTTCATTGTAACGCATAGAAGAGGTTCAAACTTAACTGTAGGTTGTTACCTTTTACGATGCTAACGAAAACACGGATGGTATTTTTGCGTAAACAGTTGGATGTAAATTGGACGAAACAGTGTAAATATATCGTAAGATGAAATAAAAATTTCGGATAGTTTCATCAATCATGTCAATATCAAATTAAACTTAGTTTACAATCAGTTTATTTTACGTTAACGATTTTGTTATTTAGGTTTGGTGAAATATTTTAATTGCAATTCTGATTGTTGACGGGTGCGTTTCACTTGCGTATCCTCTAAGCTGCGGTTAAGGGTTGTGGAATTATTCAGGAAATGCCTTTGTATACCTACATATATGGAGTATGATCCTATGGAAATTATCCAGTGGCAGATTTCAATGTTTGAAAAATTGTAAAAAAAAACTACACCTCTAATACAAAGTAGGTTTATTTTAACTTTATAACAACAAATGCGGATTTAATTTTTTAAAAACCACGTTTTCCAAATGGCGGTCATCGAGTCTGACACACTCTTCGAGTCTAGCACGCATGTTTTCAAAAACGCGTTTCAAAGCGACTGGGGTATCCTACTGACTTCGGCTCGAATATTTTGTTTAAGTTGTGTCACAGTGCTCGGATTTGTTTTGTAAACAACTGATTTTAAATATCCCCATAAGAAAAAGTCACATGGGCTTAAATCGGGTGACCTGGGTGGCCACGGTACGGTACCGTTTCGGGATATGTTTTTTTCTGGAAATAACTGCCGCACTGCATTCATGGACACATTAGCAGTGTGAGCTGTGGCCCCGTCCTGCTGGAACCATGTGTTTTGGTTGAAGGATGGACTATTCTGTAGTTCTACTCTGAAAAAGTCATTTAACATCTGAGCATATATCTCTGAATTCAGAGTTACAGTTTGGCCACGTTGATTTTCAAAGAAATAAGGTCCTATGACTGCAGATGCAGACATGGCACACCAGGCTGTTACTTTAGGCTTATGTAAAGGCTCTCGATGCATTTGTCTTGGGTTGTGGACATCCCAGTAACGATAGTTCTGCTTATTCGCATATCCTCCAATTTCACATTGGAGGATTGAGCTTCGTCACTAAAGAATATGTTGCCCATCCGGGTAGCAGTACGAAATCTCAACAACATCACCTCCGCGTAAGTTTTCTTAATTCATAGTCAGAATCGTGTAAATCTTGAACAATTTGAATTTTATATGGATGGAACTTGAGCTTTTTTCGCATTATTACCTGTAAAGTTGATTTCGGAATTCCCAATATCGATGAACGTGTACGCAGTGATAAACGGGGATTTTCAACGACAGATACCAACCATAACACGCTCGACATTTTCATCCGTGGCTACCAACGGTGTAGGTCCTGGCCTGGGTCTTTTTAATGTTGATCCTGTAGCTCTGAACCTTGCTACCCATGACTGTATGAGGTTGATCGATGGTCCATCACGTAATCGACGAATACTGTAACGATTATTAAATCGACGGCGTGCTACAGACAGCGAAAATCCACTCGAAATGTACGCCTCGACGGCAAAAGCGCGGTGCTCTCCACTCCACTGTTCCATGGCTACTAAAACATCCGCACCGCTTGCGCTTCTAACGACGCCCCCGGCGCCCCTCTTATGTGTTGCGTTCAGAAACTATCTTTGTTCAAACTTTGAAATCTGCCACTGGACACCCTGTATGTAAATTTTAGAGTTTTTACTCTATGAAGAGACAGTTTTTAGCTATTTTGGCAATTTTTCAATTTTTAATTGTGTTTTCATAAAATCGATTAAAATTCCAGGTCGCTAGTTACAGCACAGGTATTGAAATATTTTCAATACCTCTGCCACTCAATTACTTACATCGGATGTTATATATTTTGAGTTTTTAAGAATTTTGATAATTTCATTATTAATTTGTAATGTTTACATAACTTGATTTCCATGTATATAATTATTAAGGGTGAAATACTATTTTAAATTTGGAACAAAAATGGAGATATTTAAATGTAATTTTCTTCTTCATACCAACACTCCACCGCCCTGGCTTCTCACGGATAGGCAAAGATTTGCATGTACTGACACGAGACATGCAACGGGTGAAAGCCCGTGCGTATAATTTTGCTTACTTGTAAATATCGCCGTGACTATTAGGCTATTCGTTAGAAAACTACGGTAAATATGACGAGTACAGAATTAATACTAAGTATTTTCAATCAGCAAAAGATCTGTCGTCATAACGTCCAGTTCCCGTGCGTACGTTCAGTATGACTAACAAAGAGGCGATAAGGGGGTCCCGGGAAGGGAAGCCTTAGCCAGAAAACGGGCTGACTCATGCCAGAAGCGAGTCAAAGGTAGTTGTTGCCTGTTAGTTTAGCGTGATTTTCCTTCGTAGAAATACAAAGACGCCAGTGGGACTGTTGGAATGGAAAATTTCCATAAAAAAGATTTTAATGTATTTATATAATGAGTAAAATAAATTGGTACACAATTGTCTCTAGAGTTTGGCGGATCGCAAATATTCAAAAATTTAGGATGTTTTTGTCCAACTGATTAACTTTTGCACGTCGCCCCGTGTGAAGTCGGCATTTTATACCCATCGATTTTCTTATCTTTATATCCAGATTTTCTTATATTCTTTACTAAACGGTATGAACTTAGTTAAAATATCTTCAGATCATACTAGTTTTTTCGTGTTCTAGGGCATGATCATAGCTCCACAACCTGAGCATTTGTACTGATTTTTACATACAAAATCTGGTTTAGCTTAAATTATAAGATAACAGAGAGAAAGACATACAGATGTACATTGCGCTTTATGTGCAGATATATGCTATCATCTTAGAATAATGAGTACTATTCTAAGGCTATCATATAATGAAGAGATAAAATAAAACCGACGGTTATCCATTCTAGACTGCTATGACAATTGGAAACTATTATTATTATTTGTCATTCCTGTCCGTCCATCTGTATGTTCCAGGCATATACCTCGAGTCGTTTTTCAGTATTTTCCGATGAAAGGAGAGCGCAAAGTGGGGGGCCCACGCGTTATAAGAGAAAGAATTACATACTGTATAGAAACAATGAAAAAACATAAGCCACTTGAAAGTTTCATTTAAATCGTCAATTAGACAAATGAGAAATCTTGTGTTTTTTATGAAAAATAAAGTTATTTTTTATATTTTAGTTTGTAAATACCATTTTCATGGAACTCTTTATAGCAGCAGGGCGAAATAGAGTGGATATTTTATCCCGTTACGACCTTCAGACATAGTGCACCATGAGATTTGTTCGCCCGACAGGATCGTCAAAAACTCACTTAAAGCCCGAAGAGAGGGAAAGTCATTCGTTTTGACAACACAGAAAGAATGCCAATGTCAATTAACAGCATATTTTTAATTAATCTAGGCAATGGCTACACAATACAAAATCGATATTATTTTTTGTAATCGTTTCTAAAAAGTCGTAATGTATTTCTAATTAAAAATTGTTTTTATTGTCTAATTAACAATTTTTGATATACATATATATATATATATATATACTAGCTGACCCGTGCGAAGTCTTCGCACTATATCGCCATCTAGCGTGTGCCAAGTATACAATTTGGCTAAGATATTTGATGTGTCACCCACAGATGGCGCTCATTCCAATTGTTATAAAAATTAATTTTTTTATTAACAAAAAGATTTTTTTCGAATTTTTTTATATTTTTCGCCCAAAGTAGAAAACATAAGCTTTAAGTGGGTATTTTTTTATTTTTTTTGGTGCAGTAGTTAAAGAGATCGAGCCGCTCGACCAAAAAACACCTTTTAGAAATAATATATTTAGATATATATATATGTATATATATATATATATATATATATATATATATATATATATATATATATATATATATATTAACTACTTTTATTCGTAGTGTTCATATGTACAGGTGTAAATTCCAAGTATTACAGAACGCTTACTTAAAGCGTATCCGACTCGCATTCGGTGGTTTTTAGGGTTCCGTACCTCAAAAGGAAAAAAGGAACTCTTATAGGATAGTTTCCTTTTCCGTCTGTCAAAACCCTTTTTCTCAGGAACGTGTGGAGGTATTAAGTTGAAATTAATATTAACTACCTGGATCTACGGTCCCTTTGAGCTATAAAAATCAAGCTTCTAAGTCAATGCAATCAAGAATAACCCTAAAAATACGGCCATTTACGCCGCATGTTCTGACATTAGTAATTAAATCAAAACTTATTGGGTTGACCTAGAATCATTAAATTTGGCAAGAAGCAAGGTACCAAAGCACAAGTAAAGGAAAAATCAGACAATCGTTGATTTGTGGTTATGTCACATAAAAAAATTAAATATGCGCCTGTGAAAAGTATAGTAGGCAATATATTTTCGTTCTAAAAATTAAAATTTTGTAAAAAGTTTAATAGGAATATTATGTAACATTAAATGTTTATGAAGACCTAAATGTGTACAGAACCCTCGTTGTGCAAAATCTACTCGTGCTTGGCAGGTTTTTATTTTTTTATTTAACGTTCATATTTAATATCATAAAATACCGTTCACCTCTGTCTTATGTGAACTTCCACACGTTTTTCACACGTTCACTGTATTGTACCTATATTTTTTTTAATAATATTATTGGCATTTTCGCAATGAATAGCTTTGAACAAAATTTTGTGGCTGTAAAAGAAAACAATTCTCGTCACGTAATATAGATTTTACCGTAAATTATGGATACAGTTTAAAATAGCGGGCATTTTGTATTCACCGTCCAAATGTACCGCCTTTTTCGTGAATATATCGTTGGTTATTGTGGCTATCGTCTGCTATAATTACCGTACCTCCATTAAAAAATAATATTTAATAGAAAAAATTCTAAAAGCTTTTTTTAATTCACTAATAAGTAAGCAATATAAAAAAAATTCTACATCAAAACAAGTGAATCGAGACCATATTAACTAGGTCTACTATTCACGAAGATTAAGAAAATCCCTTCCTCACGATCCGTATCCATCATCAAATCCTGACTCTATCGTCTTCATTTTTTGTCACCGAAATTAAGTATGTGTGCCAAATATCAAGTCATCGAAAAGTGAGCGAAGTACGAAAGAAGAACCAAAAGTCTCAAAAGTCGAAGTGAAGGGGAAAGAAGCTGGTGATACATTCTTTCTTGGTACCCCGCTAATTAGAAATACATTAGAGGTATGTAAGTCAAATGTCAAGTTGCGATGGACGCTGTTCACAAAACTCGGCTTCGAATCGTTGATTCACCCACCCTGTAGACCTGACCTAGCTCCAGCGATTTTTGATCGTTCTCAAATCTCAAAGAGCTCCGAGGAAGAAAATTTAAAGGTGATAGAGGCAAATTCAGCTCATTTTCGGGGCAAAGAAATATTTTTTGATGGTTTAGAAAAATTAATTTCGAGATGTAATAAACGTTGACTTTAAGGGAGATTATACTGAAAACGAGAAATAGTTTTATTATTTTACTTAACTTGCAACCCTTCTGTCCCGCAATCTCCCCTCGTATCGATTACAAAATTAGTTGCAGATAGAAAGACAACAAAAAGTTAAAGAAAAGCTTTTAATAATGAAGGCGTTGATTCACGTTTTGATTTATTATAGAATGAAGTTTCTAACTCGTCAAAAAAATGAACATTTTGTTAATATAAATTATACACATAAAATAGGCTTAAATCAAAGTTTAAGGTTAATTTTAAGTTGTTCGAGTAATGGTTAAAATTAAGCCTAAGGTTAAATAGGTTTGTTTTGATTGCCTTGTGATCAGTGTTACCAGATGTTGCTGCGAGACGCGACGTACGTGTAGCACTTAAGCACTCTTCAACTCGACCGATTTCCATTAACGGACGTCAGATTTCCTGCTTTTAATGACGTACAATATTTTTTTAAATTTGCTCTCCATTTCTAATTCCACTAATTTAAAAATGTTATTGTTCTTTTGGATGTTTACGTAAAACCATTAGTTTTTAAGGCTTCGTAGCCAAACTTAGGAGCTGTTATAATTTCGCGTCTGTCTATTTGTGGTTGTGTCTATATATATATATATATATATATATATATATATATATATATATATATATATATACATATATTATATATATATATATATATATATATATACATATATTATATATATATATATATATATATATATATATATATATTTATTTACGTATATAAAGTGAATACGGTTGTATACAGGGCTGATTAAATGTAATCATGATTTCATTTTGAGTTTTACCTTCGCATGTTTTTGAAGGTATAGACAAATATCGATTACATGTCCACTACTACTTGATAACGATTAATGAAGTTATGTACCGCACATTCTGCTTTATAGTATAATGTGAGGTACACAGCTTCATTCATAAAGGTAGGGTGATATACCTGTGGAAACACACACGCACGCACGCGCACACAGTTTTTTTAATCGCAGATTTTTAATGGTATAAAGCTGACATTTGGTGTATTAAAGGATCGTTTTCGTTAGTTACGTGTCCCCACCTCCTACCAGCTAAATCGCTATATGAATATTTGAAAAGTATTTGCAATAATAATGTATATAACGAATCTAAAAGTAAACTTATCGCAGCCAAGTAGGGTGACATGTAGAGTTGATTACAAAAGAAAGTTCAAAGAAATTCTATACAAATGACTTGAATCAACTGCAAAACAACTTTGTATTTTAAAATGTATAATTATTATGGTAATATGTACATATTTCCATAGTGAGAATATATTATATATTAAAATATGCTCCATGTTTTTAAACCTGTAAATGATATGGTAGACAATAAATTTATGTTGTGCAAATTTAATATTTGTAAATAGTCTAATAGAAACGGTATGTACCCTTAAATGTTTGTAAGTGCCCAAATGTGTACGAATCCTTCGTATTGCGAATTCTGTTCGTACTTGACAGGTTAATATTGTATTTTATCATTAAGGCTTTTGTAAATTGAAGTGAGGAAATTATATTATAAATAGTTATAATTTAAAATTAAAAGTCTATAATAAACTAACGCAATTGATGCAATGTCCCGGCTCATTATGCGTTGTTACGATTTTGAAAAATATAACACTTGATTTTTTTTACGCAATTGTAACGTTTCTTGTGACGCGCATCTGGCCGAGTGTGATAGGGAAATAGCTTTATTTAACAATTTCTCGAAGGATGTCGCATTGAAAAAGAAGAGCTTGCGGTGCAAGAGAGAGACAGAGTCTACTTTATTGTTCTCAAACGACTAACATTTATTTTGTGTCTCGGTGTTAGCAATTACCTAAATAAGTTTAGTTGTCGATAGTTTGAGCTCGCGGAACTAGATTAGTGCCGTTAGTGAGTGTTATTAAAAAGATTTTTTTGTGACGAGTGTCCGCTTATTAAACATTTTACTCGGTCGTATTGACAGCCATTAATACAACACGATGGGCATATTTGAGGAGTCAACTGGCCGGCTGGAGGCAACGCTCGTCTAATGTTCCAACGAGAATGGCGCTGACTATAATTGCTCTCCGCATTGGGCGTTCCGCATATCGGGCGAGTGACTTGATATAACCGGCGATTTTGTTTCCAATATAAAAAACTTAGTTTTCCTTGCAACTATTAGTTCACAGTTAAATGAAACTACGTGATGTAGTATAATTTCTACTTTCTTTAAGTTTTTTACCACGACTTAAGTTTCGTTGTATTACGACATCTTCAGGTGGGCAATTAGCAAAGAATTATTAGTTGTTGAAAAGATATTAAGGTTTGATAAATTTTTCCAGGATAATGTTATCTTGCATATTAGACCGTAATACTTTCTATAAGTATACAAAATTGCCAAGTATTTAATAGCAATTGGCCCAATAGTTGCCGAGTTATTAGATAACAAACTTGCATTTATAACATTAGCAAGGATTCTAATTATAGTCTTTCTCTCATATTCTTCATTATTGAAAGTCGTGTCCATCTTGAATGGTGCTAGTGGCATCGGTTATTGGCTGTCTCCACATGTGTCTGTCTTCGGTCTTCCTCAGATCATGGCGGTAGTCATTGAGAAATCTCTGAGAGTCTTAAGCTGGTTCGGCCAACGGATAGATGATCGAACAGAAGGGCATTTTCCTTTTGCTCTACTCACCACAATCCATTTCAACTCTATCCATTCCTGACCGAAGTAGCTGAATAATTTGTCGGTAGCAGATTGGTTGACAGTCTAGTCTTAATGCCAAATTGATGTAGCATTAACTTAATTAATCTGTTCTTTTGGCTGTCTACGATATGCAGAACATCCGTCTCCAATACTAAATCTCAAATGCAACGTTGTTCTTTCTCTCAGGTATGCGAATTGTCCAAGACCCCGGACCGTATAAGAAAATTGAGAAGACCAAAATTCGGACAAGCCTCCTCTTGGTGATACACGCTCCACTCGAGTAAAATTTATTTCATTGTGATTATCAGAAATACGATAACTTTTCGTGAGAATGTACTTTGTTATATCGATCAACTTTCACGAAAACCATATTTGTTCAAAAGTGTCAAGTGTCAGTATTATTTGGTTGTGTTAGTTATTGGTAAAAAGTTGAATATAATTCTTAACAAGAGTAGAAATATTCAGAAGTTTCGATTCGAAATATTATATAAGTGTCAAGAGTCTTCGTGTTAGTTACTGGTGAAAAGTTTAATAGAATTAACACAAGTAGAAATATTCAGAAGTTTCAACTTTTTCTTTTCAAACAGAGAAAGATAAATTTTAAAGTAACATGGCCGAATATCAGATATGTGCATCATAAAAGATCGTAATTTGTAGCCAAGTTAAGTTTTGATTACTTTCTTATCCGAATAATGAAAGAACGCGATATGTTCCTCTGCGCTTTCTTTTTCATTTTTTCTTCAATTATTTTGTTGTAAAATTTCTACGTCGGCCTCATGGCATTAAAATCCCTTCCGTTATATTCGAAACCGAAACAGATATATCAATTTTAAGACATTCAAACGTTTAGATTCTATATTAATACATGTCCGCATTTGGGCTTCAATTAATTATTTTTTTAAATTTATTAAATTAATTAATGTAAGATTGTTCAAATATTTAAATTGTGTCGCCCTTAAAATAAGGTCTCTTTGTTAGTTACATAATAGTTCTTTAAAGAAAGAGTGGTATTTATCAAATTACGTAAATTAATATAATGTTTTCGGATTAATATTTACGAACTATACTTTTTATACCGGAAAGACACGCAGTTTCTTATGGAATAAAAAACCTTCTCTAAATGCCGCTGCTAAAGCTTAACTCATAGAAGCAACTTTTTCATACAATAATCGATTAGGTCAGAAATCTATTTTTGCGCGGAGGGAGTCACGAATAACTGTTAGTGGTAAATGCCACGAATTAATTTGAAAAAAATGACCGAAATTAAATATCAATTTGCAGCATTAGGCAAGTCATAAGGAAAGATTAATCACGTACAACATTGTTATTAGATATACGGAGAAAGTTATTTTAAGTAGCTATAATATGTACTGTTTACAGTAGCTACAGTGTGAATTATTGTTTGTTCTCAGGACCGTCGAAGAAGAAGGTGAGCGGCGAAGCACGCATTAAACCGGGGTAAGTAAACTCCAATCCAATTAAAACCCGGTCAGTGGTAAAATGTATTTTTATTATTTAAGTGTTTAAATTCGATAAATAACCGGCCGATTTCCTTAGCGACCGCTTGCGGAGCTAACGTAGGACAGAATTGACTTTTAATAGCTTATTTCAAGTATTAAAAGTTTTTCTAATCTATAAAGTTTATAAAACTATAAAGTTAATCTATAAAGCAGACAAAATACTATTTCACCGATTTTGAAAAAAGATATGCAGATGCTGCTAACCTTATTGAGAATGAAAAAGTACTGCTTTTCTGTGCGCGCACGAAACGTTCCTTTATATCTGGCAATTCGTTTTTTCACTGTGCCGAATAAAGAGATTGGAATAATATTTTTTCCCAGGTGTTATCTAATTTTGTCAATACCTGAAATGAAATTACAGGTTTAGTAATTATTGTTGAAAAATTCTGCGGTTTCTTCATGGTTTCTCCAATATAAGAAAACTTTCCTAAGTTTTTCATCGAAAGAAAGGACATTTTCATAGTTACTGCCATAAGGAACACAGCAATAGGTGTTTCTTTTTTATTTCTGTTTCTGTTCTGCTGTGTGATTCATGGTTACGCTAACTGCGTAATCACGAATCCATTGTCATGCGTGTCATTTACTTAAAAATTTTAGGCGAAAACATTCAGCTCTATAAAATTACTGTATTATAGACATTTAATTATTTGTTATACGTCAATTCTCCAACACCTTTGATTAACCGATCAACACTTGTGAAAATCTTTGCCAGAGAAAGACTGAGTTTGATGTTATTGAAAGATATATTTTTAGTGCCGTATTAAGATGCTTAAAAATTGCTGCTGACAGATGTCAGACTGGAATAAATGTCATGTCGTGTAAAATAAATTTAAAATAGTCGACATGCAATGCGCAAATGTATGTATGAATAAAGCTGAGAGCTCTCCGCTGATGTGTCGCGAGTCGCGATAATGATATGTGACGACTAATAACTGTGACGTTACTTCCGGGCGGCGCGGCGTATCGCTACAAAAACTGACACACTTTGCTGCAATTAATTCAATAGCCGTTGCTTTAAATTCGTAGCATTGAAAACTGTCCATTTGTCATGATGATTGGATTTAGTGAAATTTGGGCCACGAAAGATAGACGTCGTCGGATTAAGCAGCTAAGTAATAATTAAACGTTTTGAATGAAATAAAATTAGATTTTTTATAATATCTTCAAAATCAGTAACGGTTTTTAACTTAGTCATGACGATGTCGGTGATAGTGGATGGTTGTATCGACATTGATAGAAAAATGAACAAAAATCTGTATTCGTTCAAAATCAAATAACAAATAAGATCACGTCCTTAACGCATTTTGTTGGGGACAAAAATTATATTATTTTGCTTACCCCTATTGCACTATCTGAAATAAAATGTTCTCAATATAACACAATCGTGATTTCGGAAATAACATTTGTACCAATATTTTCAGCCTTCAGGTCGTTAACGTGATGCATCTTATAGACACATTTTTTTACAGATTTTATGGAAAACAGCACGTATTGGTATTTCCGCGGCAGCACCAAAAGTTCGATTGTATTTGGCTGCTGAGGAACGCTGCGCTGTGTAATACTGTGCACTCTTTTGTTTTTCTTTGATGAGGTTTAAACTACAGACTCGCCTTTTAAAAATGAGCGTATCAATTAAATACCCATTAGCGGTCGCTATAAAACGTAGTCATTCTTTTTTAGAAGCGTAAAGGAGATAAACTGATGGAAGATTATATTTAGTGACTTTCACCGGCTTTGTGTTAAAATTATCCACACGTGACTAAACTTCTATTGAAAGCCACGTTCTCGTGTCACGAATTTGTTCCGTCATACAATATCTTGGTCTCTTTACACTCGACAACTTTCCTAGTTTGGAAAGCTCGTCGGAGCACTGCAGCGGGCGCCGGCGGAGCACCTGCACACTAAACCGTCGCATTGCACGCGCCGCGGGCGTCGCACCGCGCCGAACGAGGGCGAGCTGACGCCAGCTTGAAAGTTGCTGGCGTAGATAAGGATCTAGACTAAATTGAGCTAGGCAGCGAAATGGAAACGCTGTTGTAAGAACTATTTTCTCGGTCAGCAATCTGGAAATCAGCAAATAAAAATACGGTCAATGAACGAACGCTGGGTTTAGGGAAATGTTTAAATGGCGAATGGGATCGATTACCATTTTTTTATTTTAGATACATCGTTTCTTTATGGAAATGCAGAGTCAGCTTTGAATCTGAAATACGATTCACTTATTCCGTTGGATCCGTTCACTTAGTGAATTCATGAAATTGTTTTTATAGAATATGTTTGAATTTGTGCTGCTACTTTTTGAATACTTTTGAGTTTCGGTTAGGATGAATTGATATATTGTCTATTTATATTTTTATATATTCTTTTTTCCATAAAGTTTAATTTACATGAAACAGAAAACAGATATATTTCTTTGAAAGCAATTTCATAACTATTAGCGAAACTCTAATAGACACTGTACACGTGTGCGTATATATAAATGCAAGAGATATTAAAAAAGTATGATTTTCTTTTATTTTTGCGATTTTACGTGTTGAAATGTCTTTATTATTCATCGCCTCGCATCGGATACGTTGAGAATGACGTATCATGAGGATAGGTTTCAGATTTTTTTCAGAAACCTATCCAGTCATAAAAACAGACGGATAACAGTTTCAAAAATGGATTTCTACATCGTGAGATTCCAGAGTGTATTCATGTGAACAGTACACTGAAAATATTTAAATTTATATTAAAAAAGACTTAAGTTTTATTTTATAGCTTTTAATAGCGACAGTGGCGCCGCGTTTTCTCTGTCACCATAGATTTCTTCTTCAGGATTATAGTCTGATATAGTCGCAAATTTGTCTCAGTCAGCTGACTCGTTTCGGTTCGATGGGGCGCCGTAGATCTTCATCGGCTGGTGCTCCGTGTTATCAAATACTTTTCAATCTGGCCAGTCTAATCATTTGGTATGATGCGTTACTCTTTTTCCAACGCCTTCAATTTTAGAGAAAAGTAGTAGAGAAAAGTAGTCCTAGTTAGGCTACCGACCTTTGTATTTATACTGTTTCTGTACATACGCCGAAGCTATTTGTTACGAAAATATTTAATGAGTTTAGGCGTATTAGGATGTATAAATAAATTGTGTATTTTATTTATAGTTTAACCAATTTTCCCCGTGTTATTATACTTTCCATTTGAAGACTAGTACATTATTTTGGTTAACTTTTACGTTCACTTTTAGATTATATGATATAATAACTTAGGTGAAAAGTCACCGCAGAAAGTATTGACGAATTCATTGAAATTGATAAAGTAATTATGGATCTGGTGCAGAAAAATTTTAATCTTGGCAAGATGCATTTTTTCTTCCGTTATATTTTATTCGGAATTAAGTTTGATATATTACGTATGCAGGCATTACAAAGAATGTGTATATTATTCATACAGATGATCCTGGGCATCAAAATGACTATATGTAATGTGTTTCTGTTAAGAAATGTAATTTTTTATAATTTTGACAGTGATTTTTTAGGAACTATAAATAAATGTCACCTAGTTCCTTTACATTTTCTCAATTTAATGTACAGTATCACCTCTAAGAATAATAGACACGTACTTTATTACATCTGTCTATTAGAAAATTACAGACGTCACCTTAAAAGTCCTATTACGTACGTCGTCTACGAGTACCATCAATAAAAATGATTTGTTCTCCTATTTTCACCTGTCAAATTGACTTCGCCAGGAAAGAACATTGTAACTCATTTTAGTAATTTTACAAAAGAACGTGAAAGAGTTTGAAAAGGTCTTACAGAAGTTCTGAATTGTCATATTTCTTTACGTCTTTTAACTTTATTAAGTGCTTACAGATAAGACAATTAAATAGACTTTTAGGGAAAGAAATGAGACAATAGAGACAATAAGATATATTTGTAAATAAAAATTCGGTGAGTTAAATGGTTTTCCTTGCCGGTGTCGAAATGAGTATTTTCCGATGCCACGCCGCTGAGTCAGATTCTGATAAGAGCCTCCACGTGAAAATGGGAATTGATGTGGGATTTGAACTGCTGTTCCTATAAAATCGATATTTCTATTTGAGTTATTTCAGTGATATGTCGCATGTTATGTTCCATAGAATGTTTTCAAATTTGTATCTGCATTGTTATTGTCGATTGTTAAGATTGCTGTACCCGAATATCGGTGTTTGCTAAGATTTAAATCGAAAACTACCAGGCTGATTTTGATATAAACTTCACATATAAGTTAAAGCAGGTAAGCAGTAAGGTAGATGACAATAATTACAAATTTTCACATTCCGACTATGTGGATCTAAGCAATATGGTAAAAGGTTTTGAAACTTGGGTATTTGAATATGGATTGCTCATAACATTGGGGTAGCTTTAAGAGGTTTATCGTTTTTGTATATAAAAAGAATGTAAAATTTCTGTTGGGGCCATAAAAAGTTAATATATTTTTATGCGTAGTACGCCTTGAAAATTATTTTTATTTTCTTCGGTCAAACATTTCATATTTTGCAAGACTATCGAGTAGTTTATTTGTTTCCAGTGTTAGGTGTCAATGAAAATTCATTTTCCATTAAGGAAATAAAAGCGAATACCGTAATTTTGAAATAGGAATCTAGTTTATAAAATTAGTTTTGTTAATCTCTTAATTTTGAGGCCATTTAGAAATAAATTCACGAAAATTCTTTAAGATTTTTGTTATCATCGCCAGTCAGACGGTTATGCAGGTAGATTTAGAGTAGTGTTCAATGTTGAAGATCTATCTCGTGGATATGAATGAAGTTATTTTAGAAGGTTTTGTGACGTCAGTGATGGATGATAATGCTAGAGTACTGTACGACTCACATTAGAATCGAACAATAAACTATGTATGATCATATAAGGACAGAAATGCCTATTAGTTGATACTAGGTACTTTAGGTCTTGCTATGAGTTTAGTATAAAATACATCATACAACACATTTAAGCGAATTCCAAAAATCACTACCGTTTGGAGGACAAACGATAGCACAAGAGACGGCCGTATTTTCGATTAAATTCTGAAAACATAATAATATTCTTACATAGTTATTAGTTGTGTTTTGAAGCAAATAATAATTTGTCCCAAATAATTTATAATAATTTCCCAAATAATCATTTCTCCCACCCTTACTCCTAACTATGTAAGATATTATAGTATCTCATGATATATATATATATATATATATATATATATATATATACATACATACATACATATATATATGTGTATATATATATATATATATATATATATATATGGTATCGTATATAGAATAAAATACGGTAGGGTACTTAATGTCTTAGAAAGCGGACAATGCATATTTGTAAGGTTCTTTTAACACGCGCAACTTGTACCCTGATTTTTCTGTAATTGATGTATCATTATAGCGATGTATTGAAAGACGTTAATCGTTTATGAATTACTCTTTAAAAGTAATGATTGGACAAAACAGACTACTTTTAAAGAAACGGGTATGAAAATTCATGATATTTCAATTTAGTGCAATCGTATTTCTTGCGCTTCAATTATGCATAATTCCTTATAATAATATCTAACTAACTTCTCTCCCCCCCCCATTTCCTATCCCTCCTTTTTCAATCTCATCTCATTTACAGATTTGTTTATATGAATTTGTTTATAAGTTTTTTAGTTTTATTCTACTTTTAGCTAGATGCACAGTCTATTGCCGTTTACCACAATATCATCTACCGTTTTGCTAGTATTCTGGTTGCCTGTAAGGAATTGCTCTTGCAGCAGTAAGTCTGCAGTATGTATCAATTGTATACATTAAAGTCTGCAAATAGATAAATACTAGATGCGCCTATGAATTCGTTCACGTGAAATTTGGAATAAGAAGTTATTAGAATTGTTTTTTGTCTCATATGTTGCTCTTGGGTATAAAATCCAGTAAATATAGCGTGATCGACGAACGAATTAATATAGAGACGAGAATTATAAAATAAGATTTTCCGGCTTCTATTATTATTCTTTACGTTAAATCAGTAATTTTTCCTAAAATATTTTCCACGTAATAATTCACTGTGTATCAGTTTTATTACATGTATAGATATAGATAAATTTAACCTCAAAGCATGGTCAAAGTCAGGGACAAACATCCATTAGTAAATAAACATCCCATTAGCAAATAAATATAAAAAAAATCTAACAGTCATTTATTTATTTAATTTCTTTTGAATGCTAACATTCACAATAATTGTTAACTATAATAAAGCCCCCCATTTATTAAAGTTTCCACTTTATACAAAAATGACAAGTAGAAATGTTCCAGCTAAGGCCTTCACCAATATCGCTATTTGGAGCAAAGTTTACCAACTGACCACGATAACAGACAAACATTGTGCCAGAGATAATAAACAGTTGAGTTGACAAATATGTTAATTGTGTGCTTTCTATTACTTGTATCTGCTCTCTAGAGGTGCGGAACTCACAGTTAGACACTTATGTACATTTAAATGTACGTAGTACTTCCAATTAAACTATTTGCAAATATTATTTTTTTATAAAGTAAATATACTGCCTAATGTATTTTTAGTAGGCGTAAAAACAAAATAATTCCACATAGAATTAGGAATCATCGATTTTTGGATTTTGTCCTTTACTTTGCTAGAAGATCTGCCATTATGTCGTATTTTAATATTGTTCTTCGACCGTACGTACCCTATAGGTTTTAATGATCAGTGAGTAAAATTTATTGTATGAACAAAAAAATACGCCTTAAGCGTCCATCTCTTTTTTTTGCGTGAACCAAAATAAATCGTAATATTTACACCAATGTAAGATTATAGGCTTCAGTATACCATATTAATTTCAACTTGATATCTCTGGCCGTTGCTGCGAAAAAGGGCTTTGACAGACGGATGGACGGACAGACAACCGAGAGATCCTTAAAGGGTTCCTACATGCGCATTCGTACACATACAAATATTTGTGACATTGGTTGGAGATACGGAATAGGACAAAGGAAAAAAAGGCAGCGAAAGTGTGATGGGCACATTTGGAATGCTTTTCCGACGTGGTTCTTATATGTATACAGTGTTTATTTGTCTTTATGACTTTTTTCAAACGTAAAATGTTTTTTTGCGAAAGTGAAAAGATCCAAAGGTTTCCGAGATAATCGCCTTCAAAAAAATAATAAATGGTATTGAAACCTTTAGTATCTAAAATCCTACTATTTTCAACAAAATTTTAAAAATTATCAGAACTATATGACGTTTTCATCCATAATGTTCGTCATAGGTGCGATTCGTTATATTATTCTCAATAGTTAAAAATAGGAAACAAAAACAATTTTTTTTTCAAAGTATAGGACTTTTCCATTTTTTTTATTAGTTGAAATAATAGGTTAAATCACTCTTATGAGAATATGTCTTAAGTAATAATACTATACCTGTATATGAGTATATTGAAATAACATTTCGTATGTCAGATCGTAACTTATTACAAAGCTCAGCTCAGCAGCGCGTACTTTAAATAATTTTTAAGGAAGTCAACATGATGTTTGTGAATAGAGAGGGCAAGTTAATTATAAAAAAAATGTTGCTTGACACCTCGTGACGTACATAGCAGTACTTCGAACGCTTGTTATCCACACTATTATATGACAAGGAAAATTTGTTTGACTGTTTGCTAATCTTTTAGTATAATCTAACGTGCCAGTCTCTCCATACGAATGAGAATTCGATGAGAATTCACTAGGCGAGAAGCTGATGTTCACGACAGTAGTGAACGGGAGTGATTAGGAACATCGAGTTTGTTTTCAGCGATAAGAGAGTTTGTTTTTTTACAAGAAAAAACAACTTTAGATAATTAATTTATTATTTACTTTCTACTCTGTATTACTAACATCGATTTAAGATGAACCCGGAAAACGCCGGCGAGTACCGCTCGCTAGTAAATTATAAATATGAAAGATCCAGCAAAGAACTTATGTACTTACTTGCCCCATATTTGAAGTTAAGAAACTGATTGGAAATTACATTTTTAAGACCGTCTTTAATCCTCAGATTATTGGCATGAAGTCTACCTATCAATAAGATCTTATACATGCTCATCAAAATGCTCATAGATTGCATTCAGAAGCTCTGAAAAGAGATAAGCAGGAAAAAACAGGGAATTGAGATTGAGTTAAAAGCGTAAAATTTTTGAAAAGTTCAAGGAGCTTTCACAAAAATATAATTAGGTTTTGTGTTTCCTTTGCTAATTTTTATCTATGGATACTTGAGATGGTATTTAGATATATTGACGGCTCAAAAGTGTTTTTAATTACTGGTTTACTAATACATATGGTGGATTCATAATCAGGGAAAAAAACAAAACATTTATGGAAAACTGGGAAAATTCAAGGAAATTTGATTCGGTAGAAACGTGGTGCTTAAATAGTTTTAAAAGGCAACTTGAAATCCATACAGTTGAAATGTTGTCACCCCATCGAGATTCAGATATATTCTTTACTTTAATCACAGCTGAGTAGTCGATTTTGACCGACCCGTTTCAAACATTTCCATTATGAATATGGGCGAAGAAGGATGAGGTAGAGATCGCCACCTCCTTAAGATTGATTGCAAGGAGATAGATAATAAATATAGAACATTTTACACATGCGTATATCGAGCTTTATGTATATAATAAATTGTATAGATTGTATGGGAAAAACACACTGTCATTCAGGTTTGTGTCATTAGTTCGTTTCCGTATTTTCGTATATTCATAAGGATCGCCCGAGACACATGGGACACGTTTTCAATCGACACAATCGTATCGAATCGACTATATCTCGCCGTGCATTCTTCGTTCACGCACCGAGAGCGGGCGCCGTTTCGTGTTGCATCAAGACGGCGTGCGGCGGACAAATCACGGCCGCGATCGTAATTGAGGCGGCGACGTCGTCCGGCGCCGCACGAGACCCGCCCAATTAGCGCTCGTCGTGGAGCGGACGCGCTTCGCTCAGCGCTCCGCACGTGCGACCGCAGCCGTGCCGCTGTCTCTGCGATCCGATCCTTCACTGGTCGCCAATTGTTTACGTTTGTATCAAAACGAGTCGACAGAGTCAGACACTGACCCTTACGTCGGGAGGTTATCTTAATGGCTCGATAAAATATTATTGGATCTCTTTAATCCGGGTGAATACGCCAAGAATAGGTGTTTTTAATAGTCTATGCTCTGCATTTCACAACCTAGATTCGCGGATCTACTCCAGACAAAATAAATACTAAAAGTAAAGATTTTAAAAACATAATAACGTAGACGAGTTTTGATATAAAATAAATAAAAATATTATTGGAAGCACCTTTATTTTTTGTTTTTTTAGAGGTCCGCGTATCACGGTAAAATGGCGCCAGGGTCCATCCCTGAAAAAGTTGAAATGTTTGTAACAATCAAGTTGTATTGAAACGACTATGTCAGTGATAAATAAAGTCAATATTTTAAATAAATTACTTATTTTGCTTTCGACACTTCTACCCTTACGGTGCTATTTACCCATTCGATTTTTTCGACGCTACTTATAAATATAATATCGATAGTTTTGATTCGATACCTTGTGCCTAAGCATTACTGGATTTAGTGGATATTCAAATTCCAACGCGCAAACTTGTCTACGCACACGTGAAGTGCGCACCGGTCGCTGGGATGTGCCTACAACTTCTGACTTTACAGTATTCATACTCGTATACCTATACCGTGTCACGTCAACATTTTCATGACTTGATAAATAATTAAAATAAAAAATCCTATTATAATATTTTTTATTAATTTTAGTGTGGGAAATTCATAACATTCTCTATTTCTACGCCGTCATTAACACGTTAACTTTAATTACAATTTAAATAATTAAACAAATAATCTATACCAATAGACACGGTGTCCGGGAATAAACGTCGGACAAGGAAAGACGCTATTCGTTGCTTATAATTTCATCATGTCCGTCTGTCTGACAGCTCCACAATTACTGCGTAGTCAGTTACATGGTGATCCCAATATACAATATATACGTATACACACATAAAATATTTAAAAACAAATTAACGTATTTCACCTTCATAGTCGGTGAAGGGGGCATTTTTTTTGCAATTTTATGGAGTGTTATATTCAATAGAATTTTCATGTTTAATTGTGGTTGCGTTTACAATTATTGATTTTAAATTCCCGTTTGCTAAATGTTAAATTACAATTCAACTTGCAGTGCACCCACCCTTTACAAGCATGGATTTGAAAAATTTGAAAAAAATTAAATTTTATTTTAAATTTTTAAATTATTTATTTTATTATTTATAATTTAGATTAATTTTCGGTAATAATTTCAGAAGATATAGGCAATTAAGGGACAATATTTGTTTTTCCTTCGCTACGAATACTACCAAAAAAAAACAAATATAAAAAAATTGTAAAAGAAGGTAAATTATATGATGGGTATCATACCCATCATATAATTTATCTTTATATATATATATATATATATATATATATATATATATATATATATATATATCTATATATTATATATATATATATATATATATATATATATATATATATATATCTATATATTAGGTATAAAGCAATAAAACAAATAAAAAAATACAAGAAGGCGTTTGATAAATATGTTTTCTTTATTATTCATATTTTCTCGTTTTAATAGTCACTTTAGCCTCTATTATAGGTAAGACGTAACTTGTTTATCTCGTTACAATCTTTTCTTTCTTTCAAATTAGGACGAATGTATTTCTAGTGCAGTCAGGACGCCTTTCAAATAAACATTTTACAAAACGGGTTTTGAAAAGTTTAAGTAACAGAATTATTTCAATGGTATACGAGTACTCGTACCATCAGAGGTAATCATTAATTCATTTAATCTGTGCAAGGGGCGAATGTAAGTACATATAAATTAATTCAAGAAACAGACGTTATTAAATAAACAATGGTTTGTTTTCATTACGATAATGCATTTTTAACATGAATAGTGTAAAGGTTTTTTGTTTCTTTTTAGTTAATAAAAGTCTCTTGCTGTCTTACAATTTTTTCTCTTTTTCTGAGACGTGATAAGATTTTTGCATATAACGTTTCGATGGAATTATCTGGTGGTGAGTAATTTATAATTTTGCGTTGCATTTTTTCATTTATTATGATACGATTATATTTAATTAATGATACAAAACTGTGTGGAGCTTGGAGTCGGGCACATACATAATTACATCATCCGTATTTATGTACTAGTTAGGCTGCATATATTTTGGAATAGCGCACGAATGATGTCAACAAGCTATGTGGCTTAGTGGTGTTGTGAGTCGACTTTACTTATTCATCAGTTTACTTCGAATTTCTCACTCGAAAAAAAAAATCAATCGTGGTCCTGGCTCAAATTCCTGTTTCCTTTTTTTAGAGTTCCATATATCGAAAGCAAAAAAGAAAAAAGAACCTTTGCAGGATCATAAATATATCCATATATCCTCTTGTCGCAGTCGATTTTCTCAAAAACCATTTGATGTAGAAACTCGAAATATTGTACAGTTAATATGGCTTATTGTCCGCATATTTTGCAACATATTAAAAAAAATATTTATCCGGGGATTTTGGAGGGGGCAAAATTAGAATAAAAAAATGTTTATGCTCGTATGGGAGGCATCAAAGAGCGAATTATAAATATTTCAAAAAAAAATTTCTCTTAAATATATTGAAAATGAGCATTTTAATAGAAATGAGATGACGGAAAGATGTGATACAAATGAATTTGAAAAAAAATAACCGAAGAGATCGAAAGTTAGAATTTAATAATGTTTTTTTTATTAATCAACCATAAGCAATTTTTACGGTGAAATAAAGGAATTACTATAGTTTCGTGAATTTTTGCAAGTATTTTGCATGCTTTATATAGGAATCATAATTAAGTTGAAAAAAAATATTAAAATTGTTTTTTCATTTGGTGATAAAATTTCCGCAAGTACGGGGCACTGAATAGACCTTTTAAAATACGAATATGTACGAAAGAATTGATTGTTGAATGTAACTTCATTATTTCCTTGCAATACGTTCGCTATCTGGGTGAAGCCAGCAGGCGACGCTACTCGTATTTAATAAACGCCGACAACATGAGCGAACGGCGATGAGTTTTGGTGAAGGGGCTTCGCGGTTGCATCAGCTATAGGTCAAGGTTCAGTCGAACGGTCACGCGATCGTCACTCGTACTCAGTACTTATAGAAAGAGTTTACAGCGGTGACTGTTACGTCATAAAATTTGAGTTAATTTTTTTTAGCAGAACTTCGTTAGTGCTTGTCGCATTGTTTTTTCTGTTTGAAATATGTGAAATTTAATCTAAACGAATGAAATAACTCTACTTTTTCTACCTTTACTTAATTATAGATATATTTCATATTGTACTTCTAATAAACATTAGAATGCTTGCAGGTTGTTAATTTTGATACATTTGTTGGAAGGCCATCTACTAATATAAAGGCAAAAAAAATTTCTTTTGTTTTGTACATTTTCACGCAAAAATAGCTTATTCAATTGACGCAAAACTCTCGTCATTATTTGTAGTACGCTATAGGACATGGCGTATATCTTTCTGGAATTGTGTTAGTAACAAACAAATAATGAGTAAAGTAAAGGGGATCGAAGTGTGACGTATGAATATGACTAATTATAGTCAAGTCATAATTTTTATTCGATATTGATACACGAAGAACACTAAATCAAGTCAGTTTGCACATAATAAATGTAAAGTATAGTGAAAGGCCAAAAAAACAAGAGAAAGATCAATAAAAATACAAGATCAAATACAACAACGTAAATAATTTAAATACACCATCGACGTATGTGTCGGCAAATAAAGATCGATAAAATAGAATTCACATACAATACATTTTTAACAGTGATTCTGTTAATACTGAATTATAAACATACTAAATAAATTATTTAAACGTCAGGGTAACGTAAATATAATTATTTTGTTAACATATAATGCCCAGAAAATGTTGTCAAATGTAAAGTATATAGTTTACATTTGACAACACTTTCTGTGTATTAGACCAGGAGGACTTTTTAATTAGAACGTTAGAGAAACATTTTAAAACTCTGGAGAATTTATGAAAAACTTATAAATGTCAGTGAGGAGGAAAAAGGATTGAAAAGGGATTGACGTCACAGAAATGTATACTCAGTTTTAAAAAAACTAGTATTTTAAAATATAGAAAGCTAAACGGTTTAGTTGATTTACTATCAGAAACAAAGATGGCCGTAAAAACTTAGCGGAGTAGATATAATTAATACAGAAATTATTGGAAAATATAATCAATATCGATCGTTATTTAAATGTGAAATACGTTGCCGAAGTGACTTAAAAATAAACAGTTAACTGACAGTGATAGACGTTTCGTATTTTTAAGCGATAGGATTCTTCTCATTTCTTTTGAGTGTTGCGTGCCATTTACGACGATCCTGGCAAGTTTCATGGATTCTGATGATTCCTCCGTTCTCCAGTGTGTTAATATACCTCTCTTCTGTAATGTTTGAAGATAGGAGGGCATGCGTCTTCTAGTACAAAAAGAAATAACGTCACTTTCATAAAGATATGGACGTTTGCCGGTCTACTTTCACGATAACGACTTAGGTGCTAGATCACATATAGCACATATGAAAAGGTATTTTTTCCTTCGCCTTTTTTGATATACTTTGTCGATGAATTAGGGTCAATTTCCATTAAAGCCTCGATTTCGATTTTGTAAAAAGTATTATTTTACTGATGTAGTAGCCCCATAAATATTTGCGACTTTTCTAGTACACTACGAATTTACCCTGGATGGTTTTGATCCCCGCGTCCGGAAACAAGGATTTTTTGGCAGGAACGACAAGGGGCATTAATTTAGATAAATGTAATTATGTTGGTACACGTGAACGTTCATCCATCACTACCTTTTTACATTAACTCAGCCGTTGATCTTGTAATGGTTTTGATTACGACAATAATTTGCAAGCATAACAACTTTTTTAAGGATTCTAAAAGTGACTCTTTGTTTTGACTAATGATCGCTATTGGTTCAGACTATTTTTAATATTATTAAACAATTAATAAATGTGAAAGTAATAAGAGCCTGACCAGAAGAGTTGAAGAAATAGTTTTTGAAAACAGAATTAAACACGCTGGAAATCTTTCAGAAGATAAGGAAAAAAATGGACAACCTTCCCAACTTTGTTTATCGTGAATTCGATTCCAGTACAATCCCTAAAGAATAATTATGCTATTTTCAATCTTTCGTGAAAATGCTTCTAAAATGTGATAAAAAATTTTTTATTACTAATTTGGTAATTTTGAACTCGAACGAAAACGTTACAACCGCCAAGCTGGTATTGATACAAACGGATTAAAATGACTAAACAAAATATTGTCTTGCACTTTTCGTTAGAACTCGATGATGCAACAAGATACATATTCAGCTATTGTTTATTTGAAATAAATTCACTTTTATTATTGTAACGCAGAAAAAGTAGATGACAGGCATACACTATGCGCGTTTTGTTATATCGCTGTCCAACTGTCGGTTGTAAAAATCGACAATTGGAAGGCGTCATTTTTTAATAATAAATGTGAAAGTAAATAAATGTGTGTGTGTGTGTGTGCGTGTGCGTGTGCGCGTGCGTGTGTGTGTGTCGCTCAGTAGTTCGTCTGTCACTGTGTTTTGCGATGAAACTGTCTTTCGCGGCATTAACAGGGAAACTAGAAGAGCGGTCGATCAGAAATGGGTATTTAAATAATCGCTCGCTGCCTCGCTCACCTTGCGCGTTCACAGATAGTGCGAGAGGAAGAGTCGTAGCCAATAGTCGCAGCTACACCTGCTTATAATTTAGTCGTAAAATCGTCTTTCGGGTTGCAACGTTTTTCTCGCTGTAAACATTTATTGATTTTCATAATTATGGTCTCTTTTCTTAGGTCAAGGATAATCTAAGACTATACGTTTAACATTGTTCTTATTAAATCGTTAAATATATACTCGCAAGGCTTTCAACATGACGACAAATGTTTAGTGAAAAATCTGATGTTGAGGTGCCAATATTTTAAATTTTATAAGTAATGTCGTAAAAATTAAGCTATGGGTAATATCATATATGCTGTATGAAACGTTGCCGCTTTTTGTACAAAAATTCGACGCTTCACTTCGACAGTGCTATGCTGGTAAACATGCGACACTCTCTGAAGTACAAGTTGCTGTAAAGTTTCAACTTTTCTTTTTTAATTTTCGATTTAAAGATAGCGCTATAAAATGTTGTTAAAAGTCACAAGATTTTATATAAGCTTTTTATCCTATAAAAGGAACAAACTAAATTTTAAAAATTTAACGCGATATATCCTATACATAAAATAAATGATAAATTTTATTAAACGGGACGCAGTAGTGGCGTAGTTGTATGTTGAAAGTTGCAACACATTTGCTACTGGGCCCATTTCTTTTTATTTTCTTTTGTTAAATTGTCAAAAAACATCGAGAGAGCGTAGATAAAACTAGTTCACCGGTATCTGTGTGAAGATATTGAAAGCACCTCGTCGAATTTTATAGCGAAGTATATTTTAACGGCGAAGATTCAGGTTTTATTCACTATTATATTAATTTCAAATTTCGATATAAATTTTAAATGATGAATTTTCTTTACCACTACAATTTCAATGCCATTTGGGGGTGGACCTGTAATTTTACATTCGTTAAACTCGCGTTTTCAGATAGGCGTTTTCAAAGACTGCTATACAAACCGGTACCCCAACAGTCTGGTTTTTGGTATCTCTTGGCTATTATATAAAAAAATAAATGAAATTATTAGTTTAAACCCTTTATAGGGGTGAAAAAAGTAGCTTAACTTTTATGAGAGTATGTTTAATCTGCCTTCGTAAAGTTACACTTTATGTATAGGGGTTTTAATTTTTTGCATTTAGTTAAGATTTTGTTTCATTATTATCAGTATGAAATGCATACGTTTTATGTAAGGAATATATCAATAATGAATAATGAATAATAATAATGCAATAATTTGCAGCGACAGACAGATAGACGGACGGCAAATTGAGGTTAATGGGATTCACCACTTCTCTGAATACGTTCGTTAATTCGAATTGAATAATGCGTCGTCATTGATTCATTTCGAATTCCCGTATTGTTTTTGTATTTAAATGCAGATTAAAAATATTGCAACAAATATTTTTGCAACCAAATTTTCATTATATATTGGCGTAAATCTCCTATAGTGTTGTTACTTTAGTGTCTAAGAATGAAGGCATACTACTCGATAACAAATACACTAAATGCATCGATAACAATTTGCCGGAGTTGCGCGCTTCACTGTTACGATATATTTATAATAACAATAACGCAAATTAGTATTCAGTAATATGAGCTGCAACAATAGATGGAGTCAATAGGTTTTAACGCTCGCCATATTTGGGTGCAGGCAATCGTCCTCACTGTTGGCGTTCGTTATACACTTAGTTCCTTTTGCATCACGTTCACGTATAACTAACGATGCTATTGGTAACAAACAGTTAGTTAACATTTGATGATAGTTAACGTTTTGTCGTTGAGGAGATGATTAAATTAAAATCATCATGAAACTGGTTAAAGTTAGATATAGAGCTAGTTCTTTTGTAATTCGATGTTCGATTTATATTAAATAATTGCGTTTGTCCTGTAGTGGTCTATGTATTGGAATGGGTGAATTAGTAATAAAAATGGTTTAGAAAATTTATTGATTGGCTACAAAATATTGGTTAGTGCGGATTGCGGTAGGATGTCTATAGCTCCAATTTAAAATCTTGATAGGGATAATAAAAACGAAGGAAACAATGTGAAGACATAGAGTAACAATCGTTGGATGTTCGACTTCTTTGTCTCCTTTGTCAGACAAAATACCGTCACCGTTTTGTAAACATCTCCTTACTGTAGATTTGTTAGGGTTGTCACTACAAAAAATCTACTACTGTGTACAAGCGACAAAAAAACCTGGTAGTTATTTTAATAAAATAAATGTAATATACAGAATTCATATAATGCAATTTTTGATAATTATATGCGTATAACATTAATTTATACAGCAGATGTAGTACGCAATATATTAGGTACATTTTTCCGTTAATTTACGAACAAAGTGAACACTCCGTACCGACTGTCCCTGTACGCCATACCGGCGCGTTAGCAATGGCGAGCCCGCACCCCACGATTGCCCTGTCTATGCAGTGAAACGATCGACTGCTAGTTTTACACTGTGGTAAAGGTAAGTAACAATAATTAGCTGATGAAATTTAGAAAAAAATTAGCTATACAGTTACTTGTTTTTTTAACCACTTTGCGTAGAGAACTGCCAAACGAAAACATCGACTTGAAACAGCTTTAATATATTTACAAGTTACAATAGTTGACAGGCAAAGAGCATTTCTTCACTTTGGCATTTTTTACTATTATTTAACTTTTGTTTTTTTTAATCAAACCGTTATTTGCTGTAGCATGCGGAATTACTAATGTCGCAGAGACGACATGAGTGTATCTATTGATACATTTTGATGGTAAAGACTAATATCGTACTCTAGAATAAGTTAGACCCTGTTACTCGGAATGCGTTATTAGTTCACGCAAAGGTCGTGTGAAAAAAAACTCCTTTCGTTACTCTGATCTGTAACACTCTACCTTCCCTTTCCTGGATTCTTCCCCTTAATCTGGCCCTCTTCTTCATTCTTTTCAATATATCGTATATATGTGTGCATTTGTACATATCTTCTTTCTTTTTTCTGTTAATTGTTATTCATTATTTTCGTTTGTTAGCTTGCCAATTTATTTTTTTCATTTACTGTTCTTACAATCTATTGCGGTCATCCACGACACAATATATTTTATTACTCGGTGCTTTAGTTGACTGAAAGAGATTCTCTCATAACAACACGTCCGCTTTATGTATTTATATATTAAAGAAAATAAAATGTTTAAATCGCATATGTGTATAAGAAAACGTATTTATACAAACTTAATTTTAACATCAGTATATTCAATATATTAAACTATGAAATTAAATTTATAAATTTTAATTAAAAATAGTCCTACTTATGCTCTTTAACTTGGCGCTGAAGTGAAGGTAAATGAATGTTTAAATGTATAAATGAGTTCATTGAAATATTAAAATATGTATATATTATCAATGTAGATGAGGTAAACGTGAGAAGACGCGATTATTTTAGTAAATAACTAGCTGTTGCCCGCCACTCCCCGCCTTGTGGCCCTAAAGTTTTACGACATTTTAAGAATAAATATTAAACTATTAAAAATCAGTTGAGACAACAAAAAGTAAAAATGTATGTATATTAGTGCGCTTGTGTAAATCAGTGTGCTTATGTTTAAAAAAATCCAGGTCCACGTTCGGTCTTGTTAATTTTAATTAAATTTATGAAAGCGGTTAGTGAATCATTTAGTGTGTCGGTTATCTGTAATTACACAGATTTCCGCATCACCTTGAGGCGATGTGTAATGATGCGTTCCTATTATTTGACACGGCGGGTCCCTAAGTTGGCGAAACCACACTTCTTCCCGTGTAAAAAATATTGCTTTCAAAATTTTCGCGAAAAGTTCCATAAAACGAAAATAGAAATTTGATCCAGTCATAAAATGAAAATGATTTTATTTTGAACGTTAGAAGAATACAACGCATTAAAATGAGCGTAAAGTAATTTAAAAAATGAATTTCTACCCTTTGTCTTGCTTGATAATCTTATAATGTTCAAAAACATTTTAATTTCAGTTTATTACTAAATATTGAACTTTTGAGAACAATAATTTTCTTTATACGGGAATCGCCAGCATATTTAATTGAGAATATTTTCTTTAATAAACAAATTTTATAAATGTCAACAGAGCCTCAAAATATGTTAGAATAATGAGTACTCCAGAAGGCGAGAAGACGCCCGATAGTGTGCTCAAAAAACTACGCATAAAATGCGTAGTATGAAAACACGGCTGTCAGTGCAATTTAAGACACAGCTCTGTAAGGTTACGTGACAATATAGCTTAAAATGCCGGCTTGTGCTATTCCCACCTGCAAAAATATCACTGGACTGTAAAAGAAACAAGTGGGGATTACTTTTCATACGTAAAACTATTACTTAATTTCATTTTCAATTAACTATGCAATTTTAAAATATCGATGTAGACTATTATTAATAGAAGTGCGCCATTTTTATTGCTGTTGCCACCTCTTAAAAAATTGTTTACCAATTGTTTAAAATAAAATATCTTAATTGCTCGATACTGAAAAATGTAAAATTATATATATATATATATATATATATATATATATACATATATACATATATATATATATACATATATACATATATATATATATATATATATATATATATATATATATATATATACATATATAGTAATTGCAATAAATTATAGCTTGATTTGCGTAAAATTAAACTAGAAATTTGAGAAAAAACATTATTTATACCACTGAAGAACCTATTTTCAAGAATTTCTCCACTTATGACATGCATAATAAAAATGAGTAGTTCGTACTAAGTCAAATATACAGTTGTCACGTAAATATTTTAAACTATTTATTAGAAATAAAACGTTGGGTAGTATACAAATGAAAACAAAAAAATATATTTTTCCTGCTTCTACTACAGAAAAAAGGTGGTAAAATACAAAAATCAAAAAAATTATTTTGGTAATTTTGCAGATTAATATGTAAATACACACTCGTACGCACGCACGCGCTCACGCTCTATCATAACGCTGACGCTCACACATACACACATGTTTAATGATACTGTAGTTTAATACTCATTTTAATCAATAAAATGGTAAAATGTGACAAAGTTTTTAAATTATTTTAATCTAAATACTTTAGCTATTGATTGTGAATGTGAAATGTGAATCATACTGCCGCAAGCAAATATATATTTACATGCGTCGATTTCCTGAAGTTGGTGGGTAAATTTATTCTGCTGGTAACACCGTGCTAGTTGGGGAGGCCGCTAGTAGGCGGAGTGCGGTGGGGGGCTCCGATTTTTGGCTTCACCGCGACCGCGAAGAGATTTGTGCGTATGCACCATGGATTACTCTATATTATAAGCAAAATATATTAACGAAACCAAGTAATTGTTATTTCAATAATCAATGAATATGTGAAATAAATTCAATTCTGTACTAAAAATTTCAATTCGTCAAGCTATTTGTAATTTTCAGTTAAATTATAATAACATTTTCGATGAGTATACATTTATGCAGCACATAAAACTTTTTATATGTCAATATATATATATATATATATATATATATATATATATATATATATATATTATTTTCATCCTGGTAGATTATTAATTTAGATATAATCAAAAAATACTAAAGAATACATAAAATTTTCTAAACAATACTTCATGCATCAATACATCTCCTATTCTAACGGAAATTATGCTGAATATAAAGTCTATAAGTCTATTGTTTACAGAATACTCGCTATAAATTTTATATTTTTTTAACAACTGTGGGGATCGGTTTCAGAATTAAAATTATTCATTTAGAATTTTCGACTATTTCAATTTCTATTTATTTTAAATTTATACTCTGTAGGTTTTATATTTTGAAAACACGAATTATTTTTTTTTCAACATCTG
The DNA here is from genome assembly GCA_039881145.1 of Druceiella hillmani. Classification (NCBI taxonomy): domain Eukaryota; kingdom Metazoa; phylum Arthropoda; class Insecta; order Lepidoptera; family Hepialidae; genus Druceiella; species Druceiella hillmani. Next base: position 329,871 of record JAYKKI010000125.1, on the reverse strand, counting down.
CAAATTCCTGCGAGGGACTATTTTCTGGAAAAAACATTTATCCATAATTTTTGTTTATTCTAACTTAGATTTTGTCATATTCCTTCTGAATTTCAAGTGTGTAGGTCTTGTTTTTTATTTTTAACGCCCCCGCAAACTCTAATAAGGTCTGTGTCCTAAAAAAATTTTATTTTTATTTTTTCATACTATAACTTATAATTTTCATTGGAGAAAATTATTTTTAAATTATTTATCACTATAGACATTTTTGTTAATGTTCTTAGTTATAGTTTTCGTGTGATGCTTGATCAAACCAGTTTTTTTTATGACAATGAAAAGTCTTTTCGTCGCATCGAAATTGGTATATTACTTTTTGTGTGATAGACGACAATTAGATAATCAGACAAACATTCCATAAACGATTGTTTTGAGATCTATATCATGTACATCACATGTTGCAACACATTTTGTAAAGAAAAATGTCATGGTTTTTTTCTCGTTACTGTATTATTAGATGAGCTAATTATGCTTTTAATAAGATTATAAATGTTTACTGTTTATTTTGTGCGTTACTTATTTTAATAATTCTGTTATTACGAGAACATGATCAATGTGGAAGAAAAAGTGTTCCCGTGGTCGTAGAAGTCGCTTAACAAGTACAATATGTCGTTAAGATTGATATTAGGAAGGAGGGTAGCTTTATAGGTCAATTCAAATACAAACAAATCACATGTGAAATAAAATCAGGATGCAAATTTCAATTTGGCCAAACGAGTGGGTGTCCAAGCCTAGATGTGACAGCGAGGCGGACGGTCTTCGCACGTGAACGAAAGCGACATCGGTCTTAACTCGGTGGCGGCGCGCCCGAATTCGGAGCGCGCTTCCGGGCAAGAGCGGGCGCGCAGGCGGATGCTAGAGCTCTCTACGGTTGGGGACGCAAAGCACCTTGCATTTGCTTAGTTTATCATCCTGTTAACCCCGTTGAACCCGGGGGTGGATGCCTGTCATAATTCTCCCGATCGACCGCTTCGCTTCATCGGACGGATTTAACTGTCCAGACTGAAAACCGGCAGCCCACCGCTCCCTTTTTCTGTTACATTTTCAGTTTTCATTCCAGTTACAGTTTTAGTTTCAATTACACTTTTAGCTTCAGTTTCGTTTTTGTCTTCAGCTTCAGTTTTAGTTTCCGTTTCAATCCTTAAACCTAATAACCGAAATAATTAGAACTGGAAGAAGAAGGAAGGAATCGATCGTTTTAATTAACTTTTTTATTTTTCTAGTTTTAATCTTTTACCTAGTATCTATATATCTGTATAAGCAATATATAGTTTATTTTAGATTCTGTGTATAGAAAATCGTTATATGTATGTATGAAAAACTTTTGCTAGTGCAATAGTTATTATATATTATTAAGTTTTCCCAATGTTATTTATAGGTAAATTTATATAATAGTCGTATTTATGTAACCTCTCTATATGTCATATTTATTGAAATGAAAGGTGAAATTTAATTACAGAAGATGGCGCTATTCATTATTTGAATAACTTAAAGAAAATATTGTTTGAACTATATTATTATTACATGCGACCCGACCTGTGAGGGCTCGGGGAATGAATACAGTTTTTAAATTACCATCTGATGTTATGTGGTTTAACTTAACTGACGACATCAATAAGTTTATTTATATTACTAAACTGTAGTATATATAAATTTCTAACCCTACAATAGTTAAATAGGATAGTATCGACATTTCCCCTAAAAATTAAACTTAAAGGTAATCACTGAAAAAAGCGATATTTCCAAAAAAATATATTTGCTTGTTCGCCATTCCAGTACGAGCTGTTCATTTCTAGAATATTGTTTAAGGGTCAATCCATTAATAGAAAATCAATTAATGTTAGCCATGAATATTAGCAATCTCCTGGATAATGTTATTTAAATGGTTATAATTTGCGTTACCATATTATTATCATTATTACTTTATTTTTTTAAAATATTTTTACATCTTTGTGTTATTTTGTATATTGTTATAATATTAATAATTGTTTAATATCACGCCCAAAAGTAATTAATGTTAATTTTTAATTTTGTATTTTTATAATTAATATGTAAATTATTATTTATGTTATTTAACAATTGTGGCTATTTCATATTATTTATTTATTTTTATGTCAATTTTTAATCTATCTACTGCTATCGTTAAATTGTCATTATTATTTTGTATAGAATTATTATAACCATGGTTTTTATTTAATCCTTACATGTATCAAAGCTCCAGGTAGATCAGTGTCTGGATGTGGGAATTTTAGGATGCAAGTCTGTCAAGTATAAACCTCATACATTGTTATGACGTCATGACTTGTATTTGTTTTTCCCCGTGTGAAATAAATAAGTGAAATAACAAATTATTTTAAACTAATTAGTCGCCTCTTCCTTTTACTTGTAGAAATCCCCTAGCCATTGGTAGAAATAGCAATCATCATCATCATCATATATATTAATACGCTAAGGTTAAGATGTTACACTCCCTTTTTAGAAAAAACCTCACAACTAATCCACATAAATTATATATCATTTTATAGATAATTGCTTGCTCTACCGGCATCCACAACTAAAAAAATTATTATTGCTATTGTTTTTGCAAATTAATTAATTATTAAAATTATATACACAAAACAGCAATGCTGCCATCTAACGGCTCAACGTCAATATGATTGACGGTCGGTAAAATTTTTGTTTAATTTCAAATCCACTCACGTATAAATAAAGTGGCGCTTTAGCTCAATGCTTTTGATACTTGCGCCTCTATATGTCAATTTTAGTAAAATATTTGTTTGATCTGTCATCTGAGCTTCATAATGGAATAAATAATGCGAAGACTTCGCACGGGTCACGCTAGTTATTACTTAATCGACTGATTTGGGTTATGATTATAATAAATTGTTTCCAATGTTTCCATGCAAAAAATATTTTCAATGCATGACGTATTCCATAAATTAAAAAAAAAACGATATAAAAGAGGGGTTAAACAAAAAAAATGAGGGGAAGAAAGTGCGAAGAATTTTGGACAAATTAGGTACATAATTCCTGAAAAATACAAGACTACAGTTCCATTTGTCTCAAAGGTTCTTCAAAATTGTGCTCAAACTTTGGTCGCGTTGTTCGCATCGACGTATCTTGGTGATGGAATCATATTCAAAAAATAACATATACGTAGAACGTTTAAAGAAATTGGTCGACCTATACTCGTCTAGATAACGTGATGAGAGTAGCGTTTAGCAATAACAAATCAGATTTAACAAAATTTGTGAAAGTTGTGTCATCACCAGAAAGCACATTGATTCTGAAAAAAAATTTTAAATAAAGATTTTTTTAGTTAACCTGTTGTTCTATAGTATACCGTGTTGTGGCTCGCGGTAGGAAGATACATGGCCCGTAACAAATATAGTGCAGCCGTGCTGTATAAACACATTCGATGCTTTTAGAGATTGCGGCTACAGGGATAAAACTGGAAATTAATATGATGATGTATTATGAAAAAAATTATTTGTTCTTAATAGTATAATTTGTTAAAAAAAGGAAAGTTGATATATCTTATGTGGAAAAACTAGTACTTGTAAAAAGGAAATTTATAATTTACAAAAATTGCGAACGAAATCTTATTTTGTCCTGTCTGTATTTTAAATACTGAGAAGTTGTTTTTTGACGTGTGGCGTTCGTAGTGAAGTCACTGTTTATTTGCATTACTTTACAGATGACACACCAATTGTAAGATATTTTTCGTTATGTTGATAAGTTAGAAGTTTCAAAGTAACAATACTTAATGTGCTATGGCCTACTTTACACTTTTGTTGATTTTTATGGATTTTTTGAACGTTTTTTTATACAATCAATGCTAGTATAGAATTAATATAATGTCAGATTTTCCGCAGTGACATGCTCGGTAGTTGTGATTCGCTAAGGGTGACTCGAATCCGAATGGGTTGATGACGCGAAAAAGACGTATGCCGGGTCACGAGGCGGCCGACGTGGGAGCTGCGTCCAAACTGGAGCGCTCCGATTTAATTGGCTCACTTTTGAACTCCGTTGTTTTGTTTATTATCGTGAACTAGTTTAATACAATGTGAATACCAGCCGGATGACGGGAGATATTTCATATTATTTTGCTTTAAACCAGCAGTTGTTTGCGACTTATTTTGGTTTAAACAATGTACAGGTAATCAGCCGATGGTTACGTCACGGCAATACGAGTACAGGATCTGTGTTTCGGAAATACTAAACGGTACATTAATTTAAAATTATTTAAATTAACATTTTCTTTAAAGGTAAGAGTTTCGTGGTTTATATGATTACATATTTATTTAAAAGTAACAGATGATTATCGTGGTGTAGGTAACATTTTAATTATTCTTAGGAATGTTTTGAAATTCTCACAGTATGATATTTGCGAGATTGCTAAGTACAAGCATTTGTATAGGGAAATTTGGGACTCATTTCTAGCCAGGATTATTTGTCTTCATTTTGGAATAAAGCAGGTGACATTAAGTCAAAGTATTTAATGTAAGAACAAAACAAGCCAATCTCAGTGAAAAACTGGGACATTCAGTTTAGAGATAAGTCCTAGCAACATATTAATAGTAGTCAAAGCATTTAACGAATTTACATCCCACATACCTGGGTTAAGTGTGGTAAGGAATTTTCGGACATGGAATGAAAATAAATAAAATTAATTTTGCCTATCAATGCATGAAACTTTTATACATATTTTCAAGTTTCATTTTAGTACAATTACTGAAAAAATTCTATTATTCAGTACAATTTCGAAAAAGATTAGTCATTAAAGTTTCCTAGAGCGAACCGAAACGGAAACCATATTCGAATGAGCCGAGTATCGTTAAAATGTACGACAGCAAGCGGTTTTAAAGAGAAAAGATAAGCATTGTCCTTTAAAGCCGCTCGTTGTCCTACATTTTAACAATGACGTCTTCTCGATTGTGATCTCTCGATAACGTCGTTCGGCTCTTAATTTAGGGCGCTCCGCGTGCCTCACGCCGGGACGGTTTCAGTCGGACCGAGGCTGCGGTCGAACGTGTAAATCTCGCGTTTCGTTTCGCTCAATCGTCTAGAAAGCGATATCCGCCGAGGGGGAGAGAGTATCCGCTACGATTTGAATAGACAAAGGAGCGGATGAATGGAATTACGATCATTTTGCGTGTCGAGTGGTCGTGCCGCACTTCCACGCCGCGCGACGGTCGCGAATCGCGATGATAACGCAGAACCGAATGCTCTCTGACGTCGGCCGTCATTGAAATCGGAGTGTTGCCCCGGTGAAACTGTAGTCACGCACAATTAACGTTAATGCCTGGCCATTTTATTGTCCGCAGCATCCGCCAGCACTCTCTAGATCGACAAATTCGGAGCGGCCGTTAGTGGCAAATATTTTTTTCGTTGCGTTCAACGGACATATTACAATCGGGCTAATTTGTTGATTTGCTTTACTGTTTCGCACTCATTATTTATTTTTGCATACCGTTACAAAATTTTTATGGCGTTGAACATTGAAGTTTGTGGAAATACGCATTGAGATTGGAGTTTAATAGGATAGGTTTGAGCCTCGAAAGGTGAAACTTATAAAACCACTTAATTTTCCGTCTTGTCCGCTACCGAATCGTAACTTTCGAATTGTTCGACGTGTACACTGAAAGTTGAACCGTAAATTACTTGTTAATTGTGTACTTATTAAAAAGCAATTGATTAATTAATAATCAAATATTGTAGTCCATATAACCGGCTATCCCGTCCTTCAAAAGACGATTAAATTATCTACTTTACTTAGAAGTGTCTCGTTATTTGTTGTTATTTTTTTATCATCCATATTTTATAATAGAATCTTTCACAATAAGCGCGAAGTCAGCTTTGTAAGATTTGAATAATGATTACTTTTTGAAACGTTTTTTTGATGAAATACATTATTCATATTTCGTGTGGCTGTTAATTTGCTGTATAATATTTTTATTTACTATTCCTTTTTTACTAAAAAACTAATAGCTATATGAATGAATTAGTTTTATAGAGACTTTCGTAAAATTTAATCTGGTAATTTCTAAATATTTTACTGTAAATTGTCTACGAAAAGATGAACTGGCAAATTTTGCGTATACGATTACAACACTCATTTGATTTTATTGTTTCTTTACAACAGTCTTATTAACGGCATATGAAGAAATGAGTTATCATTTTAGATCGGCAAACTCAGAGCGCTCGTTACAATGTGGCTAATTTGTTGCTTTTTTACTGTTTCACATTCATTGCTCATTTCTGCAATATTTTACGGCAGTCTGTTATAATATTTACAATATTTTTATGGTAGTTTCTTATAATATTTACAATATTTTTATGGTAGTCTCTTATAATATTTACAATATTTTTATGGTAGTCTCTTATAATATTTACAATATTTTTATGGTAGTCTCTTATAATATTTTTATCAAAAATCTTATAACAATATTTTAAATATTTAATAAGTTATCAATCGAAGGAATATGAATTGAGACGGAGTTTAATATGATAGGTGGAAACATTTACGAAACCACCTGATTGCCCATCTTGTCCGCTACAAAATCGCAACTGTCGAATCATTCGATGTGGATATTAAACTTTCATTGCTTACTGAGGACCCTGGTGTACCTTTGACTTTGAAGTATGTGCATAATTTAAGAACGTCCTAAAGTAATAGGTTAATTAATTATCAAATATATACAGTAGAAGCATATTGAGTACGGTAATTACCTGTATAATGCCAGCGTGGAAACGCGTCCGATAAGTCTAGGTATTATATGCGAATGCGATATTCAATCAATTGAACAATTTCAATGCATTCCTATGTGCCCCCGGTCGTAAAGGCATAACTGACATACGGATGGGCGGAATAAAAATAGTCGTAGTATTAATATTCCACCATAGGGCTAGTTAAATATATCCCGCTCACGTGCTGCGGCCGAGCGCTTCCGATCCGCCCTGCGCTGTCGACGATCCGACCCAAACTTAAAGGATTTCCGCTACTGCACGGCGACATATTTAAGAATCCAACGGGAAACGGATAATATTCATTTGTTGGACCTTTCTTCTTTTTCATTTCCTCAGCGGGACTGGATTATATGATATTGGGAAATTTATTTATTTATTATACGAATGTATATACACGAAAGTCGAAGCTCGAGCACTGCGCCGCAAGTAAAAGAGTTTAAGGTGTAATTTATTATCTTTATTCCACATTGACAGGAATATAACTGGCCATTGAACGGTCGAAAAAGGTATCGCTTACGCATCCGTGCATGAAAATCTAAAACGCTATTCACGGAACACACGGGAGTTTCAAAATGATTCCGATAATATGTTATACATACTTAAATTCTATTAAATAATAAAATTAAATTTTAAAAAGAATTGTACCTAGTTAGTTGTTGTAAATAATTTGTGGAGACGTGAGGTATCAATATTTCCAATTTGCGAAGTGTAAAAAGTAAAATTTCTTTTTACCCTACGATGGTAAAGTGGACTAAAAGAAACGGTTATTATTTTAGAAATTTATATGTCTGTATAAATTTAGTGCACCCCTGGGAGCTAAACGGCTTTAACGACTCGGTTCAATAAGGGATCGATGTATAAATGAATAAAAGGTCATAGGTTAGAAAATTCAATATGGCAGCTATGAGACCCCATATTGTTAATGATAAAAATATTTTTTTCTTCAAAATCAATTAAAGATATTCAAAAGACGAGTCAAAAGTAAGAACATAAATGTAATAGAAATAGTTATTGATACTGAAATGATAATAAAGTGTTTAATAAAAAAAACATCTGGCTTCCCGTTTATCAGCAATTCTGTTTTTGTCTTTTTGCCTAAATAACTTTTACGTACGCGAATTTTATGAAATTTACATAAGGTTAATATAACTTTTGAAATAATTGATAGATATTAATTGTGAATAATTAATTTCTACAAAATTAACGCCAAATATATTCAATATAATTGATAGAAATGAGTAACACGTCTCGAGTATAATGTAATATATTGTTCTACGAGTTTACACGCTCGGTTTAATTTGCTACGTAATTATTTGTTACATTAGAAAAATTTACATTGCAACGCAGACTTATATTACTTCGTAAGGATAGGCCTATAATAATCGAAAAATGTCTCGTTAAAAACGGTGCTAAATAGCTAAATAAGCACCGTTTCCTTTCAGTTGACGTCTTGATTCACGCGAGTGCGTTTATCATGAAAACTGTAAAAAATGCCGGATTGCGTAGTAAAAATATGGTTAGATTACAGTTCGAGAATTTAAAAAAAGGTTGAGATATCTAACCATCGGTTAATGATAGTTTTTAATACATATTTTTTTGTTATTTATTGAATCAAATAGTTTTATTTTCAGTAACTTGTTGTTTGTTGATCTTGTAAGGAAGTGTTTTCGCACATTATTTTTTTAAAATATTCACTTTGCTTTGGGTTTTGAAAATGTACTAATGAGTAAGGTACCGGAATAACAAGAAACCTTAGAAGCCAAATGAATTAGTATTTGTACATCTGTCTGCTGCTTCAGTAACTCAAACACTACTAAATCCATAAAGTTAAAACCGGAAATGCAAGAGTAAAATGTTTATAGATTTGTGTCGTCAAATGATTAAATATAGCCATTGCATATAATTTTTGACATATTGTGTTTGAATTATTTCGAGCGTTGTCTACTATTTAGTAGGTTATTAAAATCATTTTCTTGCTTATCAAGAAGTTAGGAGTCGAAAGATATTGTAAAGCAACATCGAACAAAATAATTGGTTCAGCGAATTTGTAGCATAATGACTTTATTAATATATTATAATATATATATATATATATATATATATATATATATATATATATATATATATATCTTGATATTTAGATTATTGCTTTGCAAACATTTTTCTACATATAACTTCGCTGCGCATTAAAATTTTCTTAAATTGTGGGTACTTGAAAGAAACGAGATTACGTTATACTTGTAAATCTGTTCTGGCCGTTTAATTCTCGACACGCCAAAAAATAGCAACTCTATACGTTAATTAGTACGTATTCAGGGAGAGTTTGATGTCGGTGTGATTTTTTTTGCTTGTCACGATTTGTAAAAATGGACTAGAATGTGGCAAATAAATTTTGTTTTCGATGCGGCGAACCTGTAACGGAATAATTGTCTATGATACGAACGGCACACGGCGATAAATGTCTAAATCTTTGTTTCTATGTCGTTTTTGAGTTGTATATGCGTTTAAAATAATAATGCCAAGCACTAGTTAGTCGAATTGGCATACGTCTCATTAGGCGCTTACAAAAATTTAAGGGTACACGTAGCATTTCTAATTACGTTATTTACAAACATTAATTTTTCACAACGTAAATATCTTGCCTACTTTATCTTTCAAAGGTGTAAAAACAAACTGATTATAAACAAGTGTAAATCCACATAGAAATTATTGATTTTTGGATTTTTCCCTTTATTTGAGCTATAAGACCTCCCATTTTGTCGACTAGAATTGCCCTATAGGTTATGATGACGGTATAAATAACAAAGATATGATTTAAAGGGCCAAATTTTTTTGTTGCCTGATACAAAAAACTTGAAATTTTACAACAATGTATGTCCGTAGTATGCTCGATGTCCCTAGCCGTTTCTGAGACAATGGGCTTTGATAGACAGACAGACGAGCAGGCGATCAACCAAATGATCCTATAAGGGTTTCATTTTTTTCATTTTGAAGCACAAAATCCTAAAAAATTCCGGGTCAAAAGTGTAAATTATTAAAGGACGATCACTAAGTAGGGGCGTCCTCCGGATCAACCGATGTCGGAACAAAAGCGGCAACGCAAAACATTGGTTTCTTGGAATATCTTTACGCCATATTCATCGATGAGGTATAAAAATTATTTGTAAAGATAAACTTTTCGAAGTGTTGCGATACGATCTAAGAAATATGGAGAGGGAGGCAAAAGTATGTAGAACTAAATAATAAAATGTTTTTGATATAAAATTGATTTTTAAATGAAAGCTTTTCCGGATTTTTTTTAATACACCGCGCATATCGTTACTTATCTTATATCGACGTGTCATTGAAGAGGATACAAATTCAAAGTTTAATCTTATCTTTACGACGATAGGTTTTGGTTTCCGTTAACACATAAATGCCCCGTTTTTCATACTTTATGAATGTGCTCTTCCCGGCAGAAGCGCAAGACCAACAAGTTCGAACAAGACGAACACACTTTCAAATGTCGATCTTACTTAGAAGTGTCTTTTTGTTTGCTGTTGTTTTCTTTATCATCCATATTTTATAATAGAATCTTTCACAATAAGCGCGAAGCATCTTCGTAACTTTTTAATAATTTTTGAAACGTTTTTTTTGATGAAATATATTATTCATATTTCGTGTGGCTATTAATTTGCTGTATAACATTTTTTATTTACTATTCCTTTTTTACTAAAAAACTAATAGCTATATGAATGAATTAGTTTTATAGAGACTTTCGTAAAATTTAATCTGGTAATTTCTAAATATTTTACTGTAAATTGTGCGCAAAAAGACGAACTGGCAAATTTTGCGTATACGATTGCAACACTCATTTGATTTTATGGTTTCTTTATAACAGTGTTATGAACGGCACACGAGGAGGTAAGTTATAATTTTGTTTTTAGTGTTCCATCTCTCGAGATGAAAAAAAAATGGAACCCTTATAGGATAACTCGGTTGTCCGTCCGTCTATCTACCCGAAGCCCTTTTTCTCATAAACGGTTTGGATATTAAGTTGAAATCAGTATCGTGTACTGAGGCCTATAGTTTTACAAAATTTCAATATTTCTGTTCACGCAACAAAAGACATGACCTTTAACGCGTACTTTTTCTTTATTTTTACGTAGTCTTACTCAGTGATCGATAAAACCTATTGAATACTTCTGGTCGACCAACAATCTTAAATGACAGCATAATGGGATATATTATAGCACAAGTAACGTTGAAACATCCATAATTTCTAATTTTATATGGAATTTTACATTTTTTCCAAAATGTGCCTGTGCAAGATATGTTCATGCCTTGAAAAATTACAATTTTGTGAATAGTTTAATAGAGATATCATGTACCATTAAATGTTTATAAATGTTTACGGAACCCCCGCGGTGCGAGTTCTACTCATGCTCGAAAGGCGTTTTTTTATTTTACCGTTTGGTATTTGGAATTTATTTCTAGCTGACTATGTTATGATTTCTAGCTGCTATGATTAATGTTTGACTTCTTCGTTATGATTTCTAGTTCCTAAGATTTTTTATTTTGGCATTTATTTCTAAATTTTGGCATTTATTTCTAAATTTTGGCATTTATTTCGAAATATGAATAATGTATTTGCCTGAGGTTAGAACTGGTGACTATTATGACTATCTAATACCGCAAAAATGGTTAAATAAGCCTGTGTTATTATGTCACAGTTTAAGCTTCCGAGGACCTTAAGTAACCGGTCGTCCGTAATTGTCGCTTTTCTTTTTTTGCTTGTTGCGCTTAGTTTTAACCCTGCGAACATACGGTCATTTGTTTTGTACCCAATTGAATTCAGCGCATTACTCTTTAGATAAATTAGATGAATTGTTCGATTGAAATGAGATGGAATTATCAATGGTAATTTTAAAAACTAGGATCTCATCTTAAATTCGGTCAGTCTATTCTGTCTTTTTTAAAGCTTTTTATTATGTCTGTTATATCCTTTTGAATGTTTAAATATTTTCCCTGACTATTCACGGTGCCATGTATTTCTCAACAGAACAGTATTTTGCTTTCGAGTTACGTGCGTTACTTTGCAAGGCAGCACTGAGTTGTAATGTGAAGAACGTTTTTTTCCCGATGAATTTGTGACACGATGCACCGGCTGTGGCAAGGCGAAATGCGTGCCAGCGCGTCCACGACGCCGCGCTCGGCGCTTCCCCGATGCTTATCTCGCGGCAGCGGCGGGCCCAGTGATGCCGCTCGATCGATTTTTGATTGAGATATATATGCTTAACTATTTGATCATATCCGGTAACAGTAAAACGATTGGCTCTAGTTCAGTGTAGTTATTCGTAGGATATTCTAATAGTTAGACTCTAGGATACCAATAAATCTTGCTATGTTTAGATTGTCAACGCGCTAAAGCCTGACTCATTTTAATGTACTTTCGTAAAATATAAGATCGCAGTAGATAAATATCAGGAATGAAGATTTTGACAAGGGCAACAGACGCTGCGTAAGTCCTTAGATGGTAACGAAAAAATAAAAGTTTTAAGATCTAAAATATGGAACACTTATCGGAAAACAGTTGTGACTCGTCCAACTGTTATAGTTTCAAGTTTCTTGTAAAACAAAGTCCGTCTAGATATTTGTTTACAAAACTATAGAAAGAACATGAATCATAGTTTTATTCGATATCTGTACATAAAGCACATTCAGTCAAGTAAATTTGTACACAATAAATGTAAAAATATATTCGAAGGTAAAAACAACATAAATAATCAAGTATACCACCGACGCATCGGTCAGGAACGAGCCAGACGAATTAAAACGTAAATTAGATACAACACGTATTTAACAATAATAAATACTAAATAGTAAACATTTTTACTAAACTATGTAAACGTCATTACAAAGTAATTGTCATTATCGTGTAAAATAATAAAAGTATCGTCATATGTAAACTATACAGCCAATCATATAGAGCAAATAATAAAAATCAAATGTTTAAATGTTAAACGTCAACTGATACAGTTAACAGTATCAGTAATTATAAATATTTATTTGTCAGCTAATGTTTTGTTTACTTTACAATAAGCTTTTTCTATAAGCACGTTCTTCACTGTACTCTGGAAACAAATGCGTTTCTATATATTTTACTCGATCCCAGAGCGAAATGAATAACGTTTGTCTTAGCCATATTTGATAATCATTTATTGTCTTCGAACCAACTATGTAACTTGCTGAATATTTCCCATACTTGCTGTAAATTTTAAGCTAAAAAATACGGCAGCTGAAAATAGGCAGTTTTGAATTTATAATTTGAAAATTATGTGTGCAGATCACGCTTAATGAAAGTTAAATTGCTTGAAGGAAGTCAATATCTCATCTTAAAATTTGATATCCATAATACGCATTGTCCCTTATCTTTGAAGCATCGATAATATTCTGCATCGTATATCGGCAAATATAGAGTAAACGAAAAAATAAGCAATCAAAACCTCGTAACTTTCTCTTCATTTGATTTCGGTGCATTTTAATATTGAGGATTCTATATTCCTTTTATTTGCGATGACATTAAATCGATTGTTTTTAAAACTTCCTGCACCGACGTCTCGGCTAGACGGTTGGGTACCCGCGCGTCACGCCGGGGGTCGTGCGGCGGGCGGAGGCGCGCGCCTCAGATACGTGCGCGATACGGCCGCGCCTGCATTTGCTTAGGTATATACTTCGAATGCTGGAGATGGCTCGACTTATATGTCGGTCGTAATGGGGCAGTTATTTTATGATTCGATGATTTATTGACTTCGAATATTGATACCGGTGTGGTTACGGAAAGCTAAACGTTTCAAACGCTCAAACGTAGTCTACGTTTGGTATAGATTATGGCAAAAATTAACCGATGCGTTTTTCTTTAGCCCATATCGAAACTGACACTTATTCTGATATTTTTTTTTAGGGTTCCATCCCTCAAAACAAAAAAAAATTGTGCGTGTCAGCTTCGACGCGCGACTGGAGTTTACTCCTTTTGTCTTGGAATTTATAAAATAGGTAACACTGTATATAAATATAAAAAATTACATTAGTGCAAACAAATTAATTGTGTATTCAATGTGCATTATAATCGGCAATTTTCATTCTAGCGTCCCAATCTTTTTTTCATCTTCACGCTTGCTCTGTCGGTGCGTTTATTTTCAATTACGTCTTTGTAAGGGACCAATATCTGCAACAATAGTCTTTTCTCTGTTTCCGTGTAGTTTCTGTTTCTTGTATTCATTTTACTACTTTGTTGTTAAACGCAATACATTCAGCCGAACAGAAACGACGCTTACAAATTTAGTATATGATCTGTGCTTACAAGTCCAGGGCCGCGCCGACCCACAGCGCCTGTGTGCGAAACCTATGAAGCGCCCCTTTTTTCATGAATCTTCATGTTTCAATTTATTTTTATTTCTTATTTGTTAATTTTGATGGAAATAAATGTTCTCTAGTTTTATGTAATTAGATAATATTTTCCTAAATAGGTAAAACTAGTTCGTTTTCGCTTGCCAATTATTACGAAAAATAAAACGCGAATTAAATTTTTACATATTTAATTTATGATGTTCCATCTAATCGTATAATTATATATTAATGACAAAATAACTGACTTTTTTCTTATAATACTAATTTAACTATTACGTATGCTATGTTAAAAAAACAACAAGAGTCTAAAATGTGTAAGAATATAAAAAAACATATTTAAATTATATTATTTCTACTCTTCTAGCTTTTTTCACACAAACCATCGGTGTTAATGTCCAATGAATCATTTGCTGTAAGTTTTTCCTGCAAACGATGACAGCTAATTCTTAATTGACTTTGTTCTTGGTCATCACTTAGTTTAAATAAAAAATTTAACACGTCATTGTGATTATTCAATAAATTAAATCTTTCGTCTACGGAGGATAAAGTTTGATCCAATATATAAAAAAATACATTAATTTTAAAAGCTATTTTCGGATCATTTATAGTGTGGTCTTCGTGTTCATAATCAGACCTCTTTGGAGTCTTACGACGTCTTAGGGAGTCTGGATCTGGAAGTTTCAAATTCAGCCTCGACATCTAATTTTTCGGCAATTTTCATGGCATCATTTACAATTTCTTCAAAATTTGCGTCGGTTCTAGTTTTTATCAAAAACTTCTTTAATTCCGTTAAAGCATCTAAAGCAACTTGCAGATTCATATCGATGGACTGCAGCATTTTGCTCACAAAATTTACTTTTGTCAATTTTATATGCCATATATTTAGTGAACAAATGAATGAAAAGGAGCATATTTTTTCTGCTAGACATTTAGCGTCATATTTTGCGTTCTGATCATATGATACACCATTTGATATTTCATGTAATGCATCATAAATTTCTGGTAAATTTGTAAACAGCGGTTTGATAGCATCTATTCTGCTTGACCATCTTGTTTCAGACAATGGTTTTAAGGTCAGATTTATGACATATTTTTTTAGTAAGTCCCATCTTTTGGTAGAAGACGAAAAATATTTATATAATTCTTGCACAATACTAAAAAATCCAGTCGTATGATGATTGAGATTGGCAGCGTCGTTTACTATCAAATTTAAATTATGGCTAGCGCACGGTACATAGAAAGCGCGGGGAATTCGATCCAACAATCTTTTTGAAGACCGTTATTTTTACCGCGCATATTTGATCCATTATCATAGCCCTCTCCCCTTAAGTTGTTTATGTCCAAATTAATTTTGTCTAGTTTTTCTATTATGAATGACGTTAATCCAGCGCCAGTTGTATCGATAATTGGACAGAAGGCTAGGAAATGCTCCCTTATTTCCAACTTTCTAGTTTCTGTGTTAAAATTGACAAATCTTATTATAATACTGATTTACTCTACGTGTGAAACGTCAGGAGTACAATCCAGTATTATTGAAAAATATTTATTAATTTTACATAAATTTAAAATAAATTGTTGAATTTGGTTACCGAGTATGTAAATGATTTCATTTTGGATCTTATCTCTAAGATAAGTCGGCGTATTTTTTAAATCCGAATCATTCGTTACGCGTCGTATATGTTCAGTCATTGAAAGATCGAATTTTCCTAACATTTCAATACATTTTAAAAAATGACCATTGTTACGATTGTATAATTTGTTGCTTTAGCCACGAAAAGCCATATTTTGTGTACTTAGAAACTGGACCATATATATTAGTCTTTTGATTACATCGTTCCAGCGCTGCTTTTCAACCTCTGAAAGTTTTTGTTGTATACTATCAATAGTGTTTTTATTTTTAAGAGCGCAACACAAATCTGTCCATTTTTTATAATTATTGAAATGAGCAGAACTTTTCTCATGTCTGCTGCAATACAAAGCTAGATGTTGCCAATCACTAACTCCCTCGCAAAATTTATTTTTATGTTTTGATTCAAATAGCTTGCAACAGAAGCAATAAACGGCATTTTTGGACACTGAATACAGCAGCCACTCTCTGTGATACTTTTCACCGTTTCCTAAATGCCTTTCATAATAATGCTCGGAAAATTTTCGCCCCGAAGAGTCACGCGGAAAATTATACTGTTTAATTTGTTTAATCGGATTTTCTGTTAGTCTATTCTTTATTTTCTATTGTCTTGGCGCCTGTGTGCGCCGCACACTTCGCACACAGGGGCGGCGCGGCCCTGCTTACAACTGTCAATAAATAATTCGATATGTCAAGATGTGCCTGAAATTAGCTAACTGTGCAGGCGAAAGTATTGAACCAAAACACAAATCTCTGATCGGCTAATCTTTGATTTTCCAAACTCGATTAGTTAATACTAGTTTAATATGCGTCTTTTGAATCGTCGGAGACTTAATATGATAATTCATGTTAATCTAGACTTACGTAAGCGCGATTTCATCTGGTTTTATGTTTTGTCTATTAATACGAGCCTATGTGTGTCAAACTCCGTCATTGCGACTACGCCATAAGAAAATACCAAATAAGAATAATGATATCTCACTCTAAAAATGCGCAGTAATGTTACGAGGAGAGGCCCCACCTCCCGTTTACACTTTTTTAACGCGCTGAACTTCGTACGCCCTGAACTTCTAATTTTACTTATCATAAAATTTCATACAGGCCGCTATATATGAAAATCGATTCTTAAGGAGTAAACTCTAAAAAGGAACCCTTATAGGATCACCTATAAGATGTCAACTAGTCTGTTCGTCTGTCCGTCTGATTATCAAAGTTGAGATATTAAGTTGTATCGTATATTGAGGCCTGTAATGTAAACCACGTTGATGTAAATTTCAAGTTTGTTGGTTCACACAACAAAATGATATAACCCTTTGAAGCCTATTTTATTATTATTTTTACCATAACTCACTGATCGTTAAACCTATAGGGTATTTTCGGTCGACCTATAATCTTGAAAGTCGCCATAATGGGAGGTCTTTAAGTACAAGTGGAGGGAAAAGTCCAAAAATCAGTGATTCTAATTCTGTGTGGAATTTTACTTTTTTTTTTTAATATACGCCTCTGAAAGATATAAGTAGTGTTTACTTTATGAAAAATGAAAATTTCGTAAATAGTTTTATAGAAATACGGTGTAGCATTAAATATTTATAAATGCCTAAATATGAAATAGTAAAATAGACAATACAAGTACTTGTTGAGAACAAACTGTACGTTGCAATAATAAACTAGATAATCAAATATTCAGACGAGTACGCGCGTCCCCACACGTAACTCACTGACTTACACGCCGATGACATAATCGTTTACGCCTATAAGTATTTTCACATTTTCCTATAAACCAGAATAGTTTGGATTTCCACTGATTTATGTTAAATGCTTACACTCCTCCCTACAGAATCGCAATATCAAGCATTTGTATAGAAATACCTCTGGTATCGACGTGAATCTATGTAATTAGATTTCCTTGTCGACAATTTTGTGCATTATTTACTATTGCCTGAATATTTTTACTGTCTTATAGGATATTTTATTCTTTTCCATCAAATATCATATTTATTTCCAAAAATGTTTCGGTGTAATAATAAATGTGAAGTGTGAAATTGCGACGAATCAAAACCAGATGAATCTTACCCACGAGACATAATCACATTTGGCTTGGCACATTTGCTACCGCCGATTTATCCCTTTATCGGGATGAAATAGAATTTGAAATATTTAAAAATAATACTGTAATATTGTAATATCCTTCGGTGAAAGGCATTATTGGTTGATCCAGTATCCGCGGGGTTTTATGTATCCTTGAACGTTTTCGGATTCGGAAAGCTGTACCAGTAAATGTAGAAATATACAAGTACCAAAGGAGTTGTTTCTTTTCCTGCATTTTATTTAGATGTGGTCAGAAGTCTATTGAAACTTGATCCTATCAATATTCATGAGCGCTCGTGTCTAGTGACCTTCATCTGACCGGTTGTCATTTTCCTAAACAAATATTATTACGTCAGGAAAACCTGAGACGCCGATACGTATTATGCACAATGACTAATACAAAATGTCGATCTATTCTACGATGAATGCGTTGTTAACCAGCATGCTTTGTGCGTGACACCGTGCTTTGGGATTTCTTATATAGAACCCACATTACCACAATATAAATACATAAAAAATAAAACGGAACAAGTATTCAGAAAAATATTTATAATTGAAACAAATATTGAAAAAATTGGGGGAAAAATTTAAATTTGAGAAAAATAACATGAATAGTTTTTAATACAACAATGGTGTGAGAATTTTGAAACTTTGTCGTGTTTGGTTAACCTAAAAACCTCCATAAACGCCTGATTTGCAAAATTTTAAATTATGTTTTTTTCTTTTACCGTTTTGGGTCCAAAAACCTAAATAGAGGCGTGATCCATAAAATATACTTACTATATGGTATTCCTTCGTACATATGATGTACGACTTGGGGTAACTTTCATACGGAGTTTGGACACCTCAGACACCGGCTTTCTAAAAACTAAGTGATGAATAAATTGATAAACTGACGTACTTTCGCATTTATAATGTTAGGTGTATTTAATATTTCCATTATAAATGTTTTAGAGAAATATTGCCAAAAGCGAATAATTTGGCTAAAAGTGTAGAAAGTTGAAACTGATTTCGAGACTACGGCCTTCACGTTATTTCCAGCCTTCACAGTATTCAATTAGTGAGAGTTGAAGCAGTTTTCTCTGCGGGAAGTTATTGTGTCTACGCAGTATTAATTAAACAGCGGGTAGTCAGTCTTGGACGTCCTTCAATTTTTAAAATGGGCAGAGATTAATTAGGTTACTTTTCTTCTGTTACGTTTGTCGGTTGGAGACGTAATTTTTTAAATATTCGTTATATTTTATACAATACTTTTGTTATTGAGTTGAAACGCTACGCCTGACCCCTAACTTAATTTTCGTGTCAGATACAATATTCTCCCCTGTTAAGACTATTTCGATCTCATCAATAATATATAATGACATACATGTCTTTCAGATAATGTTTTACTTTTCCCTTATCTTTCTCCTAACCGAATTGCAATCCACTTCCGTACAAAATCAATGTTGCTTTATTGTTTTATATTATTTCGTCTCTTTTTATAACTTCAAGAATGCTTACCTCATTAAATACTAGTTATAATATTTTATCTACTGAACAATTCGACATTGTTTAATATTGGTTGTACGGGTACATTGTCGACTAACTTTTGTCATTTAGTGACGTTTGTTCTATACTTTTGCTGCATAAGTCTACGGAACGAAAATCGACGAATTCTTTGAATTCATTTTCTCTCCCCTCTTAGCGGCTGAATTATCTTCCTCGTAAAGAATTTTCAAACGGCAAATCGCGGGGTGCGTGGCTGTGCCTGGCGTAGTCGTGCGTTACTGTGCTGCAGTAGTAGTGCAGAGCAAATTGATCAGAGTCGATAGTTTGATAACTGATTATCGTTCGACTGTTGCAGTCCTTCGCAGTACACCTCTGCTGTAACCGCGGTGTCAAGTCACAAGAAGACGGTCATCGTGAGCTCCTCTCTACCTGATCTATGGCTGCAAGTTTTGTTTTGCTTGTATGTCTGGATCCAATTGTTGTTATGAACTTTTACTTTGTTTATCTGTAAATTTTTTAAGATTGGTAACTATTTAATTTTGTGTTTCCGCTTTTGCGGGGTTTTATGCTGAACCAATGTTCAGCATGTAGATGAGATTGTCGAGCTCCTTTCTTTTATTGATTTTAGGGAAATTATTCAATATTCTTTCGATACAGACGTTAAAGTCTGCTGCTAGTCCAGCTCTAGTTTATGAGGACCCGTTTCCACTTCTGCATTATGTTCTTCTTTATTAAAATCTGTCTGCACATGAAAATTAATTTTTGATATCGAAATTTCCCCTGTCTGTCGATCAGGTTCCTTAGATTATATTAATCGGCCATTTTTGTAAGATTTCAAAGAAAAGTATTTCGTTCACTGCAATTGTTACAAAATTATTTAACATTTTGACGTATAGTTGTTTGCAAAATAATTCGAAAAAGGAAATATTTTATGGGCTACAAACCGTAAACAGCAGGTTGTGTGACAATGATTTCTTGAAGGAATTTCTAGATAATTTTATGATTGCAAAAAAGGTTATCTCTTTTTATTATTTTTGTTACGGCATGTATATGTTTAAAGTTTGCGAAAAGTTGTCGTATTGAACATAATTTCTCAAACTGCATCGATTTGGGATTATATCCTTAAAAATATTGTCAAAATTTGACTTAGCCTTAAAATACATTATGAACCTTTATTTTTGGAAAATTTTATGTGACTCAAAAGAATCGATATGTCCATTTTACTCAATTAAAAGCAGCCAGTACGAAATTGGCAATTTTCCATCGAAATAATTGTTCCATCCAAGCTGCTAGACGTGTTAAAACAATTGAAACAATCGAAATGTACACATTTGTTAAAACGGAGGTGACACGTGGTGCATCATGCATTGACCTTGACTTGGAAAATGTACGTGCTGTTTATATTTACGCCACAAAACGCCGTCGGGCGGAAGTGAAAATACGTACTACTCGCCTCTGCTGCGCTGTCGCGAATGATCAATGGCCCGATGGCCATCGGTGATACTGCGTGTTACTGCATCAATATGCAATAACACGCGGAAACATAGGAGGTGCAAGGTTGCGAGCGGTGCATTCATAATGCAAGCGTACTTTAACGAATGCCGACAATCAACGAGCTGTTTTTGCCACATATGTATCGATGGCATAATCTTTGACCATAATCTGTATCAGATTGTCAATCATAGCTCCGTGGCTGATTAATAGAGTTTGTGAACATCCGTTTATGGTATTGTGTGTGGATAATTGTGAACTAAACTGAGCTGTCAAACTGTCGGAAATGTCAAATGGTTGCGTTGCAGTCTACGCCAACTTAGGCACGTTTCAGCTATATGTTAATTTTATATTCACTATTATTTATTTATTAGGTAACAGTATTACCGTCTATTGTAAATACATACTTTTTAAATCGATCTAAAGACAAATATTCTGTCATTTAAATTGGAGGTACCTGGTTGTGCAGTATTTGTATCAATGCTTTCAATTTTTTTTGACATTGTATATCTAATTGTAAATCTAATCCAAGTAAACATTTGACTACCAAATGGACAAAAGGAAGCTGTAGAATCCATCAATATTAAGGGATACATTCAATGGATTCAATTAGACAAAAAGGTGTTGTTGGATCTATCAATGGATCCAAGTGAACGGGGGAAAACGTAACTAGTCTACAATAGTCCTAACGTTAGCATGATTTAGTATCTTTATTTATTCTATATAAAAATATTGATTTATATTTACTTTAACAAGATTTCTTGATATCAATACTTGACAGAATTCGGGAATCAAAGAAGAGTAACTTGTGGTGAAATCTTAAATAGTTCCCCAAGGCTCCTTTGACTACCTCCAGTAGCTAAAAACTTCAAGGTTACTGCTAACCTATGCATTTTCTCCAAACTATTTTTTTGGCAATATACAATTCAGTCCTATTTAGCATCTTTTAAAATCTTCATCTTAAAAAACGAAAGAAAATACTGTTGCGTAAGTGTCGTCAACGAATATTGTCTTCTTTATAATTTTCTGTTATGACGATACCGTTTTGTCACTTCCTGCATTGTAACTTTTCCACACCCAAAACTTCCTTTTTCTTTGATTTTATTTTGCAAATTAAAATCAATACCCCGATGGCGATTTTGACAACTTCTTTGCCGTTTTTAGTTATAAACAACTAGCATTTTGAACGTCTATCACAACCGATATGATGCTCCACGGCTTTTTGCGTTATGTGCCAGCGGCCCATTAATGCTGGCGGCATACCTGCGTGGCAAAAACCGGGCGGCTGTGCCGCCGATATAGCGTGTAGGAGCCATTGGACACATTCTCGTACTATAACTTTTATAAAAAAATTTATGATTTGCACAAGACTAACTAAATGTTGGCTAACAAAATGTGACCATCTTCTTAATAATCCAGATAATGTTATGTTCAGATATCCACTCTTAGGTGAATGTGACTTTTCATCGCGCTCTGAAGACCTTATTACTTTTGTTACTAGCCATTTTATTTCTTGTATGGTCAAATCTAAGTGTTATAATTTTCAAAAATATGCACTAGGTTTCACAAAGTTTATTCTTTTTGTAAAGTGTACATGTATTCCATGTGCCCACATCTAAATTCTTATAGCGTCGCGTGGATCGATTCCGGTAGGCGATCGTTTTTTTGTGATTTTTGGACCTTTTTGTATTTGTATGAAGTGGACTCATCAGTCCCTCGTTCTGTTTTCAGAATAACAGAGTATTTCTTTTTTGTCTGGTGCTTGTCCATTGATTTATATGGCTTTATGAGATTCAGTAGCTAAAGCTATCTGTGGCTGTTATAACTCCCCCGTTATATGTGCGCTAAAGCTTTTTATCACGTTGAGGTAGGAATCAAACTTAAAAAAATGTGTCATTATTTCCATAGTAATCACAATTAATTCTGACTATTCTTTACTTTTATATAATAATAAAACAAATTTTGTCATGTCAATTATTAGACTTGCATCTCATAGTGTTAATAAAGATTTGTCACAGTGTAATGCTTTAATGTAATTAGAAATTAATTTATGTCTTTAAGTTGTAGTTAGATGAAGTGGATGGTATTTGACTGGCGGCTATCTAAAAATGGACGAATTTAAATTACATTTGTGTAGTTAAATATAAAAGTATTATGATATTTAATTTGAATATTTAATAACCAAAATAAAATCAAGCCATAAATGAAGTTAGTGTAAAAGAATATAAATAAAAATGCATTTAAAAACATTTTTCCTTTCGAACGTTTCAACTAATATGATCATTTGTTTATTATTTACACCGAGTCGAAGCTATGAAAAAAATAACAAATTCTAGTGATATTTTCCTCTCTAACCCCATTCGGGAAGACTTGTATAAAATGGCCTCCCCGTCTTTAAAAACAATATAGTTTTTTTATTTTGTGACGAGTAAAATAATAATTTTCATTTTAAAAAATAATATTTGTACTTGACGGGAAATCGGGGTACGAATACTGTGGCTATCAAGGTGTGATATATATTATGTACATCGCTTTTGTAATATTGGAATAATTACATACGAAAATCGAGATCAAGTGTATCTACTTACCAAAGACGTGTCAGTCAGCTAAATGTGTCAACGAGTTCACAAATAGCTAGCCGCCCTTACAATCGTGCCTGTTCGTACGTCTGTATGTCGCAGCTGATTTACTCTCAAACTATAGTAAAGCTGACATAGTTATACATATTTATGAATCCTACAAGTTCAGAAAACTCTTAAAAAAAGTTCTTTAGGGTACTTCCCCTACATAGAAAGTGGAGGTGAATTTTTTATCGTTCAATTGGTCTTTCAAAAATATTGGGGAAGTGTCACGAACGCTTTCGATACAGGGATTCATTTACATAATATTAAGTTTTAAAGTGGTAATTTTTGTTAGAATTACGTGTCTACCTCCTACCAACCGAGCTGCTATTTTGAATATTCTTCACAATAGTTGTATATGTAACGAAATTAAATGGAAAATTATCACGGCTAAGTAGATTTTACTAGTTTACGAGTAACAGTCGATAACTTACGACATATAATTGAGTCTGTAAAACGTTCGTCGAAATATACACTGCTGAGACAATTGGACTTAAATCAACAGCAAAAATAACTTTGTATTTTAAAATGTATATTTATTATATCTGTGATACGTGGGTTAGGCAAGGTATTTATATATTTGCTTGCATGGTGATGAGATATAATATTATTTAAACGTGCACAATATTAAATGGAAAATTATCACGGTTAAGTAGATTTTACTAGTTTACGAGTAACAGTCGATAACTTATGACATATAATTGAGTCTGTAAAACGTTCGTCGAAATTATACACTGCTGAGACACTTGGACTTAAATCAACAGCAAAAATAACTTTGTATTTTAAAATGTATATTTATTATGTCTGTGATACGTGGGTTAGGCAAGGTATTTATATATTTGCTTGCATGGTGATGAGATATAATATTATTTAAACGTGCACAATATTAAATGGAAAATTATCACGGTTAAGTAGATTTTACTAGTTTACGAGTAACAGTCGATAACTTATGACATATAATTGAGTCTGTAAAACGTTCGTCGAAATTATACACTGCTGAGACACTTGGACTTAAATCAACAGCAAAAATAACTTTGTATTTTAAAATGTATATTTATTATGTCTGTGATACGTGGGTTAGGCAAGGTATTTATATATTTGCTTGCATGGTGATGAGATATAATATTATTTAAACGTGCACAATATTAAATGGAAAATTATCACGGTTAAGTAGATTTTACTAGTTTACGAGTAACAGTCGATAACTTATGACATATAATTGAGTCTGTAAAACGTTCGTCGAAATTATACACTGCTGAGACACTTGGACTTAAATCAACAGCAAAAATAACTTTGTATTTTAAAATGTATATTTATTATGTCTGTGATACGTGGGTTAGGCAAGGTATTTATATATTTGCTTGCATGGTGATGAGATATAATATTATTTAAACGTGCACAATATTAAATGGAAAATTATCACGGTTAAGTAGATTTTACTAGTTTACGAGTAACAGTCGATAACTTATGACATATAATTGAGTCTGTAAAACGTTCGTCGAAATTATACACTGCTGAGACACTTGGACTTAAATCAACAGCAAAAATAACTTTGTATTTTAAAATGTATATTTATTATGTCTGTGATACGTGGGTTAGGCAAGGTATTTATATATTTGCTTGCATGGTGATGAGATATAATATTATTTAAACGTGCACAATATTAAATGGAAAATTATCACGGTTAAGTAGATTTTACTAGTTTACGAGTAACAGTCGATAACTTATGACATATAATTGAGTCTGTAAAACGTTCGTCGAAATTATACACTGCTGAGACACTTGGACTTAAATCAACAGCAAAAATAACTTTGTATTTTAAAATGTATATTTATTATATCTGTGATACGTGGGTTAGGCAAGGTATTTATATATTTGCTTGCATGGTGATGAGATATAATATTATTTAAACGTGCACAATATTAAATGGAAAATTATCACGGTTAAGTAGATTTTACTAGTTTACGAGTAACAGTCGATAACTTATGACATATAATTGAGTCTGTAAAACGTTCGTCGAAATTATACACTGCTGAGACACTTGGACTTAAATCAACAGCAAAAATAACTTTGTATTTTAAAATGTATATTTATTATGTCTGTAATACGTGGGTTAGGCAAGGTATTTATATATTTGCTTGCATGGTGATGAGATATAATATTATTTAAACGTGCACAATATTTTATGCCTACGAAAGATAATAGAGTACGCAATAAATTTACGTTGTGTAAAATTAATATTTGTAAATAGTTTAATAGACATACTTTGTACCCATAAATGTTTATGGGTGCCTAAATTTGTAAGAAATCTTTGTAGTGGGAGTTCTACTAGTATTTGACAGGTTTTTGATAGTTATTACACAACATTTCATGACATATTTCAGTATTTATCTTTACAAATACGTTTTAGTGTTAAATATATTCAGTAAAGTTAAAAATTGGTCGGTAATTTTACAAGCAGTAGTAATGGGGAGCGGCGAGCGTATAGGGACTAAGTAAATTCACATGAAAACAGGCTCGTCGGTTATTGTCATCAGTTTATTTTAATTGTCAGTTTCCCAACCTAATTAAAATAAATTGATTAATCAAATTAGAATAACTATTGATTAAATTATTTTAATTTTGGGGACTAGGTATATGTTCTCTATAAATATGCAGTGCGTTAAAGTAAAGGTGCCTCTATGGAAACATATATTTAATATGAAAGGAATTCATGTTAAACAAACGATACTATACCTTTTAGGTAGGGAATTTAATTTTAAAAGGGAGCGAGAATTTCGCCACAATTGTCTATTAGGTTGTACTTTTTGGTCACCTTTTTCACCGGAATAAAATTATGGGATAAGATATAACGGATACCTATTATTTGTTTATATTATTTATGATTACATTGCTATAAATATTTATGTCGAATAAAAATGAGCATTTTTTCGACTCGAACTTTTCAAAATGAAGATAATGTGAGGCGTTTATTTGATTTATTTTTATTCATTTTGTTTGCTTTTGGCACTGGATTTTAATTAATACGTGAAGCAAAATTCTAATGATTTTATACCTGGCACATTCTACATTTATAATAACGTTATTTGAGTAAGTGCATTTTGAGTAAGTAACCGACGGTTTTAAAACGTGACCTAATTTCAGTGCTGTGGGTAGTAAGGTGCTATTGTTCGTTCGGTGAAACGGAACGTGTTATCAACCTACAATCTGCGAGCTGTTTATTGTTAAATAATATTAATATCTGCCGAGGAAATGGTGCCGCTGATAGTGTACCGTTATCGGTCAACAAAATAGTTGCCGAAATAGACAATGCTCGCGATAAATCGCCAATGAGGTCGTGCGTATCGTTCGTTGAGCTTCCATCCTTCTCCTTTATGACCCGACGCTTATGTATTATCATAACCAATCAAATCTCAATAAGTATGTTATACCCATAAATTCGACCAAAAAATTGGCCCCAAATAGCTCCACACGCGGACTATGATGAAAGAAGCAGTCAAAGAAAGTGCATATATGAAATAGATAGTCGAATTGAAAATGAGGCGATTACCTACTTCGTATTTTGAGGATAATTTTTATAGCGCAATGATAAATCTATATCGTATCGCTAAGGTACGATATTACAATACAGGAATTTGTCAAATTTGTTGAAATAGATACTCGGTATGTATTGCCTCTTTCGTTCTATTGTATCATAAACACTTTCAGGTTAAACTTCATTCAAATAAGGACCAAGTCAAATTTGCAGGTTTGTGCCATTAGTTATCAATGAAATATAGTAGCTCTTTAGGTTTCCTGTAGTGGCCAAAATACTATCGAAGCTCTGTGCAAACATTACACTATCATGTGAAAGTGTTGTACAACGTTGGCTGTGTCGCTTTAGCCAGTAACAGGCAGTCTCTCGTTAGATAGAGGCCGACCGATAGATATCTCGGCTCCGATTTCGCAACATCAGACCGCAACTGGAACATGGCTTGGGCGCCAATCAAATATTGATTGTATCGTGATACTCGTGCAAGTTAAAACGATATGGCGTTAGCATGAATCATAGCGATGTTTTCTTGAAACGGAGACGATAGACAATGAAATATAATTATTTTGAATCGAATAAGTATCAATTATTAGGAAATTTAAATTGTATATCTTGTTCGTCTCTGATTTATTTGAGAGGGAAGCAATTGGCTTTGTTCATTGTATTGGATTCTTATTATAAAGTTTAATACTCTCCGTAAACAACCAAAGTGAGGATATTTATACACCTGTATACTTAGAACGACAATGGTTATCATAATATCTTTAGCGATTTGATTTCTTTCTGAAATCTATTGGACGAGTAGGAATGGTTCTATCGGCGTCACATATTAAAAAAAATCAGGCAAATGCGTATCGGGACATGCACAAAGGAGGGACCCGTAGGTATTTCCATTTCTTAAAATAGGTTTAGGTTAGGGACTTCTCCTAAATTTGCCGTTTTTAGTAAAGTTTTACGAAAATTATAAGTTAATTAAAGAAGAATAGTAAAAATAAATAGAAATTATAATAAAATCAATAAGCTATGAACCATGTTTAATGGTGCGGTGTTGTGGGCGCATCTCCCCGTTTCATTCCTTTCGTAGAATACAATGAACGTTACTAAAAGTGAGACCACAATTTAATAATGCCGTCTCTCTCTAAATGTTATGTAGTTTATAATTCGGTAAATTTTTAAGATTTGTCAGAAATCTTAAAAATTGGCCAGCTCCTAATCAGTTTGTGCCTTAAAATTAATTTATGTAATAAAAAAAATTATTAAAGATTATTTATTGTCGATGCAAGTTTACCCACGTAATTTTATTAGGAAGTTATAATCAAATGCTGAGTATTCAGAATTTTTTAAAATTCTCGAAACTCATTGTTGAAAAATTAGGGGAGGGCGGGACACATTGTATATCATTTCGTAATTTAATATTTAAAAAACGGTCTTTTCAAATGAAAAATGCTAAATAAAACCTTAATATTATTTTAAAAGAGCTATCCAATGGCACTCCACTCGATAGAGTGTGCGAATAAAGATACACGGACAGATAGGCGAACGGATATGACGCAACTATAAGGATCGCGTTTGGCTACGAAACCCTACAAATTTTTTTGGGGTACGCTATGTGCACGATTGTGTCTATTATGCGGTTAAATATAAAGGATATAGAAATGCCCCGACGTAGGTTATATATTTTCGTATTCTTAGCTCATTAAAATACCTAACGTTTTATATGTCATTAACGGTCGTATGCAGTTTCATTTAATTGTGAATAATGAATTTCTACAAAATTAACGCCAGATATATTCAATAATTGTTGCATTATATATATATATATATATATATATATATATATATATATATATATATATATATATATATATAATCTATATTGTTGCATTATGAAACATAACAGTAAAACAATTTGCGTATACAGTGTCACACATATATTTAATTCACAACCGATACGCACGTGTCTGGCTCGTAAGACTTTTCCTCAAGTACATAATGTGCAATCTACACTGGCCGAGGAAGTTTTGATGTTTTGAACTCGGCTCGTATATTTATAGCGCATAGTATCTTTTCCTTATATACTGCAGTGGCGTGAAGGGACGGGCATATAAAAATTATATAGATATACACACTCGCGCGCTAGCGTCCGAGAACCGCCCGCGAACCGCCCCTGATAGTCCTGAAAACGGCATTGAAGATGTAATAGATTGAAAATGTGTCTCAATAATTGAATCGTAGGCGCTCAAAAACAATAAAATCTCAATGTAATTACTCTGACTTATCGAACTATGACTTTAATCGTGACCATGAAAAGCTAATTCTTGCTAACTTGAAAATACAATAGTATCTATTAACCTTTTTTAAATAATTTGTTTTGTCTAAGGTATTATTGTGTAGTTTTACTGTCCACGATAGTTGTTTTTCAGAATTAGCATATTTTTTACCACAATTTGTCAAATTATTCAAAATCGCCTTTATTCCATTCAGAATAAAGGCGATTTTCAATAAACCTGTCGATCACGAGAAGAACTCGCACTATAAGGTTTTCGTCCACATTTAGACGTTTATAAATATTTAATGATATAATATTTCTATTTATCAACTTACAAAATTTTAATATATATATATATATATATATATATATATATATATATATATATATATATATATATACGCATATATTTCATAGGCGCATATTTGAAATAATACAATTTGACTATGTTCAGTTCCGGATAATAAAAAGGGCAGCGAAATATTTAATCTAAAATGCAACTTCTGATCAGCCACCAATACTAATCGTAAAAATTACTGTGAAAATGCAGTACACTAGATTTATTATAAACGTATAGTTTCAAAATTAGATTCAACCAACCATTCCCAATTATACTATTTTTTTCACTAAAAGTTGAATTGAAAAATCCTACCTTAATCACGTAATAAACAGACCAATATTCGATAGTCACCATTGTTTGTTTACTTTCACGACGAAACTACCCGTCAAAAAATAAACTAATAAAATATTAATTTTAATGCACAAAGAAAACGGATAACACAGTAAGTATTTCACTAACAAAATATAATACGTGTATTTAAAAACTGGAAAACTATTAAAATTATTTATAAAATTATTTTTGACCGAGAAATATAAATTGACAGGAGGGAGATTGTTATAACACAATTATTCATTGTTTGTATTCGAATGTCATGAATACGGAATTGTTTCAGTCTGAATATAGCCGAAGGTATTCTATCAAGCTTCAGCTTGCCTCGAGACAATGAACTGACGCGTTCTAGTTAGGTAATCAATTTTATGGACCATTTCTCATATAGGAATGAAGTTTATACGTTTTAACTAAAATTTCGCGTACCGGTACGTTCGCTTTGTGCATGCAAACTGCAATTCATATATTGAATTACGGAATTCGCTCGATAATTAAATATGTTTAAATTTTCGTATATATGCTAAATGTTCAGGGCGAGCTACGTGTAATTGCTTATAAAACACTGCGCGCCACTGATATATTGTGGGCATGTTTCGTGTTTACACAAACGCTGTGCACTTTGTTCCTTCTCCGACATATTAGTATCATCCGCAAACAACTTTACTTTGTGTTTAAAGTTGTACATACATATGTATATGTATATCTGTTGCAAAACTTCCATATATTATTGTTATTGCGGAATGATGCAGTGTTGATGCAGAAGGGGGAAATTCAATATTATATAAATTAATATTTCAAGCTAGTCATGTCTCTTATTTTATTCTTATTCTTTACTAGCTGTTGGTGTCGTCAATAAAAAGCGACTATAACTACATTTTGTTTCATTCCATGTTTATATAATAGTCATATATGGTTAGTGATTTTGAAAAAAAAATAAAAAAAAAAAACTTATTATAAGTGTTTCTTTAATTCTGGCTATAAGTCTAAATACAATTATTTTCAAGTCTCTAATTATAATTATTTCGCACTCACATGCAAAGTTTCTTCCCCGTTTAAAGGGGTTGGATTCGAAAAATCCTTTCTTAGCGAGCATTTAGAAATCAATTTCAAGTTTGTAAGCTTTATAGTTTGGGAGATATCGTGATGAGTTCGTGAATGGTATATCGTATCGTGCGTGCGTGCGTGCGTGCGTGCGTGTGTGTGTGTGTGTGTGTGTGTGTATGTGTGTTTATACGTGTGCGTGCATTCGTGCGCGAGTGCGCGGGAGCGCGCATGCTTGTGTGTGTATATATACATACACACACACACACAAATATAAATGTAAAAAAATGGTTTATATTGTACTACGAATTATTCCATAACTTATTTCAATGATCGTTTAGTAAATATATGCGAAACTAATAGGTTTGTTGTAAGGATGCCCAGTATGTAACGTCGCATACCCACGTAAAATTGTCATGCGCCTATTTGTCAACGAATAGAGCCATAAGTGCAATCTGATGTTCATGCATTAGTCTGTTCAGTTGATATAATGTAAAGGCCCTTTCACTGTTTATTTAGCAATTCTTTTTGCACTTTAAGAATAATTGTTAAATAAGTTCTACTATAGTGTTAAACGAAATTAGAAATTGACTGCTGGTCAACGAGTGCATGAAATCTTAACAACTGTTAGTAATAAACTTGGAATAGAAAGTCATACCACGCATAAATAGGGAATAGATAAACGCTATAATAAGTAAAAACAATTGTGGTTATTATTATGCCCGTTTATGGTACTAATAAACTCAATATACGACAAGTTCATCATCTGTCAAACAATATTCTGAACTCGACCTAAGTTTAAGTTTTGCATATCCTAGAAATATTTGACGTTTTGGCAAGCACACCTAATAGCACATCAGTTTTTGCAGTTCGATTGTGTTTTGTAATTATGTCCATACTATTCAATTCTTACAATCCAAAAATCGAAGAGACATATTATTTAATATGTTGCTTGGACCTGCAGCAACAATGCTTAATTACAGAAATTTTTTACATTAAATAAAATTAAGCACCACTTTTTCAAGTCATATTATCATTTATTGTTAGAATATTTTAGTGGAAATTGACACTTTTCCAAAATTTGTTGGGAAATTTTAAAATAACCGTTATTTGTTTATGTTTTTTATAGTTTTCAAACGCCGGGCCATTTCTTTTTTTCAGCATCTCATGCACTTTAATGATTGGAAGACGAGTGAAAATTTCGCCAAGAGCGGACACGAGGAAAAAATAATATCCATTTTAACGATGTTCTAAAAAAGCGCCATATGTTGTAAGAGATGTAATTTATATTTGCAGTCATAAATAAAACGTCATATTTTTAGTATTTGTCTATGAAACGCGATGTTGCCAACGTCGCGTTTCATAGACAATTTTTGGTTGTTTCATTTTTTAAATAACTTCGGAATAGATATTTATATTGTTTAATTGAATTTATCAGTAGTAATTCATATTTTCGTCATATTAACCTTATGAACGATATAAGGATTCCCAGAATAAGAATAGTATGATTTGAGTTTAAGCATTTTTTATTAGGAACAATGAGGGTTTTTTAGCTTTGTTATTTATTGTAATTTGCAATGCCATAAAGCAACAATTTATATCCGATCAACGCATGTGGTATCTTCGTTGATTGTATATATTTCCTCAGTTCTATTTTGAGAGTTCCTTTTTTCAAAATGAACAAAAAACGGAACCTTTGTAGTACCTCTTTGTTGTTCGTCCGTTTGTTT
This sequence comes from Druceiella hillmani, assembly GCA_039881145.1. Taxonomy (NCBI): domain Eukaryota; kingdom Metazoa; phylum Arthropoda; class Insecta; order Lepidoptera; family Hepialidae; genus Druceiella; species Druceiella hillmani. The sequence goes on along the minus strand of JAYKKI010000125.1, from coordinate 297,139 downwards.
GTCAAAGCCCCTTTTCTGAGAAATGGCTTGAAATATCAAGTTGAAATTCATATCGTATACTGAGGCCTACGACCTTACATTGCTGTTTATAATTTGTATGTTTCGGTTCACACAACAAAAAGATATGGTCTTTTAAATATTGTTTGTTATTTATACCGTCATCAAAACCTATGGGATACTTCTGGTCGACAAACAATCTTGAAAGTCAAGATTTTAGGTCGGTCGGGTATGGGAGACCTCCCATATAATATAAGTAAAACGAAAAATTCAAAAATCAGTGATTTCTAATTCTATGTGGAATTATATATTTATTTCGAATATGCGCCTGTGAAATATGTAGTAGGCAATATATTTATGTTCTATATATATTAAAATTTTGTAAGTTGATTAATAGAAATATTATATCATTAAATATTTATAAACGTCTAAATGTGTACGAAAACCTTATAGTGCGAGTTCTTCTCGTGATCGACAGGTTTTTTTATAATATATGTTTTGTTCCTCCGTTAAGAATCCCAACCACTTTCTGTGTAGCAATTTCACACAAAGTCTTGTAAGAGAGGAGATGGGGGCTGTGTTTAATTATCGTTTTTGATGACCTTCACATTGTCATTGTTCACTGTCGACGTTTGTTTTTGCACTAATTAATTATGTAATGTATAGAGAGAGCAAAACATTTAAGTGCTTCTCAAATATGACTCGTGTTATCATTGTTCAGATAGCGATTGTGATGATTTGTCTGACTTTAGCTAGAGGTTATTGTGTGTGTTGGTACGGCGGCCGTTGGAGAGTGTTCGCGAGCGCTGGGCCGTGCGACGTTTTCGAATTGATCGCGTGATATTTTAGTGTGTTTATAGCGTACGTTCCTCTTGTGTATATTTATAAATTATAATAATTTATTTTAAGTTACAAATTATCAATAAACTCTTTGAATGTAAACGAATTATCTATCTTAAAGGCGTCTGTTCAGTTTGCGGATCAGATCAATATGAAATCATAAGCAGAAACTTACACTCGTGTATTAATTTTTTTAATACAATACAAATTAAACTTTCTTCCTTGATGCGAATCTCTTGTCGTCCAATCGTTACCATTCATTGCTCCGGAACATAAAGGACCGGGTGAAGCCTTTTTAATACCATTGTTCGTTTAAGCATTCCGTACCATCAATCGTCGTGTGGAACCTCAGAATCTGATTCCACCACCTCCGGAGCGTTTACGGTGTATATAAAAACAAGCATGGAATCTGACAACTCATTTGAGGATTTTCAGATTTCCATGCTTTTTTTGTATAAAAGGCGAAATCATAGAACTTACATCTTGTACTTTCATTTTTAGATTATGGGTATTATCATCTATTTAATATATTTGGCGTTAATATTGTAGAAATTCATTATTGACAATTAAATGAAGCTACGTGATGTAGTATTATTTCTACTTTCTTTAAGTCCTGAAGATGTTGTAATACAACGAAACCTAGGACATGGTAAAGAACTTAAAGAAAGTAGAAATAATACTACATCACGTAGTTTCATTTAATTGCGGGTATTATCATTGTTCAAGACAAGAGTTCGATATCTGCCTCTACAACAGCTTCGGTAGCTGCGTAACTGTGGAAAAAAATTAGCACTGTTTTTCCGTTAAGTATGCTGGAGATATTTGTAACATACAAGTTTGGTTTATTTTGTCAAAATAAAGATAACAAATTCCCATTGTGAACGGTGGAAATGTAAGGAGAATCCTTTATGGCTTAACAGCATATATTGTCATTTCAGAACGAGAATGAAGCGTTTATGAGGACTGAGGAGCTGAACGCTCGCGCGGGTCTGAAGGTAGACCTTGGCTGAGAGAGCAGCAGACACCGTGACCGCTAATCTGACGAATGAAGATGCTGATGAACATCTTATATTAGCTGACATCACCACCACCTCATTCCAAACATGCATAGGTAAATGTCTCCGTTGTTCTGTGATATCAAGTATGCTTACGTGTTTCTAGCATCTTATCCAATAATCTAACCGCCATCAAATTTGTTAACTTTCAAAATATTCCGTCACATTACAGATATTTTATAAAGGTCATATAATATTTGTGGGCCTTCTCAAAATTTTACTGATATAAACAATTTGGCCATTGCTCTTGTTAGGAATACGCTTGTAACGAACGTACGTAACCATCTGGTCTCCTTATGAGGCTACCCAATATTAGGTTTAAAAAAATTCAGAAGGTTTCACATATATATACGGTTAGAGCATGTAGGTTACTACATATACTTTACGAATTTGCACTAATTTCATCTTATGTGCAACGCAGTCTGTTGAATTTTGTAAGTGATGTGGTGAGTTTTGTAGGCGAGGATCTTCGAGCTGTCTCTACAAATGCGGACTTTTGTGGGTCGAGGTTGACGGTCGGTGGTCGAGGTCGGGGAATTTCCACCGATTTAACGAACAATTCAATAAACGCACGTTGCCGGCTATATGCTCGCCATCTCCGTTATCGCGTGTTCAGTCTCATGCTCTATCCTTAATACGTTAGTGCGTTTTAACTCGTAATGTTTGGATCGGCGAGGGACGGCCAGAGTAGCTCCGATTTTTGTGGGATGTCTGCGTTAAAATATTAAATATCATGTTTTCTACTTTCTCCGATTGTTGTCGGTCATTTACGTCGCGCCCTATGCATGGTCGGTTATAAAGTTTCGACTACATCCTTGCGACCAAAACGATGCGGGAATTGGGAACTAATTTCATCTTTGATCGAAAAACAAACAACCAAACCGATTTGTTCATTTGATTTTCTCCGAATTTCTCCGCGGGGAAACTTGTACTATGTAACTCGTTTCTAGATTTAGGATATCGTTTCCTGTCCCAGAAATGAAATGATGCTGTTTTATGAAATTATTTGTTGTCTAAACTCGTAAAAGTCCGTCTAATTCTATATATAATATTATATTTGAAATAGATTATTGATGCCACGCGTTTCTAAGGGACCTTAGAACTCTGTGCACTCTGACAGTCTGAATAATGTGTAACCTTACTAGAATTGATAGTAATATTTTATCTGCATTCGTCCATCTGTTGTTGAGAAAGATATACCAAACTCACATATGCACACAGTACAGAAACATCGTTAGTAAGATATTTCTTTGAGTCATATTATTTTTTTTTAGTATGAAAGACAACATTCCAGATGTTGGATTTTATAGACTTCCTTTCTGTTTAATTGTTCATTGTGAACAGATGTACCAGATCAACGTATGTTTTTTTAGCAGTATGGATGAGTACAAGCCACCGCTGCTATCTACACTGCTGCACAAGCTGCCGCACATCAATGTATCCTTGCAGAGGGTCAACAGCACATTCGCGCCTCACTCCAGCGTTTATATCGAGGTTTGTGTGGTTTTATGCTACATATGACGGCGATCTAGACATTCAACTAATTTTGTTTTGCAATCAATTATGTATAAGTGTATGCACCGTTAGTTGGGATTCCAGGTAGAAAAGGAACGCATTTAATAAAGGAAATGAATGTAATGTAGAATTTGTTACTAAAGGGAGTTATTCATAGATTAAATAAAGGACTAACGATTGAAATATCTAGTGTAGGTAAGTTTAGGTCAAAATTAATATAAATTGGACTTTCTTGTGAAAATGCATATCTGAAGGTAATGCTAATTATAATTTGTCTCTGTATGAAATTCTCTTTTAGATCTCAATACAAATGTGGTTATTTTTTTTTAATATAAGAAAATGTTATTTTTAAATTGAAGTAATATTATCTCAGTTACAAAGAAAAGTATCTCATTCAGTTCTGAGAGTCTACAAGTGCAGTCTCTCTATCTATGAAACGTGTTGAATGTGTCTTAATAGCTAAATGTAACGAGGTATTATTGAATTATCCATTGGTTCATTTTCGTTGCATTCAGTGTGAATGCACAATTAATGATGACTTGTACTGAAATTGTCCCGATCTAATGCCTTATGTAATGTTTAATACAGAGTCTGGGCATTCTTGGTACAATTCCCGGTGCTTGGCTGATTCTGACGCTGCTGGTTTTACTTATCTACTTACTGACAAGATGTTGCGACCGGAAACCGAGGCCACCAAAGAGTATATCTGCGTTGAAGGTTGGTATTAATTTTTTTAAAGTATCTATAGTTTTTCTGTTAGTATTTCAATTTTTGTTGAAAAAGAAAATCAGAACTTGCAAATTGGGTTTTTACAGCCGTGGCTAATATTTATAGCTGAAGGCAAAAATTTGATTTCGAATCTGTTCGAGAAAATAAATAATATAGTTAAATTAGTCAAAGCATTTGTAAGTATTACCAAAGTTTATCAACTTCCAAAGTAGTAACTTCCACCCACGGCTTCACCAGGATTTATATACAGATTTGGGGCTCTACACAAATGTGAAAGCTTATATTAAATCTATTGCTAATATATTAAATATATATATTGCATCTCTCTGTTTCTGTTTACATGTAGTGAATCTTCTTACCGAGTATAAACACCAAGTTCATCTTAAAGGGATTGTGTTATTTTATGAGTTAAAAAGTAACTTATATGTTAATTTTAACCATGAATTACGTCTATATTAAAATTCATTAAAATCTGTCCAGCTTAGCTCTAGCTGCGATTAAGTAAAAAACTTTGAAACTACCTTTTTATGATATTAATATGATTTGAGAGTGAGAGTTATTACGCAATTAGCAAACGAAAACTAATGAATCTTTCTTATTGAGTATAAACACCAAGTTCATCTTAAAGGAATTGTGCTATTTTATGAGTTAAAGAGTAACTTATATGTTAATTTTAACAATGAATTATGTCTATATTAAAATTCATTAAAATCTGTCCACCTTAGCTCTAGCTGCGATGAGTACAAAACTTTGAAACTACCTTTTTATGGTATTAATATGATTTGAGAGTGAGAGTTATTACACAATTAGCAAACGAAAACTGTTTCACATTTATACAAAATTTTATATACTAAAATAATATTGTCAGTTCCTTCTTAAACTTGTATTAAATAGTTATGAAGCTAAATTCATTAAGAATAGGCAAAATTGAAACGAAACAAAAAGTAAATAAACATAAATGGAAATATTCCCCATATACTTTACATTTCACTGTCGGCCAATTAAAACATTTTTTTGATCTCACCAGATTAACATGTTTTAAACAGACGCTCGTAAAACAGTAATTGGGCGTTCCTGTTTATGCTATAAAATGTGTTGAGTGTTTATGTTTTAATATTTAACACAGAGGAGGATGTCTTACTCCATGACCGCGTTCGATATTCACATCTGCTGTCACACATGGCTGAGTTTCATAGTGTTATGTTGCGTTACTGTGTTGGTTTTTATGCATAATTAGCCAGTAATTGGATCATAAGTGTTATGTACGCTTAAGTTTGCTTAAGTTTACCGTGTTACATCATTTTGTATCAATTGTGAATTACGATGTTCTTGCAAGATAATTAATACAGTGCCATTGTTTTCTTATCAATGGCTTTTTGTGTCTTTACTATTTTTGCTGCTGGTATTAGGGTATTAGTAATGTTTATGGATTTTGTTGTAGGATGTTCCTACAACAAAATTAAATATAGATTTCAGTTCTAGATAAAAAGATAGATTTCAGTTCAGTTCAATGAAGGTTTATTGTCGTTGAAATTGGAACCATTTCTGAAAGGTGTCAGTAGTGACGATGAAGTTTCATATTTATCCATCTTAAACTACTTCTTTCGCTTGATTCATCCTTACAAAAGTTCCAGGGCCAAATCGCTTAAACATTATTTTGTCACGTTTCTCATCAAACTTTTTTCCATATTGCATTCTCTTTAAAGATCATATTTATATATTGATTTGTCTAGTCGTATTTAATAAATATATACAATTTGAATTTAAATGAAATAGTAGAGGATGGGAAAACAAAACCATCTGGAGACATTGTTCAAAAATATTTTTTGTATTTTCTTGAATTTTCTTTTAAATTCGATATCTTCTATGTTATTTTTAATAATGTCTTTTGACAGAGCTGCTATTAGTAAAAAGGTAGAATAAAATGATGTTATTATGACGATACAAAAATTATTTTGAGTAAACTAATTTAACCATTTTTTTTATGAATACAAATATAAATCAATAATATGTATGGAATTATTTTGTGCAAGTTTTTTTTCACAATATTGTAAAGATGTATGCTGTGTATTAAATTAATTTAAATAACAGTACATATGTACATGCGTTTTTGTCACAGATATCCCTGATGATTCTGTCAATCCTGTGCTGCGGTGCAATAGGCGTAGGCCTCTTTGGAAACGACGATCTGCATAATGCTATGCTACAGACGCTGCAGGCCGGTAAGCAGCTCGCCACCCTCGTCTCCACTGTTAAAAACCAGGTCAGCCTACTCACATTGGGATTGAATGTTTGTAATTGTATATATCATTAATATGAATTCCTTGAAAGACATACCTTGTCTCGGTCGGTCTGATAAGGATAAGAATACATAGAAAAAAGAACACACGTATATGTAATCTAAACTATGACTTTTTGTTTTTAACAAGGTGCCCAGTTGCCTCCACTGTTAATTATTGCCTGACGTCTCAGAGACATATGTTTTTATTAAGTTTAAAGCATATCTGGCAACATAGGTCTTTATACACGGTATCCGGGATTAAGTGTCTGACAAAGAAAGACGTTATTCCTTGATTTAAAAGTAGTTGCTTGTCGTTAAAATAAAATTTAAAAGATAACTTTTTTCAGAAAATTGAAAAAAAAAATTGTTTGTATTCCAATAACGTAATATAAAAAAAACAATTATGTTTTATTTACCTCCTCTTTAATTCTGGTGTGAATATTTTAATAAATGTAGCTAGTGTAAAACATGTGAGTTAATAAGGTTGTTGTTTCTGAGAAAATCGGCTGTGACAAATGGACAAATAGATATGTTACTAAGATACACGGTGACCAGGAGGTGGAGTATATAATAATACACGGTGACCAGGAATAAGTGTCGGACAAAGAAAGACGTTATTCCTTGACTGAAAAATAGTTTTGAGACAACAATAGTTTTGACTGAACAATAGTTAGTGATTGCCGTTAAAATAAAATTTAAAAGATGACTTTTTTCCAGAAAAGTGAAAATAATATTCATAATTATTTGTCATCTTTTTCATACACACGATACTTGTTCACATTGTTCAGCACCGCTCGGGGAATAACCTGTGAACAGCTGTGAAGACATCGGTACTGCGGGTAAATACCGCACTCCGGGCAAGTATTTAGTGTGTTGAAAAGAGTTATGTGTAATATTTTTTTGTACCTAATTAGAAAAAGTGTGTGTTTTATGTTTTATTTCAATGACAATTTATTCCTTTATAGCCAATGAATAGCGTCTTTCTTTGTCCGACACCTATTTCCAGATACCATGTATATGTTAAATGTGTCATGCTAACTGTGCAATGTTTCCAATCAAATCCAGTTTCAAAGCTTGAATTTCATTAAACCCTAAATATTTTTTACAGGATATAAATTAACTTATTGAATTACTTTAAATAGGATATTTTTACACTTTTTTTACTCCAGTCGCCACGTGATGGTAGGCAAGGGTCCTTTTCAAAAACTTGTGAAATCACTTTCTCTTTTTTTGTTTTTTTGCATAGTCTGGTAATCACCAGTATTTGCTTGTGACATTTTTTGTTCTTTTGAATGTATACAATAAACATAACTTTGTAGTATAATGCATTAGTGCTACGTATGGTGAAATAAAGCATTCTGTGACAGAAGATGAAATGTCCTCTGAGGCTTTGGATACAAAGCGACTTAATGGATTATTTTAACTGATGGTTCACCGAAACAAATTCTACCATATATGTGATTGTCAGATTGTATTTTCTTAGAAGGAAAAATTTGTAGACATTGATGACAAAAAGCACTTTGTCTTACCTTCACAAGTCCGGATTGAAGACTGGAACAAGTAGTAAACTACTGGAATCTAAACTCACAAGTTACTAAGTTTAAATCGTCGAAAGGAACATAATTTTTCATTCTCTTTAGACTAAAATAAAATGAAAATCCCTTCAGTCTCGATTCCTGTTGTTATGTAACACGAATATAGGTTTTTCCTTTAAAATCATGCGAGAAAAGAGTACTTTTTAACACACCCTCTTTTGTTTTTAACGGTAACTATTGGGTTTAAGATGCCGCATTTGCACTTGCAAAATCTGTAATATAGATTTTGCAAGTGCAAATGTTGTATTGGTACTAGCAAAATTATATAGGTAATTGGATTGATTTAATAATAACTTTTTATCACTCAAAATCTAAACACATAGATTTGAATTGTTAATCCGAGAAAACTAATAGATGGCACTAGAAGTACAAGTACACAGTGTAGAGAAAACTGGCAGATATTTCATTATAATACCCGCCATGCATTCGCGTTGAAATTCTTTTTTTAATGGCTAATATTTAATAATTCTGCAAAGTTTTATAAAGCACAGTGGGATAACACACCCAGTATACAGAGCGGAGACATTACTTTCAGAGGAAGTTTGATTTAACTTAAAAGCAAATTATATTTGTTATGTGGAAAATGTTAAAATCTGAAATGTTAAATAAGAGGATTGTGGCTCTAATATCTTTTCATAAATCTCGCATGCCAAGTTAGTTATGTAGTAGTACATCGATATTTTATTGTCATGCTGTAAGTCAATTTTACAAAACACTGATTATTATAAAACATGATGTTCACAGCTCTTGGAATATATTATAATGGCTAGTTACCATATTATGCGAAAAATTAAACAGAATATTAGTAAACCAGCTTCAAGGGAAGGTCATATATGAATTAGTCTGCTATACCTGTTCGTTGTTTGGTAATACATTATTCTCATGAACACTGTTAAAACTTATTCATTGTGGAATGTTATTGAAAAATTAACAATGTACTTTATTTTTATCACTTGTTGCAAGCTAAGGAATTTAAAGGCTAACGAAGTAAATATTATTTGCAATGTTACAAATATTTCGATCTTGTTGTTGATCAGTACAATTTTTATCAGTAGACTGGTTTTTTATTTTCAACTCTTTGACATCATATAGAGAAGAGTTATATTTCAGTTTATTCCCCGTAGAATCTAAACAACAGAGAATTGAAAAAATCATCTAATTTTTTCAGTAGCTTTTGTATGAGCAAGTACAATCAATCTGAACTTATTAATGTTACATCGACATAAACTCATTTTACTGCTGGGATCTAGTAGTAGTGGATTATTCATGGAACGAAAGTGTTGTTGAGTGTTTTGTAAACATTTAACTCCATTAACATTACATCCCAGTTAACGTCTTTGCTGCCCTACGGTACATTGTGTTTCTTTTGTTTCCTCAAATGCACGGTGAGCATCTGAGTACATGACTTTTATGCAAGTTACATTGGTGGTTTTTGCTGGGACAGTAAATGTCTTGAGAGAGATGAGATGTTATGCTGTTTGATATAAATCAATCAATCGAGTACATGATTTTTATGCGAGTTACATAGGTGGTTTTTGCTGGGACAGTGAATGTCTTGAGAGAGATGAGATGTTATGCTGTTTGATATAAATCAATCAATCGAGTACATGACTTTTATGCAAGTTACATTGGTGGTTTTTGCTGGGACAGTAAATGTCTTGAGAGAGATGAGATGTTATGCTGTTTGATATAAATCAATCAATCGAGTACATGATTTTTATGCGAGTTACATAGGTGGTTTTTGCTGGGACAGTGAATGTCTTAAGAGAGATGTGACGTTATGCTGTTTGATATAAATTAATCAATCAGATAAAATATTTATTAATTTGATGGGCTTGCAAGATGGGGATAGCTAGGAATTACTGAAAGAATTTCTTCACTATCTTCTACAGTTTTAAGGAAGACAAAAAGAAATAATATCTGAACCATTCGAATATAACTTATTCAAAATAACTAAAATATTTCAATTTATCAAATCGTGTAAAAGCATTTTCTTTGTTAATGTAAAAGTTGTGCATCTGATATAAATACGTGAAAATACAAGTAATAGCGGACAAGCCGCCTTGGTTGTTTTTATATCATGCTTTCAGCTGACAATATTGACAGGTATCTGGATCAATCTTAACTGTGGAAAGGAATGATAAACTTTTGGCTGGAGACATAATTCTGTTAATATATCCTAAATATGACATTGATGATATAGGCGATCAGAAACTGTGCAACTAATTTCCTAAGAGGAAGCGGTAAGGAACATATGGAACATAGTTCTCTTTCCCACCCTAGTATTGAAAGTGTTGCTAAAAAATTGTTGAAAAATTGGTATGGTCATTGTGCGAGACAGTCCGAGGCTCTGGAATCGGCGATGGGTGCGCGGGCACGGGTGCCACTGACACGGCTCGCAGATGCGTTGGATGCGCCGGCTGCAAATCAAACGGCCCTCGGAACGCTGCTGCGTGCTCTAGCTGCACTGCGTGCCAATGCTAGCGCTGCTGCCGGTGCCGCACGCGCTCTTCATGCGCCCCTCCGACCTGTACACCTAGACAGAACTCTCCAGGTATTACAATTAGTATACGGTCTTATAAAAATAATAAAACATAGAAAGGAAACCAAACATTGTTTAATAAAAGTTTTTTTATTACAAAAATTGAGAAAATTTGAGATTTATTAATCGATAAAAATATTCAGGTTAAATAAAATGGACTACGTCATCACCTAATATCAAAATGAAATTGTTAGAGAGACATAATATACCTGGTCAAAGGCCGTGTGCCTTGTGATCAACTCAACACACCTGTCGTTGTCAGGGTGTATTGAGTTGATGACACGGCCTTTGATGGGAAGGCGCACTGCGGGGACCCGGTTTCAATGCCCGGCCGCTCGTCGAGCTAGGCTGGACTGGTATCCTGGTTGGCTATAAGAGATGCTTTCATAGCAATAAGTCCGCCATATGTATAAATTAGATACATTAAGGTAAAATAAATAAATATATAAATTTGTTTACCAAAATTTAAATTTTAATGACTTGCTAGACAACTCTTCCTAGACAGAACTGAACTGATTATTCACTGTGGAGAGCTTTAATTAGTGTATTGGGAAAAAACTTGTAAGAGTGAATGGAGCTGCTCATTAAAAGTTAATCTTTGAAAAATTAGGTAACAAGTAAAAATTTTTTTTTATTTTGATTATACACATTACATTAACTTTTGACTTAAAATATTTTCCACATTAGAAAATTTTATATATATATTCCTGAAATATATATATATATATATATATATATATATATATATATATATATATATATATATATATATATATATATATATACACACACGTACACACATGTATACTGATATATGTATATTTATTCTGATGGATATGTGTATTTGTTTTGATAGATAGCCAGTTAAATGTGGTATTTATGTGTAGACTGTTTGGCGTTACGAGACGGTCCGGTGGGGTGGTGCAATGGTGGGGTGGTGTGCATTGGGTGCAGTATGCGTGGCTTTACTTGCGGCAGCGGCACGTCGCTCACGCCGCGCTCTCCTGGCACTCGCTGTCGCAGCCCTCGCTGCGCTTGTGCTCTGCTGGCTCGCCGCAGCTGCATTGCTCGCGCTATCCGTTGCACTCGCCGATGCCTGCCAAGCGCCTGCCGCCGCCTTAGCTGACAGAGCGGCCCATATACTGTCACCTGATGTAATTACAGCATAGTTAAAGTTATAAGTACTCTTGATAAATTACTATGTATGTGTTACTTTTAAAATAAGCAATTATTTATATTATTACTTTGGTTTGAAGAGCATTTTACTGCAGATTATTTTAGAGTTTTGCTTAAAATGTAGATCAGGTAAAATTATGTCGTAAAGGAAGGTGAGCAACAAAAACAAATGTTCTTCTGTTTGTTTGGTGATAGTTCAAGATTCATTGAGATTTATAAAGTGGCATAATATGGCTATATAATATGGGTAATGGAGGACTCCCGTGGCGTTATGAGAGTATTTTGGCCGAAATTACTTCTTGACATCAGATGGAGTTTGTCCTTTATACAGTAAAATACCTAAATATTTTGTACAAGGCTATGATTTACAAACACATTCACATGACTTCACAATTTCTTATTTTTGCAAACGACCAAAGCTACATAATGCGGTATTTAATTTGTTTGTGGAAAAACATATTTAAATCTAAGTATTAAGTATGTAAAACTATTTCTCTTACTAAGCAAAGATAAGCAATGTCTATGGTCCTTTTCCCATTCCTATTTAAGATTTATATGGAAGAATGAGAAAAGGATGATTTAATATATAATATTTTCTTATAATTAAATTTTCTTTAGTTATTTTTTCTTGTCAATTCTTTAGTTATTTCTTGTCTTACTAACAATTTTTTTTCTTTGTTGAACACTATGTGTTATATTGCTTGTGTGAAGACCTTGTACACAGTGAGTGTTTTGTTAACAAAAAAAATCCAGTGGTGAGTTATTTCAGAAAAGAAACATGCCTTGAGTTACTTCGGCTGCGAGACATATAAAGGAATGTCTTTTTATAAGTAGGTTTCTTTTATGCGAAATTTTTTTCTTTTTGTAAAATCATCTTATTTGTTAATTAAATTCAAAGTTAATTTTTGAAAACTATAACGATATGTGATAGAGGATAATTACTGGTAAAGATTTTGTAAAAAAACTTTGATGCAAACTACTCGCTGTAAGGAAACGTGTTTTTAAAAATTTGGGAAAGTTCAAATGATTAAGTGAACAAACGGATAATATAAATATTAAAGCAATGTGTGGTAGTATGAATAAAAATATTAAAGCAATGTGTGGTAGTAAGAAAGGAAGTAAGCAGAAGTCTGCATAAACCATAGCTGGGGGAACTAGAATTATTTTAAGAGTGTATCGTTAAAAGCTAACTTAAGCCTTATGTGGTAAAAGGGGACAGAAGTTTGTGAAAGCCTGTCGTCTTACGTAGGACGTCTTGCGATGTTTCATGAAAAATGTTATCTAGTTTGAAGTGCTAACCTTGTTGTTTAGATTTTAATATACCTATCTCTGCTACTTGTAGATTGTTCAGTACTACCTGTCCTGCCGTGTGTCGCGGGACAACAACTTGCTGACGGTACAACTACGAAGCGGTCAGCGCGCAGTGCTTGCTGTGCGCCAAGCACTTGGTATCCTCGCACGTGGAGCTCCACAGCTCTTCAACGACCCTGGTAAGATAACTTTTTAACGTGGTTGGAGGGTTTTGCCACGATTATTTTGCTACTGTTTTTTTTTGTTTACACTTGACCATTGCACTAAGAACAGGTTTAGCTTGCTCCCCAAAAGTCCAAGGCTGTTCTTTCTAAGCACAAAGTGATGAAGGAGCTGACTGTCATGTAAGACAGGTACAGGATCGGTATGCGGGACAGGTTACCTACCTGAGCAAGGGCCTCAATTCTAATCAATACTTTTTGCTGCAAATGCTATACAATGAAGAGAAGGGACAGAGGGCAAGAGTGACCTTCCATTTAATGGCATGGATTGACTGATAGTTCAATGTGTCAAAATGATGTGTATGGCAATATACCTTGGTATATTAAGCCTTTGCAATGTTAATGTAGGCTTCGTAGTGCATCTTCATAGGGCTTTAGCACGGGTCATACTTTTAGGATTTGCTCAACAGATTCATCAGTTTCAGTGGGTTTTTTGTCTGCGGAACTTGTGAGAGTGGAATGAGTGGTTAACTTTGTTTTGGCACGGGACTAGAGTTTTTATTCGGGTCCATTATGCTTTGAGTTCCTAGTAAATGGACTCTTTGCTAAATAGAAATTTATTTTGGTGAATTTTTATGCTCACCGGCAGGTCAGGTGGGCTTTACCAATTTTAGGTGGGAGACCAGTCAGTCGTTTTTTCTCATTGTTCCCAAATGGCTGAAATGGCTTCCCAATGGCTTCCCGATTCCTAACAGAGCATGGTGGCTTCCACACAAGTTAAATGGATTCGGAATTTGAAGGAATTGGTTTTTTTAGTCACCGTGACTCAGTAGATGAACCAATGTTTCAGTTATTTAAAGCGTTCGTAAAACAGGTTTGACATTATAAACTTTTTCTGTCTGTTTCAATCACTATTTGAAAAGATTTGTATGAATGTATATTTCTTATGTTAATGTATATTTATATACCGAATATTCCAAATTAATATAGTGAAATTATTATAATCTGATTTGAAAAGTGTCCTACACACTTTTCAAACATAAATTCTGTCGCAAAAATTAAGCAATGGAATTAAGTTGTAACCAAAAGATGGTTTTATTTTTTTACAAAAGTAATAATTTTACTATTTATTAAAATTTTATTTTTTTGCTTAACTTAAACATATACAGTTTGCATAAAATAGAAAAAATAAGAAACAAATTATTTGGAAACTTAATACATTTTAAATTATATTAAATTAATATTAAATAATCAACAGATTTTTTAAAGAAATTGAAATTAATTAAACATCTATATAAATATACTCATTAATCACAGCTACCTGGTCGAAAATTAAAAAATAGAAGTTGTGAAATTTAAGAAATTTTATGGATTGCCGACATTAAGTCAGTATATAATAATACTTTATAACTTCCATATATTAAGCTATCCATATCCACTAATTTATGTGTGCAAAAGCAAATATATTTTATTATGTTCCTGTGTATTTTCAGATTAAAAACTGTTCGACACGTATAATATGTATATATAAGTGTGTAGCTATTTAACTTGTATAAGTGTAAACATGTATATGTATAATATAAGTGTAAGCGTGCACAGGACGTGGAGTAAATTTGATAGTCATCATGTGTCACGCAGTAGGAAAAAGGCCCTTCTTTATAAATATTTTTTACTCGATGGTGATGTTAATAAGGAGGGTGAATATACTTTTATGTTTTGATATGCGATGTTCTCGCTGCAGGTCTGCAACCGGCATTGGGTGCACTGTCAGCGGGTACGGGTGAGGCTGAGCGTGCATTAGTGGCATTGTCTGGCGCGCTGGACTGCCGTGCGTCACGTGCCGCTTTTGCTACTGGAGCACGCGCCGCCTGCGATGCAGGGTTGCTCGGCCTCGCCCTCATGCTGCTCGCCGCCCTGCTCGCCGGATTGCTGTTCACTGCCATTGTATGGATCGATAGTCACGCTTGGATTTATATAGGCGGAAAGTGAGTTTGTTTTTCTATCTATTGGTCAGTTAAATTTTATTTTTCGAATAAATAAAGAGAAATATTAACGATATTTTAACCTTTGTGTTCTTCGTATTGCTGCATTAGTTATTCAGACTGGGGGAAACAAGATGAAAATTTAATTTTATGTTTTTCAAATTACACTGTTATAAATTGTAATATGCTAACATAAAATTGAATTTTATATATATTTTGTTTCTATTAATGGAGCAGCAAATTAATAAGTGTATGTGGGTATATATATATATATATATAAATATATATATATATATATATATATATATATATACATATATACATATACACATACATACATATATATATATATATGTGTATATATGTTACGTCAGTTAGCCTAACATTTACTTAGCTTAGCACCACAGCTTATTATTATTAAAAAAAAATCAAATTTTTACAAATTCTGGATTTTTGCTAAGGTTGAATTTTGTCATCTGCCTAGTGATGACAGGTCTATCGTCCTTTTTAGCTCACCTTGATTTTTGTGTCACTATATATACACAGTTATTTTTCAACAGTGACCTAAATTCAAAATGATATTCTAGAATTCAAATCTAAAG
Source organism: Druceiella hillmani (assembly GCA_039881145.1). NCBI lineage: Eukaryota > Metazoa > Arthropoda > Insecta > Lepidoptera > Hepialidae > Druceiella > Druceiella hillmani. Next base: position 281,353 of record JAYKKI010000125.1, on the reverse strand, counting down.
AAAATCTTTTGTCGTAATTAATGATTTATTGGATATAAAAATTTTAGAAATATTCATTGGATTTTTAAACAACATGCAATGAATGAATGTTCACCCTAATCACTTTACGAGAAGGCCTTTTAAATATTCATGTGAGCACATACTGCTGTATTTATGTGTGTGTGCATTTTGTGAAATAAGATTCCAATTTTCCCTCCATACCTTTTACAAATTTAGGATTACCATAATGGTTATTTTTTATTTACAGCATTTTTGTTTAAAAAAAGAAATTTTAAAAATTGGAACCACCTTTACAATAAGTGAAAACTTACATACCTAATCAACTTCTACTCACATATTTGTTTTGTCCTTGACCTTACTAATATTTTGGTACTTTGAGAAATATAGTTTGTTCACTCAAATTTGCACGTTTTTCTAAATGTTTGTAAACTTTCACATTCATATAACCTCTGTGCACAACATAAAATCACACAGACATCTCATCACTTAAAATGTTACAAGTACCAGCTTATAACAATCGTAATTATTGTGCTGCTGTTAATAGTGATTGATAAAGGGTCAATTACGCATGCGAAACAGTATGTCTGTACGTAACCAGGTTACGGCTGATATTGATGCGTGACTATTATCAGCTGCACTGCGTGGGCATGGCGCGCGTGTTTAGCTAGTTAGCTGGCGGGAGAAAGGGGGTGTGCAGAGGAGCTGCACGGGGATTTCGTATGTCGAGCCGGCAACGTGTGGTTTATTGATTATTCAAATGTTACTATTTGTGGATACATTACATTATCTGTTAATTTTATTTTAGTAGACAGATCGAAAAAAGCTGTAAAAAATTTATACTTTTTTTTATTATGTTGTTTAATTACCGTTTTTTAATAGCTCCTTAAATTTGGGCATTCATTAAAAAGCATACATCATTTATATACATCACATACATACGTACACACACACACACACATATATATATAAATATATATATATGTATATATATATATGTGTATATATGTGTATATATATATGTGTATATATATATATATATATGTATATATGTATATATGTATATATGTGTGTATATATATATATATATATATATATATATATATATATATATATATGTATATTTGTATGTGTATATGTGTATATGTGTATATGTGTATGTGTATATGTGTATATGTATAAATGTATATATATATATATATATATATATATATATATATATATATATATATTTATACACGGTGTCCGGGGATAGGTGTCGGACAAAGAAAAATGTTATTCCTTGACTGAAAAGTAGTTGATTGTCGTTTAAAAGTTAAAAGATAACTTTTTTCAGAAAATAGAAAATAATATTAATAGTCATTTGTCATCCTTTTCGTACGCACGATACTTGCGCATTTTCCAGATACTTGATTTTGAAAAGTAGCTTATAACAAATGTTATTTATTGACGATGCTATATGCAGTACTCGTGGAATTATATGTTAAAGAGCAGCGTATACTTGCAGACGCGAGTACAGTGGTGCGGACGAAAATGCTCCGTTCCTGCCGGGCGGTAGTAGCGTGGGTAGCAGCAGTGGCGGCGGCGCTACGGCCACGCTGCCGCGCGGGCCAGCGCCCCACAACCAAGGGTCGTATTACCTCAATGGCAAGGCGCACCCCCCGCCGCCCACCTACAGCGCTGCCGTCGCACTCGCCGCGCGTCCCATCGACGATGACCCCGCACCCGACATTGCTTTGTACACCAGGCTTGTGCAATTTAATTTATTTCTCTTTCTGTTCAAGTCGGTCCAACTGGTTTAGTTTGCATCATTTAAACTGATAATTTTGCTAGGAACATCAGTGGTTATACATCGTAACTTTTCTCATTGTTTAAGATGTTTCTTTGTTTAATGTTAGAAATCATATATACGGTACCAGCATCCAATAAAATCATCACAATATGCAAATACAAAAATGTGGGTACATCCATATTTTGTGTGTTCTCTTGCAGTATATATAAGTTATAAAGCTGAAGAAACTTTTATAGAAAGTATAGAAAAAATTATTATTGCAAAGTAAAATTTAAAATTATTATCGTAAAATAAACTGAATGTTATGAGCTTTGTGGCAGGATTTCATCTGTATGATTATGTGACTTTTTGCTATTCTTTAATCATGCTTATAAGCTTGCGATATTCTTAATACTAAGGTAAGCGAAAATATGCACATTGTTTTTTGGTGAATGCCACATTGTAAATGTTGCAAGGAATATCGGAATTGTATCCTCAACATCAGAAATTTGACTTTTGTTGTTCAGGCGGGTCAATTAAGTAGAAAGTTAATATTCCTAAATGTTTGCAGAATTCGTTTAAGCCCTAAATACCTTTGAGAGTCTGGCAATGAAAGATAATATTGGGCGAGGTTTGTTTTTAAAGTCATTAAAGAACAAAAAATTGTGTGTGTCAGCTCCTCCGATGCGTGGCCAGAGTTTACTCCTTAAGTACAATCGTCTTGGAATATATTGAGTAGGTAACATTGTATAAAAATATAATACTCGCCCTGTCATTAATAATAACACTAGCATTAAATTTCTCGGCAATAGCGGCCCGAGTGTTTTTTTTCATCTTCACGCTTGTTCCATCGGTGCGTATATTTTAAATGACATCTTTGTTTGATATCTGCAACAATAGCCTTTTCTCTATTTCCGTGTAGTTTCTTTTTTTTGTATTCATTTTACTACTTTGTTGTTAAATGCAATACTTTGAGCCAAAAAGATATGATGCTTTGAATTTTAGTATACAATCTGTGCTTACAACTGTCAATAAAAAATTCGATATGTCAAGATGTGACTGAAATTAGTTAATAATTGATGTGCAGTATGTACTGCGCAGACGAAAGTATTGAATCAAAACACAAATCTCTGATCGGCTAATCTTTGATTTTTTAAATTCTATTAGTTAATACTAGTTTAATATGTGTCTTTTGAATCGTCGGAGACATAATATGACAATTCATGTTAATCTAGACTTACGTAAGCGCCATTTTATCTGGTTTTATGTATTGTCTATTAATACGAGCCTATGTGTGTCAAACTCCTTAAAAAACGCCATAAAAAATGCCAAATAAACATACTCTCTGAACTTCTGATTTTACTCCTCATTAGACTTCATACCGGGTGCAATATATGAAAATCAATTCTTAAGGAGTACAGTCTAAAAAATAATTTAGAGTTATTACATAATTAACGTTGTAGTTTCATTGTATCTGCAACAAATTATCACTCGCTTTGTATTGATGAGGTCAGAAAATTGTATTAATGTTGGACCGACTTTTATCTACTTTGATTTTTTTGTTATTATTTCTTGTGTGTCTACGTCGTTGTCGAGTTCTCGTGTGTGATGAAGTAATGAGATTGTGGTATAAATGTTATATATATATATATAGTAACGTAGTGCCGCCTGTAATTTAGCCAGTATCGTGCTGATTGGGATTTACAATTTGAAATTACAGCATGTCTATTAAAAGTAATATATTCCACAAGAAACTGATTACTAGCAATTATAAATGAATGAGGTCATGCAGAAGCATGGAATAATAATTTGTATGAATATCATTAAACAATAAATTGGCTCGGACAAATACTCGAGAGCCAGGAAGCAGGCCTGTTAGTAAATGAGTTATTCGGTTTATTAAAATTATTGTTGTCATAAAATATAAAAGTTTTCTCCAAATTGTTTTCGTGTAAATTTTATGAAGGAGTTGTAAAACTTTGTTACATAGTTTTGAATCAATTCTGCAATATTTATTATACTGTGTAAATGTAGTTACAGTCTGTCTGACATTGATTTGAGCATAAAATATATATATTTATCCTAGAGAATGTTTTAAATTTGTTTGCAGTATATGCACTACAGCTCTGCGACTAAGACACAGTGACATTGATTAAAAACATCAAATGAAGTTTTTATCCTTCCGATTGGCTGTGTTCTGTTGCTTTACTCACTAACGTAAACAATTCGTAATCAGTTAAAGTGGATTAAAAAATATCTATAAGAAAGTAGTGATTTAGAGAGTAATATTTAATTTTGCACAAACTGCATGCGAGTTTTGTTGTTGAGATCTGATCAGCTTTCACGCTTACGAAGTCGGAGCTGATGGATAGCGATTGTTTTATTATTATAGCACAGTGTGTATGTAAGGGGGGAACTGAAATGATAATTTCTAAAAGGCACTTTTGATTGGCTACGGAACTGTTACAATTTTATATGGGAATATTGTATAACTTTTAATTCAATTGATTTAAGGAATGTGGCTGTTTGCCGTTTCCTGTCTACAAATTGTCTTGTCATGTCATTTTCCATCTGGTATTGTAGAAAAACATTAGAACCCCTTTAATTTGGCATTTTTCATGTTTCATCTTTTCATGTTAATTAATCTATTTCTTCGTGTTATCCCAGTATTTTTATTGTACATGTTCTCCTCATGATTCCTCACATGGTCGTCTACGTTTTATTTCAGACTATTAGACTCGCTCACGCTATAAACGAAGCCAAGAAATTTTTCTGATGACAAGTAAAGTGAGTAATTCACACTAATTGTTGTAAGTTGTGTTGAATATCACCACTTCATTCGAGGAATCTTCTAAAAATCATGAATGTGAAGGCTGTGTAGTCATTACAAAAAATATAACCTTTTTCTGCACTGGAGCTGTCAAAGGCGTAGACATTTGTTTATTTCATATATTTAGATTTGCTTTAGCCAATAATTTAATTTATTTAATTTCATTTGTATAAAATATTATTATATTTGTTTATTTTATATTAAATTTATTGTGTTTTGTACTGGCCTGATGGTATTCTAATGTAACATTGCCTGGATCTTCGCAGATATAATGATCTATCCGTTGATAATTAAACCTGTTCACCCTACAATTTGCCTTTATGCCTTATTTCTATTAAAACAACTTCTTTAATTCATGGTACTACCACACTGTATTATGTTTATTAATTATATCATTCATTTCAGAAATCTTTCCTAAAATTCAACTTAGATCTTTTAATCACATTGCGTTTATGTTGTATTTCATAACTCGGTAAAATATGTTGTTGTCCATACACTGTAATTATTGCTTGCTAAGTAGTCGCGAAAATTCGTCATGTTTTTATAAGTAGATTTTATGAGATTCCTATGTTCAGTAATAAGGGGGACTTTCTATATTTGAGCAAAATTAGTAAATTTTGTATTTTTATTTGTTCAAACGGAGATATCTCTGGGAGTTGAAGTGGTAGAACCATGAGTTAGTAACGTAGACGTTATAAATATGCGAGTGTTGTTGAAGCGCGGTGGTGCGGCTTATTTATTTACTAGGCTAACACAATGTGCGAAGTGAAATAGTCCTGTTGCAACTGGGGCGTCCGCGTATGATTACAGAGGTGAGTGCGGAGTGCGAGCGGCGGCCCTCGGCGGAACGCGTAGCGGTCATCTCGGGGGCGGCTGCCACACGCTGGGGCGCCTGCCCTCGCACGCGCCGCCTCCCGCCGGACCCAACAATGGCAAGTACGCGACTCTGAGCAAGCAGTGTAAGACGTTAGAGAGCTCCGACTTCTACTGAGAGCGGATGGGCGGCGCGCCCGCGGCCGGCCCGCAGCCGCTGGACGCGCGGGCGCTCGCGCCGCCCGAGGACCCGCGCGACGTCACGCCCACGCCGCAGATCAATCGCTTCGACCCCAAGTACGCGTCGTTCGGGCCGCGGCGCGGGCCGATACCGCAGCAGTCGGCGCCGCCGCTCGCCGCCGCACCGTACCCACCGCCGCAGGATAAATACGCGACGATCCGCGCGGGCGGCAAGCACGACAAGCCGCGAGCGCGTCGTCCGCCCGAGCCGCCTCAGCCGTTGAGCGCGGCGAGTCTGGCGCCGGCGCCGCAGCCGCAACGCGATTACCGCTCGTTGCAGCGACCGCCACGTTCCGCCAACCGTGACCGCGAGCGTCACTTTTCCTCGAGCACGCGCACACCTCACACGCTCGAGCGGCGCCCGCAGCGAACACGTCACTGTGCCGATCTCGAATCCAACAAGGACCTCTACGCCGTTACGGAGTTGTAGCCCCGGCGGCCTGCGCCGCGCCACGCCCGCCACTACTGACCCCAGTCTTTGACATGCGCACGATTGTAAACATTTTTATTGCAGAACTTTCTTTACTTCATTCGAGGACACGAAAATGATAAAATTTTAAAACTTACAATGCCTTAAGGATAAGTTAGGACTTTATCATACACTTTGTAAAATGCCAAGGAGACCAATTTTTTTTTAATTGGATATGTAGATGAACGGATCAGAGAATTGTCAAAAATAATGTGAACAAAATAGAATAATACACATTTTGAAATGCATTATAGATCAGATTTAAAAAAAACAACTTTCTGCAATAACAACGAACATGGCCAATTTTGTAAGTTGTATAAATTCATCTGTATTTGTAAATGTTTACTTAATGTCTTTTGTACTTTGTATTTGATTGTGGACATTGACACTGGATGCTGGCTGACAGATATGAGGTTGTTTTGATTAACAAGACTGATCATGTAGACGTTTAACATTTTTATACGGTAGTCGTCGCTTTCTGCTCTGCACTTTCATTTTTTACACGTAAGTTGTTATATTGATTGAAAATGATGATAAATTTTTTGTTTGAACTGGCAACTATCAGTGACGTGTAAAATGAACGAAGATGGCTTTTGTAATTATGTAATATTCATTATTGCCATGGCAATATTAATTAAGACTAATAGTCATAATTTTTAACCTGCAAATACATGTAACGTCACAATACTGGTATATTCACTTTTACTAAGATTTTTATCAAATAGAACTGGCAACATGATTTGTTAAATGTCCGAACGTGAACAGTCTCGATGAATACTTTGTATGCAGGAAGACATATATTCTCAAATGTGTATTGCATAACGTTACTCGATTGGAAACTTCTCCTTGAACGAACAATGAAAGTAATATGAAAGAGAATCTTTGTATAGATATTCAAAGAACAAGTTTTCCAGTATAGCTGTAAGTAATGGTAATTAGGATTAGTGATTGATTACCGTTTTAGTATTATTAGTGTTTGTATATGCATAAAATAATTTAATATATTATATCAATGGGATTACTTTTCAATAACTATAGATTCATACATTATATCCATTGCGCCTAAACCCAGAAAGAGAGTTCAAGTAAGAACTACTTGTCTTTTCTGAATTTGTAATCCCAGTTAGAAACAATAACAGGTGCAATCTGTCACAAACCTGACAACATCATTGTTGGTATCTAATTCTCATTCACACGGTGAGTACTGCCCACTGCGATTCTGTAATGACTAGTGTTGTTATATTGGTGAAGTCAGAGTTAATTTTAATTGTCGGGCGTTGTGGTCAAAATGTGCCATCTGAATCTAAATAATGCTTGCGGAGTTATTGTATTTATTCTGTTGATAACCCAATTATTGTAACTTAGTAACTCTATTATTAAAATGATTCATCATTACATTTTTTAATTGTTTCATTTTAAATCATGTTAACATTGGACTCTCCAAAAATTTTTAGAGGTAGATAGGGTCTAGCAATGCTCAAAATATTTTAAACCACGTAAGGGTAGATTATTTTCATTTGAAAATGCGGCACGAATGTGTCCGCGGCAAGTGAAATTTGTAGGGTATTGCACTTACCTGTTTTTTCCATCGCTCAAACCTTTGCAGCTTGCACTGCTGCTGTTCCATTGTATATAAATGGTTTATGGAAAAATGTGCGAAGGCGGTTTATACAACACCAGAATTAGTGAAGAATGATAGTGTAGATGTAGGAATTACTTTAGGTCTAAGCAATGGTTTTAGACGTTCAGGTAAATATGTATAACGGTGCATCTTAAGTGTAATATATAAGTGAGTGCTAAACCGGAAGAGGCACCTCCAGGCTCTTAACTACGTAAGTGATTGCTCTCGGTGAGGTGATTGAAGCTCTCGTCGCTCAATAATATTATTTAATATAGGATAGGTGGTAGCAGACAGACGGTTGCATCGGAGACCTCGTCGATAATCGCCAAAGATTTATAAGTTTATAATATGATAATAATGAATATTGCAATTGATAACTTGTAGGATTATTAAATAATTTAAAGACATTATCTTGATATTCACATTGCTATCTCACTGCGAGGAGCTGTCGATTCATTAAGTTCTTTTTGATAAAGTTATAATTTATATGTACCCTAACTATAGAAAATAAGTAGAACAGTTATGATACGGGCAATTGAAGAAAATTGTTACTTTACTTAATAAACCTCTTTTCAAATATACTTTTCTTATTTATTTTTCTTCAAGAATCCTATTATTGTATTTATTCTGCAGGTAGAGATTGAGAATTTTCAACTTGCTCTGACTAGAATTATTTCTTATAAAATTACAACCTTTGGAGATTCTGTATCAATAACATTTCCACCAAATTCTTTTGAATAAAATCAATCGATGGCTCCTCGGATTGTGCCAGCAATATATTTATCTATTATTGAATTGTAATGAATAAACTAACAAGTAAATAGGTAAGCTAGCTTGTATAAACTTTATAAATTAATAATACTGAGCGCCAATATGGGGCTCGCCCTCTTTATATTATATGAATACAATAAAAGAAGCATTTTTTGTGTCTTTCTAAATTGTTTATACACCAAGATTGCATGTAATTATTAATATGGTCTTTTATAATATTATTATAAACAATGTGATCTTTGTTTTATTTCTTTTTGTAATAAATGTTTGTAACTATATATATATATATATTATATATATTATATATATATATATATATATATGTATATATACATATATGTGTATATATATGTATGTATGCATGTATACATACACATGTATATATACAGCATTTAGTGCTGGCCATGTCGTCAGTAGACCTTTTGTAAAGAGTTTTTTATTAGAATCTAAGGACTGCATCTTGTGAATTTTCAATCAACACAACAGTTTCAATGAATTTTGGCATTTGTCCAAGCTGATGTCGTTGTCATTAAACATAATTAGAAGGAAAATTAACATTTTAAATAGACAAATGATATTGGATAAATCTTGCAATACTTTGGGGAATTCCAGCAGATTTTGCGAATGTTTTCTACATCTTTAATGCTTCTTTACACTTTTTGCGTTTTGAAAGAGGTGCGCTGTAGACCATGACAAAAATGATTGTTAGTAACAATTTGAGAAAATCTGAAACCATCTGGTGAAGGTTTAATTTGGAAAGGAGATAATTTAAAAATCTACATAATTTAAGTGTTACATGATAATAACCTCTAAATTATTTGTAAAAGATTTAGACTCATCAATTTTCCTTCTGTTAAAAAACCTTCTTCAGTTTTAATGATCATCCTGTTACAACTCCTTGTTGGTTTTCATTTTTTCAATAACACCGAAAGAAGTTCATACCTCGAAACAACTTAAAAAGACGCATACATATTTTACTCGCTTATTTTCAGTTTGTAAAATAATTTATACTTTAAATAATTTATATTTTGTAAAACAGTGCTCCCGTTCCAACTCGGTGTTTCCTTTATTTTGTTGTCTGTTGTAATAAAATTGATTATGAAGAATCTGTAAAGTAAATCATCAAAACTATTATATTGGTCGTCTAGTCGGGTTTGTGTGTAGATTACTAAGTTTTTTTATTGCTATATGAAATTATAATGTGTTATATAGATACAATCATATAGATATATATATATATATATATATATATATATAATATATACATGTATATATATATATATATATATGTATATATAAAGCTATTATATAGTTTTATCAAAGTCATATGTGTGTTTTGTTATTTTCTTACATATCTTCTTTATTATGCTATGAATGATACAAAGAAATGCTCTCGATATTTAAGAAGTTTGAGTCGGTAATGTCGGGTGAGTTCTTGAATTCTTATTAAAAGATTGGCACAAAGGAATTAATAAACTGGAGATATATCAAGAGTTTGTATCTTTTGGAATCAATTACTGGAAAATGATGTAAATGTCACAAACGCAAAGTGCTTTTAACATAGCACTGTATATTAATATGAACTCCACCATCTGTCTTCAATATGTGGCTGTACGAAGAACTATAACTGTTTGTATATATATCTGGTTTGCCATAAATCACTTATATTTTTTCGCTGACTACTTCTCTTTGCTATCAAATTGATTTGAGTACTGTATTACACAACCGAGCGGTATGGTCTTTGTCATCTGAAAAAAATTGTTTGCAAAGACCGAGAGTTGCTGCTTGTAGAATGGTGCTATTTATCTAGTTGATATATTTTTACAAATTACCTTACTATTTCCTATAGCGCATACATTTGCTGAGCTTTTGTTACGTACACAAATATCACATAGTATAGCGATTCTGATCTATTATTAGTTGTAAAAAAATTCTCAATCAAAGCAAAGTAGACATCTCCTTTAGTTTTATTCGGTACAAATTAGTTTAATATGTAACATTGTAATTCACTTTTGGTTGGTTTTGTGTTACAATATTTTTGTTGCTCATTTCTTTTGCTACGAACTGTCTCAATAGTCGCATCTGTAAGCCCTTTCTAATAATGTTAAAAAATAGAATGAATGAATGAATTTTCAATTCAGTACTTTTTTACGACGTTTTCAAACTGTGTTACACTCCCCTGTAAAATTTAAAGGTGTTCTTCCTCAGGGATATCGAATTGTTCGTGAATGACACCCAATAATTTAAGATGGAATGTTGCCTTTACATGTCGGGAGCTCACCTTCTATTGCAAGGCTGTTTCTTTTTGTTGCATTAATTTGAATGTAGTTTCTAGAACTTATACCATCCACTTTAGCGTCTGTGGTAGTCTCAATTAAATTTTTGTATCGCTCGGCCATGGATGCACTTGCGCAAAGTTTAGTTACTGTCTGTTCATTGTTTTTAAAAGCCGATAGAGGCGTCATGAAAACGTGTTGAGTGATTATCACGAGACACACCATTGAATGGGAAGTGAGGTGTCGCCGAATTCACTGTGACAACTTTCGCATTATAAATTATCACTTTTAAATATTTATGGCAGAGCTAATAGCTTGCCTTGGTTTTGGCGCTCCAGCAGGTCAGATGAGAGTTTACTGCTATAAAATGTCAATTAATTTATTCACAGATTGAATGCTGCTATTGTTGAATGGTGTAAGAACTACAGGATCTGATTGTGTGTGTGTATATATATATATATATATATATATATATATATATATATGAACATACACACACACATACATACATACAATTTGTAGAAATATACAACAAATTTTTTACAGTTGCTCTTTAAATATTAAAAGATGTTGGATGAATAGATGTGATGTACTAATTGCAACATTAAATAAAGTAAATATTCATAAACTGAGAAGTGGTTTTTATTCTATCTTTATTGTAACAATAATCTATTTTTACAATTTAAAAAGCTAATAGGGTACATATCATTAATTCTTTTATTTCATGAGTTATCATTTTAAGGTACAACCTGATTAGTGAAACAATTTTTACCAATCTTTAAAATTGGTCAAGCTATAAAGGTTTAATGTTTAGGTAATGGCAAAACTGAATTGAGATATTATCTTATAGTAATGCTCATTGTATTCTATGAGAACAAATGAGACAGCGAGGTATTCCCTTTATTTCTAACGTAAATTTAAACATTACTTTTTTTAAGCAATTTTTATAATTTTTCATGACATTTAACTAAAAAGAGCAAGTATATGTATAGCCCCAACTACCTTATTTGCCTAGGATGACCAACCAAATTCACACATTAGCAGCTGTGCTGAGATCATTTTTGAAATTAGTATTTGTATCATTAGCAGCATGTAACATTGTGTTATGTTAATGAAAAAAAAATTGATTGTTCAAACTTGCAACTTGTTTTCACAACTATAATTTGTGAATTATAATTGAGTTTGTATTTTTTATTAACCATATTCGGAAGGTACAGTTTAGTTATAATTTTACCATTTGTTAGAAACACATTGAAATATGATTAAAAAATAAACAAAAAACTAAAAACTAATGAAATATAATTTCACTTTAAACTTATTAATACCTAGATTTTAGTAAATTATCTTCAAATCATTACATTTATTCAGTACCAGGTACAATAAGTTGGTAATATGTGATGCATATCCGAAGGTGACTCAGAGGAAGGGTCCCCAACCGATGTACATTTGGCAGAGGTTGATGACGCTGGTCGCCTCTTGCGTAAGGTGGTCTACCTGTCCCTCCACGGACAGCAACAATGACTGTTGCTTATTCTTGTTGCGAACCTAGTACCGTACATCAGGTTTAGCATTCAGTATTACATAAAGCAACGAAGCAGTTGCAGAAGCAATTTTTGTGTGCTTTGAGCTAAGACAGTTTCTATTAAAATAATATCGGTTCACTGTGGAATACGCGACCGAAGGTTTCCAGTTATGGCTATGAATGTGTGTGTACTATATCTACCTATATATTCTTTGATGCACAGTTCGCTGTGGCATGCATTTATTAATAGATTCACACGGACTTGCATGCATGACGCTAAATTGTGTGACATTTTGATGTTTAGATTGTAATTGTGTAAAGTAATTAAAGTTTATTGTCGGTATGATTGTTGCCTTACTTAATTGAATCTGATCGAATCATTTTTAAATTAAAAGTTATCGATCATCAATATTACTGGAAAATGTAATTGTTAAGAAATATTAAATAAAATGATAAAACTCTGTCATATTACTTGATGGATAGTATACTTATACAAGTAATGAAAATAAGTTAAAAAAAAAATGCTAAACTTAACTACAATAGGGCTAATTTTTTCATGTATTGTAGCTTCTTTTAACAGTAAACTGAATAAAATTACGGGTTTAATTTTTTTGACATTACCTTCCATGGTTATAGTGGTTAAATAGTATTAGATAAATAATACATAAAAATCTTTGAAACGGTTTAGTTATCAGCGACATTTACCATTCCCTGTAGTCGTTGCTCGATTTGGTGTAAGTGTTCCTTAGCTTGATTGTTGACGCGCTCGGCTGCGCCGGCATCGGCGACGGCGGCAGCGGCACGTGCGCCCGCACGGTGCCAGGATACCAGTGGGTCGTACAGGAATGGACGAATCACCGACAGCAATGGCGCAGCTTGCGACCGCAGCGCATGCATAGTCACTTCACATGATTTGCTACCAGAAGAAACGTTGAAATTAAAATATTATTCTATAAATTCCGACGACAAGGATGAATATGCAAGTGTAGTTTATGTCTCTGAGTCTATATAAAATAGTTATTTCAGATGGAGGAAAGCGGAGTTCGCCTCAACTCTAATACAGATTAGTAAATGTCTACAATACTTTACTCTGTTGAATGACAGAACAGCATTAGTTATACCCATAATTAAGAAAACGACAAATATATTCTAGTGGTACAATAAAATCACTTTGCAAGTGAAATATCCTTCTGTCTGTAATGGCTGTTATCAAATATTTATAAAATTGCAGTAAAGTTTGGAACATGAACATATTCCGATTACTGGTGATTAAGAGTGCATTGTTAACCTACATTGTAATGAAACTCATCCTCAGTGAAGGACTTCATAAGTCGACCAGCAAAAATTGCATATTTCTTTAATGTTCCATTGATAGTTTAAATTATGTGTTAAAGTAATCTTCATATATACACGGACTACAGTATTACTATATGAAAACTGAGGACAAATATTTGCGTGCTACTGACCGGTACGTGCCTTCACGACCGAGCGGCCCCATAGCTGCTTCCATGTTGTGTGTGAGGCGAAAGGGCACACGTTCGGCCCACTCGAACGCCTCCCCCTTGTTAAAGAGGCAATTGAAATCCACATGCACGCAGTCCCCGTTTGTGCTGTCCAGTAAGATGTTCTCTCCGTGACGGTCGCCTAGACCTGTTTAACGACAATTTAATCATATCAATATGAAATTTTTTACTATATGTAATAATTACTTGTGATTCTTTAGCTTTAGACTTGGCTGGCCGACTAACCATTTAAGGTGTCATTTAAATTCAGATTACAATATATTCCCAACAACTTGAAAAGTAACAAGAATCTTGGGAAAGCAAAGTAGACTAAATTTGTCATTACAACTGACAAACTCAGCACTTGTTATTGTCAATGAATGATCCATCTTTCATACAAGAATTTCTGTCAATTGTTTTTAAAAGCAGCATATAAATGCATAGCGAGCAGTCAGGATTAAAAAGCACATGTCCATGTCCTTTGGTTTGCACACCTGGCCAAGCTCAAGAAGGATTCATCCTCTTTGGAAGGACCACACCTACCACCTCGTCTTTACTTGTCAGCACCGTACCTAATGAGAGAAATGTAAAGGGTGGGTGTGGTTAACTAAAGAAAGATTAAAATGTGTCTTTTAGAGATCATCGGTATATAAATACAGAAGATCTTCTTTTTTTGTTATATTTTTTATTACTAAAAGTTGCATCCGAATGGCGCCAGTGGCGTGGCCATTAGCTGTCTTCATATGGACTGTTTTCTTACTTCGTTCTTCATAGCGAAAGTCATTGAGTGGTCTCCCTGTCATATAATTTTTTCAGGCTTAAATGGTACAGAGAAAATATCCTTCACCCGTAATGTGGTTTGCAATCTTGGTAAAAATTGGTAATTTGTTCTGTCAGATATTTAGGTCTTCCCATCTCTAGAAGAAAGCGTCATCATTTCCAAACACAAGCAACCAAACGCCATCGAATAATTAATGATGCACATAAGAATCGACATGTTAAATTCTTCGATCATTTGTATTACTATTGTCCTACGGTCTGTCACAATTTCAGGTTATTTGCTGTATATCTGTCAATGCAGATATAATTTCAGATGTTGATTACTTATAACACAATTTTATTGGTTGGGCAGATAAGTGCCACTGTCTGGTAGTTTCGACGCATTCTTAAGTAAATATTTTGTGCATACCAACTGATTAATTTTATTTTAAAATCGCATGGATTCTCTTCGAATTCGAACATCAATGTATTGGTTTCCAGCAGTGGCGTGCAGTGCTTTTTGGGAAAGGCAAGCTGTGAAGGGATGAACATATAAAAAACTATATAGATAACATACGCAAAAGCGCACAAGCGTCCGCGCCGCGTCCGTGTCTCAATAATTGAATCATAGGCACTCAAAAACGACTCTCGATGTACTTACCCCAACTTATTGAACTATGACTTTAATCGTGACCATGAAAAGCTAATTCTTGCTAACTTGAAAATACAATAGTATCTATTAACCTTTTTAAATTAATTTGTATTTCTATGTCACTATGTTCCTGATTCGCAATAGTTAGTTGACCCTCAATACAAATTTCTATACGTGAAGAGCTAAAATTTTATAGTTTTACTGTATACGATAAATGTATTTCCGAATTCGCATATCTTTTGCACAATTTGTCAAATTACCTAGATTACCAAAACCATCTTTATTCCATTTACTATATTTAATTGCGAATAATAAAAAAGGCAGCAAAACATTTCATTTAAAATGCAAGTTTTGGTTAGCTACAAACACTAATCATAAAAATTACTGTGAAATGCCGTACACTAGATTTAATATGGACGTATAGTTTCAAAATAGGCTTTGATCTACCATTCCCAATTATATTATTTTTTTTTACTATAAGATAAATTGAAAAATCCTACCTTAATAAACAGAGCAATATTCGATAGTGGACTTGTTTATTTACTCTCACGACAAAAATGCACGTTAAAAAATAAACTAATAAAATATTAATTTTAATGCACAAAGAAAACGGGTAACACAGTAAGTATTTTCACTGACAAACTTAATGTGTATTTAAAAACCGGAAAACTTTTACAATTTTTTTTGAACGAGAACTATAATCTGACAGCAGAGAGATCATTATAATAACTGTTTTTGTATGCGATTGTCATAAATACAGGTTTCAGTTTGAAGATAGCCAAAGGTAAGTCTTGCAAGCTTCAGCTTGCCTTGAGACTATGAACTGACGCTCTGAAGTGAGATAATCAATTTTAATTTTGTATGGACCATTTCTAATTCGAGAGGTTTTTGTAATTGGATACAATAAAGGAATGATCACCTGCAAAAGTTAATTGTGAATATTTGGAACTCTGAAAAGCTTCCTTCAGAATGGAACATTAGTATTTTGTGCCTTGTTCATAAGAAAGGAGACCCATTGGTTTGCTCCAATTATAGAGGCATTAGCTTACTACGCACGAGCTATAAAATTCTATCCAATATTCTGTTTATGAGACTAAAACCATTCGTTGATTCTGAAATTGGCAGCTATCAATGCGGATTTAGGAGTGAAAAATCTACTTTTGATCAATTTATTTGTTTACGTCAAATTATTGAAAAATCAATTGAGTATGATATTGATACTCATCACTTCTTTGTAGACTTTAAATCAGCATTTGACAGTGTTAGTAGAAAGCATTTAGAAGATGCAATGTATGAATTCAAAATTCCGAGCAAGTTAATTAGACTTGTAATGTGTTCTATGGAGACGACAAAATGTAAAATAAAATTCAATAGTATCCTCTCTGAAGATCTCAGTGTCAATAATGGTGTTCGACGAGGCGATTCACTCTCGTGTCTGCTTTTTAATATTGCACTAGAAAAAGCTATTCGGGATTCAGATATTAACACTAGGGGTATGCTGATGATATTGATATAATTACTAGAAACCTACCAGCCTTGAGAGAGGCCTTGCTGTCTTTGGAGATAGCTGCAAATTAAATGGGTCTGGTAATAAATGACTCCAAGACTAAGTATATGGCTATACAAAAATCTCCACCAAATAATGCACATAATCGTTTGGAGATTGGCTCACATCCATTTGAAACAGTTGACTGCTTTACTTACCTTGGATCTTGTGTTAACAATAAGAATGACACTATCTCTGAAATTCAGAATCGCATATCATTGGCCAATAAAGCATTTTTTGGACTAAGCTCCATCCTTAAATCTTCTTTTCTTACAAGAAAAACAAAATTATTAGTATATAAAACTCTTATTAGGCCAGTTCTAACATATGGTTCAGAAACCTGGCCTTTGACTAGAACTGGAGAGAATAAAATAGCAGCCTTTGAAAGAAGGGTTCTGAGGAGAATTTTTGGTATTTGGCGAAGACGTCTTAACTCAGAAATCTATAGGTTGTTTGGTGAGCCTGATGTCATCAAACCATCAAAATCAACAGAATGAACTGGGCTGCCCACGTATCTACAATGAAAGATGAAAACCCAGTAAAGAAAATTTTTATTGCAAAACCTCTAACAACTCGTAGAAGAGGTAGACCAAAATTACGATGGATCGATTCAGCGAAAGAAGATTTTAACATTCTCAGGATAAAGAACTGGAAAACCCAGGCGAAGAGTAGAACTTCCTGGGAGAATTTCCAACAGAAGGCCTTAGCCGACTTGGGAAAATATAGAATATTGAATATATTTGGGGTTAATTTTGTATAAATTCATTATTCACAATTAAATGAAAATACGTGATGTAGTATTATTTCTACTTTCTTTAATTTTTTTACCACGACCTAGGGTTTGTTGTATTACAACATCTTCAGGTGGGCTATTAGCAAAGATTAGCAACGAATCTTTGTTGATATCCCAAAAGATGTTGTAATACAACGAAACCTAAGTCGTGGTAAAGAAATTAAAGAAAGTAGAAATAATACTACATCACGTAATTTCATTTAATTGTGAAAATAGAGAATTTAAAGCAAACTGAAATCCATTCAAACATGAGCAGATATTATTTCTAATATTATATCATATTGACAAAGGCTTCCTAAGTGCTGTACTGTAGCTTGACTCCAATCCAAATAGAACACAGATTATGAGTAGTAACTACAAAAATGATATTTCAACGTGACAGATATGAAGGTATGAACAGAGGTCAACAGTTTGGGTTAATTTTGTAAGGTTTTTACATATTTGTGCAGTCTTTCACAGCACATGTCATGTTTTAATTTAGGGTGTTGGGGTTGACCAGTAGATATTATTACGAAAGAAAAAATTTACCAAATACATTGAAGACTAAAAAAAATAAAAGGGTACACACCTAATATATAGCCCACCATAGACATAACGGCAGTGGTTCTTATGTACGCTGACCTCGCCTGGTACCTGTCATTAAAATACAATAAGTTATATATTGACATTTCCTTTAGAGCTTGTCATGAACAAAGGCAAATAACAATTTTCAATTCTATAATAGGTGTATCTAGTCTTTGTTAATTTGGGCAAGATGGGAATAATCCAGAACTAAAGGGCAAGATAATGGAAAAACTTGTGTTGACCTTTATTTTCCAAACGGGCTTAGAAATAATAATACATCATTAAGATTATGCAAATGTAAAGAAGAATATAAAAACAAAAGAATTGCAGGAAAATGTATCAAATCTTAAAGAAAGGAGGATAATTCTAAAACAATTTTTTTTAAAGTAGATGCTATAGTTTAGAAGGGCTTTAAAATTAGTATTAATAATGTAATATCTGTTTGCATTTCGCAGAAAGAAAATACGTATGCGAATTTCAATAAAAATGACAGTAATAATTTTAATGCTAATTGTACAAAAAACAAAACAGTAATAAATAAATATATAAGTAAATGAGGTGTTGACCAGCCATAGGGGTCAGTGAACGTCTTGCGAAACCACTCAGGGAAGATGGGAGGATGACGCGGCAGCAGCTGTTCGGTGAAAACGGTCAATTTCTTGGCGATAGGATCCTTGCTGGCGCACATCATTTCTCGCAGTTCCCGTGAACCCGTGTACATGCCTGCCGAGACACGAGAGTGGTTATTGAGCGCTTTGAACGTTGAGGCTACGCTTGACATCGCCCATTCAAGACAGGCTTTCAGTTCATCAACAAATAAATGTAAATCTGAAGCATAAAAACTGTTTTAGGGAAAACAACATAAGGATGTATATTTAGTTTTGAACTCGATTTTATTTTTCACAATATTTTTGTGCTACTTATAATTTATTTTTATCTAAAAGAGGAAATATAAGGGAAAGTCAAAAATTTCACAAAACAGATGGAAAAAAGCTTAAAAAATGTGGTGCTATCCATTATTTACCTTCGCTTTCCATATATTGACCCTCAACTTAATACATTTTTAGATCTGTTGATTCATTTATTTATACCTTGAAAATAAGCTGAAATTATAAACTTGACTCTTTATTATTGCTAGATTTTTTCAGTATTTGAAAGTAGCACTTGTGGAAGGTAGTATGGCAGTATGGCATCACAATATGGCTCTTGTGTACAGGTGCATTGTCGTGCAAAAGCATGTTGTGCTTTTGCATTAATTTACTTCGCCTATTGTCCTTCAATGCTTATTTATGCTGGTTCAGTAGACTAGTGTAGTACTCTACCGTTATAGGAACACCCTTATCTTTAAAGTCAATGAGCGGGATATCTCCGTGTCCCAGAAAACCGTCTTCATGATTTTTCCGACCGATTGCGACACTTTGAACTTCGCATGGACTTCTGCTTGGATTCAGGCTTGTAATGATGAACTCGAGTTTCGTCACCTGTAACAATTCAGCTCAAAATCTCATCCTTCCCTACAGAGATCTAAAAAGACAACAACACTCAACACATTATTGCTTTTGGGTGCCGCGAGCATTTTCTGCACTTATCTTGCACTGTCTTTTGACATACCAAGCTGGTCCGGAAGAATATACAAAATGGTTACAGAAGATACCCCAACTGTTTCTCCCAAGTGCCTTTTTTTAAATTGTGCATCTTCCTATACAATTTTTTAAGTTTTCAACAATGTCTGAGGTGGCATCGTTTGGCCATCACGAGCGCGAGTCCTCTCGATCAAATCTCTGCCTTGTTTGAAGAGATTATGCCACTTGTAAATTATGGTTTTACTGGGGCAAGAGTTCCTGTAAACCGATGACATCATTGCTTTTCCAGGAACTTCACAGCTCGAAATTAGATATTCTCCATAGTTGACGATTTCTTCACGAATGAGTTGCTTGATCAATGATAGCTCAGTATTAATTAATTAACCTGAAACTTGGTATGTAGTTTCCTAATAAGTCGCTCATTAGTGACTATATGAGCAAGTAACCTCCACTCCTTGCCATTCACTCTATTCTGCAAACTTTTAGACCCACCCTCGTAAACCAGAAGTAACTTTTTTATATACACAAAAAAGTAGAAGTTTTATAAACTTGAAACTTTTTGTCGAAGCATTACAACTTCAAAGTCTATAGTAATAGTAGTAAATACGGCAGTTTATGTATCGTAGCAATTAAACTAGGGAATAAAATAAGTGTAAACCGGCTGTTGGAGCAGCTAGTAATTTCTGAGATTCCAGTGAAGGATACGAGAGAGAAAGGGCTTTCGGACAGAGGTGCATATTTTGAATTTCTCAATAGGAGTTCTGTGGATGGAGAGAGTTGAAAGTAAAATTGTACTTTCAATCAACTATGTCTATCCATATTGTCATAATCTATCTTCAATGTCCATGGTGATCTTCTCTTTATAATCTGCTTCGTTTGGTTTCAGTAAGTGGCCACTTTTTGGATTTGCCACGGGTTACAACTCCTTTTTCTATTCGCTATTTCTAGAAATTTTGCTTGTATAAATTTGCCATATGCCTCAAGTAGACTGCGGATACAGGAGAAATGTGCTCATTACCACTATGAGTAATACTTTGAATATTTTGTAAAAATTATTCTTATTGCCGAACGCATAAATTTCACTACATATACACAATTTAGGCGTGCTGCACGCAGTTTATACTTTATACCTTGTATATTTTGTAAAAATTATTCTTATTGCCGAATGCATAAAATTTCACTACATATACACAATTCAGACGTGTTGCAGGCAGTTTATATTTTATACCTTGAATATTTTGTAAAAATTATTCTTATTGCCGAATGCATAAAATTTCACTACATATACACAATTCAGACGTGCCGCATGCAGTTTATATTTTATACCTTGAAAATTTTGTAAAAATTATTCTTATTGCCGAATGCATAAAATTTCACTACATATACACAATTCAGACATGCTTCATGCAGTTTATATTTTATACCTTGAATATTTTGTAAAAATTATTCTTATTTCCGAATGCATAAAATTTCACTACATATACACAATTCAGACGTGCTGCATGCAATTTATATTTTATACCTTGAATATTTTGAAAAAATTATTCTTATTGCTGAATGCATAAAATTTCACTATATATACACAATTCAGACGTGTTGCAGGCAGTTTATATTTTATACCTTGAATATTTTGTAAAAATTATTCTTATTGCCGAATGCATAAAATTGCACTACATATACACAATTCAGATGTGCTGCATGCAGTTTACATTTTATACCTTGAATATTTTGTAAAAATTATTCTTATTGCCGAATGCATAAAATTTCACTACATATACACAATTCAGACATGTTCCATGCAGTTTATATTTTATCCCTTGAATATTTTGTAAAAATTATTCTTATTTCTGAATGCATAAAATTTTACTACATATACACAATTCAGACGTGCTGCATGCAATTTATATTTTATACTTTGAATAATTTGTAAAAATTATTCTTATTGCCGAATGAATAAAATTTCACTACATATACACAATTCAGACGTGCTGCTTGCAGTTTATATTTTATACTTTGAATATTTCGTAAAAATTATTCTTATTGCCGAATGCATAAAATTTCACTACATGTACACAATTCAGACGTGCTGCATGCAATTTATATTTTATACCTTGAATATTTTGGAAAAATTATTCTTATTGCCGAATGAATAAAATTTCACTACATATACACAATTCAGACGTGCTGCTTGCAGTTTATATTTTATACTTTGAATATTTCGTAAAAATTATTCTTATTGCCGAATGCATAAAATTTCACTACATATACACAATGCAGACGTGCTGCATGCAGTTTATATTTTATTTTATACCTTGAATATTTTGTAAAAATTATTCTTATTGCCGAATGCATAAAATTTCACTACATATACACAATTCAGACGTGCTGCATGCAGTTTATATTTTATACCTTGAATATTTTGTAAAAATTATTCTTATTACCGAATGCATAAAATTTCACTACATATACACAATTCAGACGTTCTGCATGCAGTTTATACTTTATACCTTGAATATTTTGTAATAATTATTCTTATTTCCGAATGCATAAAATTACACTACATATACACAATTCAGACATGCTGCATGCAGTTTATATTTTATACCTTGAATATTTTGTAAAAATTATTCTTATTGCCGAATGCATAAAATTTCACTACATATACACAATTCGGACATGCAGCATAAAGTTTATATTTTATACCTTGAATATTTTGTAAAAATTATTCTTATTGTCGGAAGCATAAAGTCTTACTTTACATATGTTGTATACGCAAGTCAAATGCGCTGCGTGCTATTTATATTTTATATTCTAAAATCTTCCATATTTTTGTGATATTTCACTTTTCCTGTGACATCCTAATTTACAAGACACATTCACGTCAAAAAATTGTCTGTCATTGCAAACATGTACAAATAAATAACCCATACATTATTCACACTTATCACTGGTGGTCAGTGCAAGCGATAAGCAATAGGGAAAATGCATGTAATTTAAATTTGGTTCAAATATTTTTTCCAATTATTTTTCAACCGGATATTATATCTAAACCAATGGTTTCTTAATATTTAATAGCATGAATTAATAAATAAAAAGTGTAAATTATGCGAGGGAAATTAAAATTGTCGAAGTCAAAGATAATTGGTGAGAATGAAATGTTATGTCAGAATCCATGTCAACAGGCTTGTATGTTGACATTCTGTGTACTATTTGTGGTGTTTTATCAAGAAAAATAGCATTCTTGCAATATTTTAAACATTTAGTGCATTTTTAACATCATAGTGAGATTGAGAATCATCTAGAACAGGGGTCGGCAACCTGCAGCTCGTGAGCAACATGCGACTCTTTGGATGTGAAGCTGCGGTTCTTTAGTTCCATACACAAATATTATATATTTTATAAAAAAAAACATTTAAAAAACTTTCTGAATCGATTAACGAGGATTAGGCACCATTTCTATCTCTCAGCCACTTGTACCATCCGTACTATTAGATATTCTGTGCTTGTACTCGCTTTTCACAGTCGGAAGCTCTCAAATGACGCGGCCGTCGGATGTTTCTATGTAGGTTTTATTCACTTTCGACGCAAGACAGTTTGGCGTTTTCACCAGTGCTCTGGCTGTGACGTATAGTTTGTTGTTTCAATTAGAAGAGTTAGAAGCGAATTATCTTCTGAAAGGTATGTATGTATATATATAATAATAATAAAAAAGCGAAGTTAAAGTAGGTAGGTAGTAGGTAATAAGCATTATATTTTTAAAATACCTACATATTATTCATATTTTTTCCAAATAAAATACCTAACTACTTTTATGAAGTCAATAAGAATTGTCAAAAAAGAAATCAAGTACCTACCTACTACTGTTTGACATTGCAGCGAAAGTGTTTTTATTGAAATATGTAGGTATATGTTTAATAAATTACCTATTTCGTTAGTTATCTGTTTTACAGCTTTTATTAGTTAAAAATAATATTTATAACTGTGAGTACCTATAAATTGTTATTTAATAAACCTATTTTCGAACTTTGAGGATCAAAGTAGGTAGGTATTTGCAGTTTTAGATTGTTTATATGTTTGGCAACTGTAATTTATTTCGGCATAGCTGCGCATAACCCTTTTACTAGTAAACTTAGTATCTAACATTTGCCAAAATAAAAACAAAACTGTAATGTGCAGACTACGTCTTCAAAAACACGTCCTGACAAGTCCGCTCGTGCCAGTCGGCGATCAAAGCACACGGGTGGCGACCACAGATGCGACGTAACTATGTACTTATGAGTGAGGATGAGGAGACAAACAATGTTTCGTGTCTAAATTATTTATTTTAATAATTAAATTATTAGAGAATTATTTATTTTATTTAGGTAAGTATTTTAATTAGGAAGTATCGTAAAATGTTTTTTGATAAATTATATTTCATTATGCCCAGCTTCTCGTATATATTTACGTAGGCGTGCGTTGACATAGTAAATAATTGCAAAACTTCTTATCTGCTGTTTTGGATACCTAAATAATACTTTTTAAAAAGTAATTTAAAAATTCTTTATTTCAGCTTCACCGCAAGCATGGCGAAGCTGAAATATCATCTACAAAAAAAAAGAGAAGAACTGAAGAAGAGCATCGAGAATTCAATCGGGATTGGACGGAGTCATTCGCTTTCATATGCAACTCAGATAGCCTTCCCCGACTTGTCTCATTTGCCACGAAAAACTCGAACACAATAAAAAATCAAATTTAGAGAGACACTTCACAACAAAACATGCTCAGTTTGCTAGTAAATATCCAGCCGGCGAAGAACGAAAAAAAGCTGTTGGCGAGCTCCAAAAACAAAAACAGCAATCAAGTAACTGGACGCAATCTACAAGTAATGTTAATCTGGCAAGCTTCGCGGTATCACTAGAAATTGCAAAAAAAGGCAAACCATTCACAGATGGTGCATCTGAAGAACTGTTTTGTGATTTAAAAAACAAACCAGAAATCTTGAAAAAATTAAAGATTTACCACTATCTGCTAAAACAGTACAAGATAGAGTAGCTAAAATGTCTTCAAATGTAACATATCTGCAGGTGGAAGACATTCAACTTCTGCTTTATCACTTGCTATAGATGAGTCTTGCGACATAAAAGACATGGCACAAGTTGCCCTTTTTGTCAGGTATATGTATATGTATAGGTATCTTCCCAAGGTCCAAAAGAAGAACTTCTAGTATTGCTACTGCTCTCGGGACAAACTAGAGGGGAAGATATACCGAATGCCGTGCAAAAATGCCTCGAAGCTAATAAGATCGATTTAAATAAAATAGTTTCAATAGCAACTGATTCACTGCAACTGGCAACAACGATTCTTCAGAGCAAAATAAACCATGAAATTCTTACGTTTCACTGCATAATACACCAGGAAGCGCTTTTTGCCCAAACATTTCCGGCCGAAATAGTTGAGGTAATGAATTTGGTAATCAAGATTATTAACAGCATCTTGTCAAAAGCACTCTACCATGGACAATTTAAAGAATTCTTAAACGAAATGGAGACTTAATATTCCGACCTCCTTCTTCACAATAAAGTGCGATGGCTTTCCAAAGGTAAGGTGTTGAAATGTTTTGCTTTGTGCTTGAATGAAATAAATACATTCCTCAATGAAAAAGGCATTAATCACCCTGAATTAGAGAACGGTGAATGGTTACAAAAATTTTACTTTATGGTGGATATCACGGCAAAATTAAATGAGTTGAATCTAAAACTGCAAGGAAAGGGAAACCCAGCCTATGTTTTGCTAGAAGAATTGGTTTGTTTCGAAGAAAAATTAATTATTTTTGCAGAAGATATTCAGAGCGGTAAATTACTTCATTTTCTATTTCTAAAGCAATATCGCGATAAAACCAATGCAACTATTGACACGAATTACTTCAGCACAGTTATTAAAAAAATTAAAGATGAATTTGCTGATAGATTTTAGCAATTCAAAACCAAGAAAACCACTCTAGCATTCATAGTAAATCCTCTCAACACAATTAGTAAAGAAATCCATATTGAGCCATTTGGAGTTGATACTGGATCTCTAGAAATGCAATTGATCGATTTAAAAGGTAAAGCTTTGTGGAGTGGTAAATTTAGAGCTGAAAAGCAAGTTGGAAGAGTTGGAGGTCCAGAAATGTATGTACACAACGCAACAAAAGTGGACAGCTTTAAAAGAAATGCCGCGAGTTGAGGAACTTATATTCGACGCATGGAATAGTCTTCCAGATTGCTACAATGAGGTGAAGATGTTGGCATTTGGAGTGCTGACTATCTTTGGATCGACATATTCGTGCGAGCAAGTGTTCTCTTGCATGAATATAATCAAAAGTAAAGTAAGAAGTCAACTAACAAATGAAAATTTAGAGTCGTGTTTGAAACTCAAAACGACAAGTTATGAGCTAAATTTATCCAAACTTTCAAAAACCATGCGAAGCCAACGCTCGCATTGAATTTGTTTGTTCAAATGTATGTTATGTTTTTTTCTTATTATTTTTAAGTACAAGTTACATTGTTTAGTAAAGTTTAAATTTTCTACTTAAATAACCATGCAAAGCCATCACTCCCATTGAATTTGTTTGCTCAATTGTTTGTTATTGAAGTACAAGTTAGTGTTGTTGTTGTACTTACAATGTAAGCAAATGTTTAATGTTTTAATTTTTTACTTAAACATTAAATAATATCTAATAATACCATATATATGTTATCTAATTTGTTGGGAAAAAAATTCTACTTATAAATAGATATTTGTCTTATGAATAAATAGATTAAAAAAAATATCAAAAATCTTTATTTATGCAAGTACTATTTATTGTGGGCACGAACAAATTTTGTGGCTCTTTAAAAACTTTGAAATTTTGTATATTGTAATTTTTGACTCTTCCGACTCAAATGGTTGCCGACCCCTGGCTAGAACGATGACGGAAAGTGGTTTTGTGGAAGCACAATTGGCTAATCTGCTGAGAATAGATGCATTCATGACGACAACACATTTCACTTCAAATCCAGATTTTACGTCCGCTGAGGTCGTAGGAGTGAAAGCTGCGAGGTAATTGTTTTAATACATGATTTATAATTTAACATTATGTCTATTTTTTAAGCATAAATAAATATACTCACAGAGAGCAGGAAACATAACTTACAAATGTTTTAAAAATAGACGAATATAAAGCATTAAGCATAGACTGTCCGGGGTCTCAAAACGTTTTATATGCAATAGTACAACCACATTTTATAACAAACTGCCTGCAACAATTAAAGTTTTGGAAAGCATTCATTTCCAGAGCGCAGTGAAGAACATACTTACATAAAAAGCTTATTATAAAGTAAACAAAGCATTAGCTGATAAATATTTATAATTTTTATTATATTTAAGTCCATTCCAATATTGGTTTGTTATTATTATTATTATTATTTATAGAATTGGTAATCTTGACATTATTCATTTTGTCATTTTGTATTGTTATTGTTTTATAATCATATATTATTATTTATTGATATTTTAATTACTATTAGCATTATTTGTTTTGTTTGACTGGCAATATAGTTTACATTTGAGACACTTTTGTGGATATACTAAATGATATTTGACATTTATTTTCTATTCATGTTTATTTTTGTTATAAATGGAGTTATTGGTTGTGTCTAATATTTTAATTCAACTGGCTTGTTATTGATTCATGCTCCTGGTATAATTATTTATTTATGACATTGTTTTTATTCGTTACTTTTTTACTTTTTTTGTTTGTTTTATTTTTGAATATTCTTTTGCGTTTATTATGTACGAATCGAGGTGATTGAATGTGCTTTATGTACCGATATCGAATAAAAGTATGACTATAACATAACTGCATATTGTCCATATGTTAAGTTAAGTCACATTTTACGTATTTTGTCAATATTATGTAGTTTTTTCTAAATGTAAAAAACAAAAAATGAAAGTAGCATTAAACTTTTGTAAACTAGTTTATGATCTGCTGCTTGTGTGTTACTATCCAATCAAAACATACTTATGTTAAAATGATCTTCACAACAATGCAAACAGCTTGTTGGAAATACTTCAACTCTTCTCATAACTTTGCACCATTGTTTTCATATTTTTGCATCTCTCCAGACATGAAAAAACCCTTTATCAAATGCACTTCTAATAGTATTATTGCACTTAGGCAAAATACAATACTTATATAATGGGAACACCTACAGTATACATACGTTGGGCCTAGCTTGTGACGTAGTCCAAGGTGCGTGAAAATGGCAGCATTTAAACAGTTTAAATTTATTGACAGTTTTAAATATTTGTTTAAATTTAATTGAAACATTTGCAAAAGTATTTATATTTTTTACTATGCTATAACAATGTAAACAGTGAATTAAAAATATTAAAAATTACTTGCATATGTTCCTTTCCTTATTTTAGTTAGTTCTATCAAAAATATAAATTGTTTACACGAAAGAAAATGCTTTATTAGGAAGTTAGCAATCAATGGGTTAAATAATTACGAATGTCCAACTACAAGTAATTCAAGGATGTTGATTTGTTTTAGTGATTGTTCTATATCACAGGAATCGGTCGTGTCAGGGCTTTTCATTAGTCATCAGCTCTAACGATGGTACAACTGAGTATAATCTATAATGTGACAATATCGAGAGTTTTAGCAACAGCTATGTCACTTGAAATTCTAGCTTCATTTAAAAAAACAATTGAGCGATTTGGTTGAGTTTTTCATATTTTGCCAAGGTAAAATGGAAGATCAAACTGCATTTTTGTCTATTTTTCTTGTTTTATTCAAGCTTGTGCAAAGTTGGATAAAGTTTACGGTGACAATGCTCTAGAAGAATATCTGCCATTCAAGCATTGGCGATCACCTAAAGAAGTCGGGATATACAAAACAAGTCCAATATTTGGTTTCCTCATGAACTCGAAACGTGTTCATTTGAGGCCTTGTATAAACATCTCCTATACGCCCAATGAACATGAGCAAAATAATCCTTTTTTGAAGTGACAAATAACTGGTGATGTGAAGTGGATTCTATACAATAATATGAAATGTAAATGGTCTCGGTTTCAAGATGAAGATTGTGTCTCAGATGACACTGGAAATGGACATACCTCAGAGATAGGTTATGTTTATAACATAGTGAGATTTTAATTGAATGAATCATCCAGAAATGCCGAGAGCTTGTTAATCATAAAGGAGTGGTGTTTCATTAAGACAATGTGAGACTACATACATGTTTGATTGTCCGTCTAAAATGTCAACTCGATCCCTTCACGTCAACTGTTATTTATTTCACGAAGCGTAACTGGAAGTTATACACACGCACATGCATTTTGCAACTCATTCACAATGCTGCAATAGCACCTCGGAATCTGCCTATTCTATAAAATTTTTCTTTATTTTATACATACAAATGTTGGCTGGTAAAAATGTGTTTCTACTATTTTATGTAACCAATTTCTCACTTATATATTCTAATGCTAAAAGCATAATTAATTAAATTTAAAAATATTGAACTTTTTTTGCTTCAGTGCTTCGAGTTTGCTTAGTTGTGTTATTTCAAAATAGTTTTGAATTGTATTTTGTAATTTAAAATATGGCAATGCCGAGTAGCTTATAACGATGGGTCCTCGTTTTGTTTGTCTTCTCATCCTCAATAAGATGGGTATCATTTATTACTTCCACAAGTCTATTTATTTGTCACACTCCCACAGTTTAAACTTATGTGCATGTATGTGAAATTTGTTTTGCTAATGTGAAATTTTGTAAGTAAATGAATACTATTGCAATTAATATGTAGCAAAATAATGAAATTTTTTGTTTCTATGTATCTCTACGCAGATGTTATTTGTAGATGCAATAATGTTTGTTTATGCACTCCTCAAGTGGGGTGTCATTGCTAAATATTACACTTCAAAGTGATGTGTAGTATGCCCCCAATCTACCTTTAATTATTCAATGATGGACTCAGAAGTTTCAAAAATTCTAGGCACTAAGTGTGTAATCAGTATTAAAATTATTTCAGGTAACTTGAACCCTGAAATAATTTTAATTGAAAGTTATAATTACACACTTCGTGCCTAGAAGTTTTTGAGACTTTTGAGTCCATCGAAGTCCATGAAAAACATGCACATGTTTTTTCTGGCACACACTTTTCCATAAATGTAGAGGACGAATGAGTTCTTTTAAGGTTATTAGGCTAATTTTGAATTAAATTGTCAGTTCGTTCAACCATTTTTTAATTTCAACCTTCGTTTAGGAAAAATTAAGTTTTCAAGTGTTTATAATGTGACATTACTCTTGTAACTTCTGAACTGTTGTAGCAAACAATTTAAAAAAATCTTGAAAGTAAAGCATAGATGGAACATGTATATACAATTAATTTTCGTACGTTGCATTAATAAACATATTTAGTAGAGTGATTCACTTGACTGGATTTTACTTCTTAATTTATTTTGTCGTAACAGCAAGGAACTCGTTGCAGAAGCAGACCTTTCTACAAAGAGTCTGGTTACACATTTCATAATCGACCTGAAGCTTCAATACGCAATCTAAAATGAGATTCGATCCTTAGAATTAATCATGTCTAAAGGAGTATATAAGAAGTACAAAGGTATAATTAGTTTACATAAATGGAAAAACCTTTCTGTTTGTAAATGTGAGTGAGGATCGGTCTGAAGCCGAGCAGGTTTGGCACCCACTGAATGAGACCGCATTCTTCATTGAGGGGAAAGACAGCATACGTGCGAATGTAGAGACGGCGTGCACGTGCCGCTGCATCCCGTGCCAGAAAACCATTCACGACACCGTTAAATTCCATCAGCCGGAAGTCCTTGCGTAGGTCATCCTTTGGCTTCAACATTATTATATAAAGTTTGCCGTCAGAGCCTGGAACACAAATTGTTTTGTTTTCTTAATACTAGAGACAAGTAAATATTTTGTCTATTTATTGGCAGTTGCTTGTTTACTGACTGCTATTATATGTACATATTGAAATGTTCACAGATAGAACAAATGATTTGACACACCTCTAAGAGTAACCTTCCTTGGCTTTTGTAGCGACGGCAAAATCGTTACTTGCTCCTCGATGCCTGCTATGTAAACCAAAGGCTCTGTTGATACTTTGAACTCACTTTGATCCTGCAAATAAATATAATCTCATATTTTTATTATCGCACTACACAAGCTGTATATACATTCAAATAAAAGCTGCAATATTTTTAAAAAACATTTTTAAGAACCAGAATATCAAAGTTTGAACATTAATAATTTTTTTGTATTAAAAGCTTGTATGAGGGTTCATCAGATGAAAGAACTTCAAAAACATTCTCTTTTGGTCCTTGATATAATGATTATAAGCTTTTTTACAGCTACTACTAACAAGCAATTACTTTTGAATTGACAAATACAACCGAGTGGTATATATTGGATTGTTGAGATTTTCACATACACGTTTAACTATTTTATTTTAATTTTCATAATATAAATTATGTCTCATTAATATATAATCCATTAACATCAACATCTTGTCGTCACCTTTCGGACAGAGACATAATGCCGCATTCTTAAAATGCTGCTCTTTGCGAGTGAAAGACAGACAACATGACCTTGCGCACTTTGAGTTCACGCTAGGTGGCTAGCCACTATTATTTATGAGAATAATAAACATATAAAATCCATTTTCCATCTCCTGTCACAATGTCTTGCATACATTAAATTTTGAGGTTGAGTGTAAGTAAATTCATGTATATATGTCAATGTGTGGGATCACCCACTGATGTATCTCGATGAACGAGGCTCGCTTTCAATAAGCTGCTGTAAATCTATTTGAATTACTGGTCTAAGGTGAGGTGCATCATCTAAACTATTGTCTCCTTTTCTAAACCGCTTCAAACAAATTTTGAGCAGTATATAAGTTATATATAATTTCCCTTCGAATGGTATATGCTTCGTATTGTGCCTACTACTAAATATCCCAAAAGAAATTCTCGAGTAGTGAAGAGCACCATGTGAACTTTAACTACAAGTCACCCGCTTCAATACCCAATGCAAGTGAACTTTCTGGTAACTCCAGAAAAAACTAGAAAATTTTCTAGTAAATTTAAAAATTTGCCAATGCAGTAAGTGTTAAGTGCATATTATGAATTTGTACACGGGTTCAATCCACTGTAAATAGAAATACGATGAAATTTGTTCCATAGATGCTATTATTCTGTAATAATAGGTTTGTAAAACCCAATCTGGGTACATAGTTTTTCAACTTCGACATTAATATAAATAACCAAAAGGCAGTACCTGGGCAGCCACTTTGGAGGGTAACACCACCTTGCAGAACTGTTCAAAGGGCATCATGATGTGGCTGAAGGTGTCGGAGGATAAGAGGCGGGGCAGAGCCCGCACCAGCGTCGACACCTGCGTCGTCTGCATTGCAATATAAATACTATTTATTATTGTATTGGTGGAAACATATTTGTATATTGTATGGAAGTTGCACACTCAACTTTTTATGTTTCTATTAAGAATGTATCATTTCTTACATTCTGTAATCTGTCCCACCCGGTGGGAGGTTCTACCACTATTCTCAAATAAAAATATGGTTATTGACTTTTTCCAGTCTCTAAACTCTGTGATTACTCAGTGATCTTTAAAAACCAGTGATCTTTACATGCAGATACGGGGGACATCCACGGGATGGTACTCATGTCCACGGGATGGATCCATGGGTCCGATATTCACGGTTCTCGCTCGCAAAATGTTGATAAAAACTCGTAAAGTTGTGTAACTCCGAAAGTATTGATTTCATTGTACTGAATTTTTTTGCGTAGACAGAGAAGCATTTATTGCATATTTATGTAGACATGAATTCGCTTCAGCCCAAGTTTACAGGCGAAACAAAAAATTTCACAACTTTCAATTTATTACTTTAAGGTACAACCGAAAATATAATAGGTGTATTTTTAGATCTACTTCATTATTAAATATTAAGAAAATAATATAATTTTGTGGCTTCCAAATAATAAGTTTTTTCTGACTTAACTGGTTCTTAAAAATGTTTTAAGTAACTGTCATTTCCCAGTTAATCAGTTTTAAATAATACTTAAAAATTCTCATATTATTGGAAGCTCTATCTATTTAATGTTTATTATATAAAACTCCTTTATCAATTAGCTCTAGTCGACAAATAGAAAATCAAACATAGTATTTTATGGGGTTTGGAGGGCAATGTTTTTTATATCATGTATTAGTTGGACGAGAGAGGTGACGTGCTGCAACTGAGACATATGATCTCTTGACAGGAGGAACAAATTTGTTGGCTTCCGTATAGAAAATGTCTCTTTCAGACATTTCAAGTTTAATTATTTTCTACTGTTAGGGCATTTTCTGTCTACAGCATCATAGTTTCCACTACAAAAGATGTACTGGGTCAGGCTTGACCATCCAGTGTGATGACTCTTATCTATCTACAAGGGAAACTATTGTGGACAGCTATCAAACAGATTTTTAAAATTACGGCATAGCTTTGGTCAGTTTGATGCAATCCTCAGGGAATTTAACATTTTGTATCACCTTTCATCCAAACAGTCGATTGGAATGTTTCGAAAAATATTGCAAAGCTGAAAGGTGCTGTGCATGTCACATGTTTCAAATCAAATTTGTACCTAAAATTTACAGATATTTTAGAGACCCATTTTGGTAAAAGATATTTTTTTTAGTTGTTGCTTGAGATAATTCACATCATATTATCAAACTATGAACTAAAAATTTTCAGTTTTATTTTGCAAAAGTTTTTGAAGACTAAGCATCAGTTGTTAGCTGGTCTTGGTCTTTATTACGTCTAACATTAAGTTGCATGATTAAATAATAGATCAAATATTGCACTCCTCTCTTCTGAAAATTAACTTTTTAGTGATTGATAAATGTTAAAGATGAAAAAATAATAATTATTATAAATACTTTCATAATATTTAAACTATTTAACGATGGAATAATTGAAGGGAAATTGTTCAGATAAATTTCAAGTCATATGGACTATTGTGATAAACTTCTCAATGGATGAGAGTATAAACTATCTTTGGGAAATTAGTCATAGATGAATGATGCAGCTAGAATGTGGAGACAGAACGTCTCAATGCTGAGGAATAGATTTATCTAGTTGATGCTCGATTGTCTCGTCTTGACAAGTCCTCTGGTTGCACATGGTGGTCAGTCTGTCGATTAAGCTGGAGAGTGGGACAAAAACTCCTGTCTCACCTCAGGCTTAGTTGCCACTCCTGTCACCTATTTGTGTGACACAATTCCTCTAATGAAATTGTGACTTATTTAAGTGTGCTATTTGTATTCTTTGCAATAATTACAGTGGTATGGAATGATAGGCCTCTGTTATATTTGATAATGAATAAAATCTATAAAAAGTAAATGTTAATATAGAATTGTTTATCAAAAATGCAACATTTCTTGATCGATGAGCACTTTTTGTAGAATAGAAATCTGATTTCCGTCTAAAGGGCTGTGGGGTAGTGCCCTCCCACCTAAATATAAAAGAAAAAAGAACATTTACATTTTTTATCCAGCCATACGTAAATGTAAAATAATTTTTTTTGTTTTGTTATTCAAAGTTCAAAATCTATCCGATAAAATTAAACTGATAAGAAATGCATATAGCAAAACGAATGCAAATGTAAACAATGACAAATTATGCAGCAATCACCGTACAGTAGGATACGTACATACATATGTTATCTTGTATAATGTAGTAGTGGGCTGCATTAAAATATTGCTCCCGTTCTTGATACAAAATGTTTAAAAAATAGTATAATGAGACAGCTAAATGAGAGATATGTATGCCACGCAGCGGCCCATTTCAATACAAAATAAAATGAAAGAGGTGTTCATAAAATATATTTTTTCGAGTGTTTTTTTCCACGACTACGTTTTTTTTCTGTCATTACATTATTACCATTTATTTACATTACTAAATATTTTCGAGTGAATTTATGTTATTCGCAAAACTGTATAATCTTAAATGTTTAAGTTAATTAAATTTAACATAATTATTGCTAAATGACAAACGATCAGACTATTCCTAGCATTGAGCGATGACAATTTTTGAATGCGGTTGGCGTGACGTGCTGTGCTAAAGGCAAAAGACACAATCTGTCTCGCTTTCTCCAGCAGAAATTGCATTCATATAATTATTGTTTTCTTAAAAATTATCTAATCGTTATTACGGTATCCTACTAATATACACAATGTCTGGGAATAAGTGTCGGAGAAAGAAAGACGTTATTCGTTGGCTATAAAGGAATAAATTATCGTTGAAATAAAATGTAAAACATGCCCTTTTTCTAATTGAGTACAAAAAAATATTACACAACTTTTTTTAACACATCTAATAATTGCCAGGAGTGCGGTGCTTACCTGGGCAACTAGATATCTCCATAGCTGTTCGCGGATTATTCGCCTGAGGGGCGCCGGACAATGTGCGTAAGTATCGTGTGTACGAAAAAGATAACAAATAATTATGAATATTATTTTCAATTTTCTGAAAAAAAGTCATCTTTTTTTAACAACAATCAACTATTTTTCAGTCAACAAATAACCTCTTTCTTTGTCCGATACTTATTTCCAGACACTGTGTACACATGTACATATGTATTATTGCCATTTATCATAATATTACTTTAAATGAATTTGGAATAAAGTATTAAAAGCGGACAGTTAAAGTTGCTGGATAAGAAATTGGTTTTAATGAAACGATGTAATTTAACGTTTTTACTGTAGAATTTTAGCCTCCTCAACAGGCTTTACACTCAGTGTAAAATTGTTCAGTGAAATATAAAAGTTTTATGCATCGTTTTAATATTGTTTGTAACAAAAATTTGTGTATTTGCAGTCGTGAACAAGTGTTTGAAAAATGCTTTTTCCGTTTTCCTTGATTAATTTATGTTAGTTCTGATATATAGTTACTGATCTCAAACATCTAAGCAAGAAAATAAAAAAATACGACTCATAAGTTATGATAAGTGAAATGAAATTAGCATTATTTGATAAAAGTAATATTTGAATGACAATATTGCAATTTGATAGTGGTTTTTCGGACATATTTTACGGCACGATTCTCAGGTATTGTTTTGAAAGCCTAATAGAAAATGAATACGATCATTTAGGTAGTAGTGGTGGGTGAATAGCACTTATTCAGAAATATTGACTGACAGTGAATTTAACTTCGGCATTTTTGTATAAATTAATGTCCCACGAAGAAATTATTTATGGTTGTTTATTTATTTGTCATTACATTTGGCATTCACCCAATCACATATTTTTTTTCAATTTGGGATGGAAATTTACCTATTTTTTTGGCAGCCATTTTCACACACAAACAAACAAGCAAAACAAACTTCAAGAAACTAATTAAATCACACTAATTAAATAGTGCTGTTAAACTAATTAAGTAGTGTCATTAAAATTGTGCCTCGAAAATTTATGTTTTCAAGCTAGGTAGAATTTGTATAACCTGATCCGCAACAGTGGCATTTTGGAGCCATCGTACTGAATGACAAAATTTCACTGGAAATTTAATTCAAATAGTGCAAATAAAATCTGCTCTCCGAGTAGCGACATGTGAAAATAAGTTATAGATCTAATAATAGATGAAACGAACTAACATTTGTTGACTTTCGTAATATTATAATGCGCATTGTGTAAAGAATGAAGGTTTGAATACAGTTTGTTTTCTCTCCATAGGACACATCTAATTTAAAACAACTCTGGGTTTTCTGGAATAATTTGCAAATTTTTTGTAACATCTCTTAAGTATTTAAAATTTATATCAAGTCTCGCGCATCATCACATCATCGTGAACATCAGTAACTATGCCAAAGAGTGAAACTAATATGATTTAATTGATATATGATATACGACTGGGATACACTTGTATAATTGTGCGTATGAAAATAATCATAGAAATATTTTTAGTAACAACAAATCCAGGATATATCTTTAATTTCTCTGATTTTTCTATGACTTTTCAAACTGTATTAAAATTCTCTGGCTAATAGCAATAGATAAAAAAAGCAAAATATCTCATTCTAAAGCGGCATTGGATAAATTATGTGCTATCTTATCTAAGCCTTCAGTCGAGTGTCCCAGCAATTATAATGAAACAAATTCTACTAATATAATAAACAGCAGAGTTTTTTGTTTTTTAAACTAAAAAAGTGCACATTACGAAATAAAAACTCAATAAAATAGTACTTTATAATATCGAGCAGTAGTTTATGAGGAATGAAAAAGCTTTAGAAAATAAAGAAAAGTAGAAATGTGCATTTTAATGACATTCAGTACGATGTATTGGTGCATAGAGGGGAGGAAACGAGCACAACAGCATCATGCCATGATATATTATTATATATTTGTTAATTAAAATAAGTGTTTCTCCTACATTTACGAAAGAAAAAAGGCATATGAAAAAAACTTAATAACATAATTGTACCCGTAAGAAGTCTTTATAAGGTTTACTTTGGCACCTGGAAAAAAGACACTTAATGTGGAGTTTAAAGCAATATACTAAACACTGTCTTTATCTATCTGTGCGAAGCTGGGGATCCCTAATATTTCCAAAAGAGTAGCATACAAAAAGTAACATACCGTAACATTCCCCGTTATAGGTTTATTGCATAGTTCGATGAGCTTGATGGCTAGTTGTGTGAAGTGGTGGATAAGTTGGAGCAGATGACGGTCCTTGAGGCGCGGGTGGGCAAAGACGTCCTGGCAGCGACGTGCCCGAGCTGCGTATCCCGACTGCACCACCATCATCATCATCCACAATGTATGCTGTGGGTATGCAACGATGAGACGAACTATTATGGCTTTCAGTTGTGTGTAGACCTGCAAAAATATGTAAGCTTTTGCATATATTCATGCATAACGGGTGTTGATGACGAGAGATATTAAGATTTCGAGTTAAGACAATCTATTGCTTTGCAACATTTATAAAGTTATGTGAAAAAAAATGAAATCATCTAATTTTGATAACTATTGAGCCATTTCATCTGATCTATTTAAAAATATCAAAACCTTTATTTTTGATAATTTTGTGACACAACTTATTGATACGAGAGCGAAAATACTGGTACATTTGTCATCTTAAAAGTAAGTATAAAAATAAAAATGCAACTTTATAACTCAGTATGTTAATCTTTAACCAATTACAGACCCGAGGGACCGATATCGGCAAATATAAACTTATACTGTAGGCCCGAAGGTCTGACATCGGTTTCGAAATTGAAGGTCGCATCACACCAATGTTTCAAATGACTTCAGACGATGAATGAAAAACACTCTGCGATCTCTGTTATTCAATACTGGACAAATATAATATCGTATTAGACAGCTTGGCACTATTATTGTAAGGGCAAAGTGATAAAAAAAATGATTGAAATCGGTAGACCCTGGTTTGCGAACTGTACGGTTTGTTTTCTCTCCATAGGAATGGAACAATTAGAGTCTAAATCTATGTTTATTGTAAATTGTGATTATTTCATTTGTTTTTTTAAATATCTAATAATTCATTCGTTTTGCAATGAATCCATACATATTCAAGTCTATCGATATTACATATTCATACTCAATAATACATTA
This sequence comes from Druceiella hillmani, assembly GCA_039881145.1. Lineage (NCBI taxonomy): Eukaryota > Metazoa > Arthropoda > Insecta > Lepidoptera > Hepialidae > Druceiella > Druceiella hillmani. The sequence goes on along the minus strand of JAYKKI010000125.1, from coordinate 242,992 downwards.
TTTATATTCAATATAATATTACATATTCATGACGGGAAATAATTTTTTCTAGAATCAGTATATTATGGTTTTTATGATAAAGTAACAAAAAAATATGTTTCCAAACAAAGAATTATAACCAAAGAATCATTTCACGCTCATATAAAATGACCTGTGGAAAGAAAAAAATTTATAATTTTTTTAACATATTTTCACTTATCAGATGGATGTAATATTTTTTTATTCTGACAAATATATATAATTTTGGAGATTATTTATGTATAAATGGAAGTATACAATTCGAGTATCAAATATACAATTCGAGTATCAAATACTATATCAACCAATTTTAGAGAGTAATATTGACCAAATAAAAATGATCCATGCTTTTTTTCTTGAATATATTATTTATTTTCACAAATTTTCATGACACCACTTTTTTCAGCATTTTATATTAAATTTAACAAAGTAAATCATAATAAAAGCCACACCATAGGGATCCTGGTTCGATTCCCAGCCACTTTTTGAGCGGGGCTGGACTGCTGTTTTGTTTGGCTATAAGAGATTGCTCTCGTAGCAATAAGTCTGCCATATGTATCAATCAGATACATTAAAATACATAAACAAATAAATAAAATAAGGCGAGAAATTGGTCCGTTAAAAATACAATTTTTTTTATATCTCTTTATTTACTTCTAAATAAAAAAATTATTTCATTATTTATGAATTTTCGTAACCTTTTCGGTAACATAAATTTATAGGCAGTCTTCATTGAAGTTATTTACGTAATTAGTTGATAAATAAATTTTAGCGGTGTGGGCTTTCGTGAATTTCACTTGTTCTGGACCTTATGCATAAATTCGCTAATTAGCACCTGGCCCCAAGATTGGTTTATGGTCTCATGTCATCTCAGATGTGACATTAAGACTTTATTTTATGGAATGTATGTGGATAAGGAGGTGATATGCCAGAACAAGTGAAAATGTATAGATTGTTAAATATATATAGCTATATATAATTTGCTAATATATATTTGCTTTTACATTTGATTTCTACAGAGGAACAGTTACACAATGTTAACTTTTGATAAGGATTAATGCAGTGGTTCCAAAAGCTATTGATATATATATATATATAGACATTTTAGGTTATCAAGCTAGACCTAAGCAACAATTTTAAAGTTGTGTCTGATAAATTGGGTAGTCGATAAAGTGGCTCTAAAAAGCTATCAAATTTTCATGATTATATTTTGCATGTAAAGTTCCACACTTAAGTTACCTCTTGATAACAAATGAATTCAACAGGTGTTATTATTTATCTCCTTCTTTTCATCAGTGCGTGTCCACATGTGTATACATCGACATGTTAACACTTTATGATAGTGAGACAATGTGACAGCCGCATGTTTCATTTACCCGAACCATTAATTTTTTGTAGTTTTGGAAAGTATTCCCGAAGAAGATGAAGAAACAGTAGCTGATGATGAAGGAATAGATGAAAACATGAAATAAGAACATTGTGAAATGACTAATATTTAAAAAATGACATTTAAAAGAACAATATTTAAAAGTATGGATTTAATAGTATACATCAAATCGGCAGAAGGTAAGAAAATGGGATAAGTTGTAAAATTGATAAAAACAAAAAAATTGATAAAGCAATGAAAAGTTTGGAAATATCTGTAAAAAAGAAAAACATAAAAGAAGTTTAAAACATTAGAAGAATGTGAGAGAGTGTAGATTTATAATTAAGATTACTAGTTGTCTAATCATTGTGGGTTGCTGAAGGTTCCTTTATTGCCAGTTTTATATTTATAAAAAGATAGCGTGGCAGACTCGGTCGTTAAATTGCCATCTAAGCAGGCATCTTGCTCTGATTCAAAAGAAAAGATCATAGTTAGCAAATACTTGGAAACTGCAAATTCATCATCAGAAGAAAATAATAATAGTGAGGGTAAGAAAAGAGCGTGCAAGGAAGACAGGTGCGACATGAAAAGACTACAAAATTGCTGGTCAAAATTTACATTGCTGCTAACAGTAAAGTTATATTTGAGATGTTACAATATTTGTCTATGTGAAGACGCAAATGCTTAGAAAGATTAACTGAGGATGATAGTAAAACTTGATTTAAATTTATTGAAAACTAGGCGGTAGAGACAGAAAGGAAATGTTTGTACCAAGTCTAATGAAAATATTTGATTAACTAAAATAAACTGAAATTAGGGCGAGTAATTGAGATTATTACTGTAATTATAAAATAACAATGAATAACCAAGAAACACTAATGTGCAAAGGATGTTTGTACTGAACTTTAAGTGAGTAACTTATCTCAATATTGTAATGGAGAAAAAGAAGAACCGTCTAAATGACATATTATTCATTGAGAGATGGCTAAAAAGATTCTTATAATTTAAGTATCAAGGCCCATATTAATTCTCTTCCTTTGTACGAACATCATTACTGCAGGAGATCAATGAGAAAAATGTATTAATCTTCACGCGTCTCCATTTCAAAAATGGAAGCCGAATATTAAACAATTTCTAACTAGGTACTATATGTGCAATGTATACCTGAGTCGGAATTCACATTCATAAAGCCATCTAAAGACACGTATGATAGACGTATCACACATTAGACACTAAAATAAAATTAGCATCATCAGCATGGAACTGTAAAAGCCTACAATGAGAAGCGTAAAGATAAAAATGCAACATAATAGTTCTTTCAAAGTTTTTGCTATTGACTTGAAGCAATTCTGCCCTCTCTATATTTCAAAATATTTGTAATGTTCTGGAAAGGACAGCTATGGACTTTCAACTTAATAATTTACAATTTTGTGACAAACGATCTCCGTTATTAAAATGCATCCTGCCTGATCATTTATTAAATTTGCATGATACATGCGGAGGACACAACAAGAATAACGCAGTGACTATGATGTTCATGTTATTGTTAGATCAGCATTCAACTTTACAAGTAATAAGCCATAAATTTCAATCATAAGGAATACGAACTAGGTCACTCCATAATAAAGAGGCCAAGTTAAACACTAGGCATGAGACTGTCTCTTTTCGTAGTCCTTTTTTGGTCTAGAAAGGTTCTGAGAGATGCAACATAATTTTGATTCTATATTTCACATTTTTTAAAGTCATCCTTGTAAGATTTATCAATGTTAAATTCCATGTTTGTCTCGAGTAGTTTTTCTCTATTTATGCTGTCATATGCAGCTTTAAAATCAATGAAGAGATGGTAGATGTTTATATTATATTCCTTTGTTCTTTCCAAAATTTGTCTAATAGAGTGTATTTGGTCGTTGTTTTACCTCATTCCAAACCGCATTGGTAGTTCCCGATAATTTCGGTGCTCAATCATTTATAAAGAATTGCGGAGAAGATTTTATATGCTGTATGAGCACTGTTGAAGCACGATTTCCCTGTAATTGCAACATTCCATCTTGTCTTGTTATATTTCCACGTTATATTTTCCTTTATTTAGTTTAGTTTCTTTGATGTTTATGAACTCAGCTTTTATGGCATCCGGTCCAGCAGATTTACCATGGTTTAGTCCTCTAATTGCCTAAAGTATGTGTTGTCTCGTTTACTGTAAATCATACACACTACTCTGACTCCTAATATTATTTTTTAGTATTTTAGTTATTTAGATATGTGCAAGTTTTAATTATTCTGACAGATAGACTTTTTTTTTAAATGTCAACAAGTTATTCTTTTTTAAAACATTAATTTGTGTTGCCAGTTCTGTCACACTACACTCCCCTCCAGTGAACACAATTCGGATATATAGTCTTTTAGATGTGAAGGGAAACGAACAGTTCTTCCGTTGTGTATATTGGTGGGATGGTTAGTGATTAAAATACCTTTTGGCGGAATGCACGAGGTAGTAGCACTTTTTCTATTTTTGGGTATGGAAGTTTCCAGTGATTTTTCAGAGGGATCATTTAGAAAGAAACATGGTTTCAGTCTGTCAATTGAAATCCTTTTGACAGTACCCTTAATGTCTATTTCAAAATACTTGATGCCTGGTGTTTAACAGCATAAGGTCCAAGATAAACTGGTTGCAAAGATGAAGTGGCCGCATTATTGTACACAAAAACGTGCGAGCAATTTGAAAGTTGTTTTGAAACAAAAATGGGTTTCTTGTCATGAGTGGTCATTGCAGAAGGTTTCACGCTGCGTATAATTCTTTGCAGCCTCTGAACGAAATCCGAATGTGATAATTCGGGGAACTTGGTCACAAATTCCCTGAAAAAAGAGAAGCTCAGCAGAGTGGTGACCAATGTCCTCTTTGACCACAGAGCGTATTCCTAGAAGAATAAATGGTAAGGCATCAACCCAACTATAGTTTTGTTGCAAGTGACACCTCAAACTAGCCTTGATAGTTCTATGTTGTCTTTCAATTAACCCATTGTGGGTGATATGCGGTAATCCTTGATGTCTAAAAGCCAAATACTTGCTCAAAGATGGGAAAAGTTCACTTTCAAATTGTCCACCTTGATCGGAAGTAATACGGTGAGGTGTTCCGAAACGACTTATCCAGGTTGAAATCATGCCTTTTGCAACAGTTTCTGCCTATTGGTCGACCATAAGTATGTATTCAATCCATTTTGAAAAATAATCAATCATCGTTAACAACTATCCCAAGCCTTAACATGAAGGGAATGATGCAACGATATCGATGTGGACATGTTGAAAATGGTTCTTGGCAGCTTGCTAATATTTTAAAATTTATTGCTGATGGCATTTCAATGGTTTCAAGATCTAAACGGGAAAGTGCTTCTGCAACAGTGTTGTCCTTTCTGCCAATGTATAGAATGTTCATTGTAAATTGTCCGATGTACGAGAATTGTCTAGACTGCCTGGGGGAAGCCTTCCCCAAGTTCTGTTGGAAAGTGAAAGTTATTGGCTTGTAGTCCATGTATATAGAATAATTGCGGCCTTCTAAGATGTGTTTGAAGTGTTTCACGGCCGTGTAAATGGCTAATAGCTCTCGGTCGTATATAAATTTTTGTTGCGTTGGTGTTAATGACCTGGAGAAAAACCTTAATGATTGCTTCTCGTTGTTTTCAATCTGATGCAGAACAACTCAGATGGCTGTATCAGAAGCATCAGTAGTCAGTGATATTTCTGCTTTTTCCGAGGGGTGGTTAAGTTAGTGGCACGGCAGAGTGCTTCTTTAAGTTTTGTAAAAGCATTTCTGGTCTCATCCATCCAGATTACCTGTTTTCAGTTGTTCTTCTTTATTATACGATTTCAGTTCCGGACAACTGTTAATTGCTTCTACCTTGATTGTAAGAGGTTTGAGTCCTTCGCCAGATATTTCGTATTCCAGAAACGGAAGTGTTGCTTGTTTAAATGCACATTTCGTTGTATTGATGCACAAACTGAAGTTTGTTAACCTTTCAAAAACTAGTGGCAGGTGAGTTTCTTCGTCTGGAGAAGCTACCATAATGTCATCTAAATAACAGAATACAAAATCTAGGCCTTGGAGGATGCTGTTCATGAATTGTTGGGCTGCATAGCGCAATCCAAATGTCATAAATCGGAAATAAAAAAATACTGTCCATAGGGGTTTTTGGAATGTCTTCTTTGCAAAGCGGAATTTGTTGGTATGCTCTGATCAGATCAATGGATGAAAATATCATTGCACTATGTAGATTATAGCTGCAATCAATCAAAAATGGTAAAGGGTATCTGTCAGAGATGGTGACATTATTCAATGCTCGGTAGTCTCCACAAGGCCTCCATTCACCTGTTTTTTTTTATGGCCAACTGTAGAGGGCTGGATCAAATGCTCTTCGAAGGTCTGCACAATCCGGTTTGAAGCATGAACTCGAATTCTTTTCTTGCTGCTTTAAGTTTTTCTGCCGATAATTTTCGGACTTTAGCAAAAATGGAAGGGCCTTTAGTCTCCATGAAATGTTCAATGAAATGATGTTTGATTTTGCTGTTGGTTATGTTAAATTTCAATAGATCTCTAAAGGTGTCAATTATCTCTTTGTACGGTTCTTGAATTAGATTTAGAATTGGTGGTTTATTATCATTGTCTTCAAAACAAGGAGTTCCACTAGTTGTAGACAAGGTTTTACCATCAATTAGTTTTCGGATTTTAGAGTCCACGAGGAGGTTGAAGTAGGCTATTCTTATGATTGGCTTATTTACATCGGCAATTATAAAAAGTCAGTTGAAACAACACCGGAGACCTAGATCAAGGTTCTATAATTTTTGTCCATATGTTTTGATTTTTGTACCATTTGCGGCAAACAATTCCAACTTTGATACAGTTTTTCTATTGGATGGCATAACCGGATATACAAATATCTATGCTCCAGTATCAATCAAAAATTGGGTGGCTGGCACTCTGTCACTGATGAAAAGACTCCACACCGTGTGTCTCCGTCGTCAACGGGGGACGGGGGCTAAGTTTTCCGAATCGCTTGGTTTCCACTGGAAACTACAGGGAGAAGTGCATCTGAATGCTTTGTCTCCAAACTTCTGGTGAAATAACAGAGGTCACTGAACCGAGCACTGCTACGATTGCAATTCCTTAATTTAGGTCTGTAACGTTGACACAGACATTTTATCTCAAGTATCGGATTTGCTTCTCAAACCACCAGAAATGGGGATCTGATTTGTCACTTGGACAATGCTGCAACTTGTAGCGAAAGATCACTAATTTGTTTTTGTAATTTTTTAATCATTCCAGTGTCCATTGCGACAGAAAAAATGCTACTGATTTGTGGACCAACAGGACTCAATTCCCAAATTTTATCACCATATCTGACAATTGTGTGAGATCACCCTTGCTGGCTAATAAAATGCTGTGCATGTGTGTAGTGGCAATTGTTGTAACCAAAGGGTTTTTACGAAAGCATCAATTACTTTATCGCTTGCCAAGTTTCGCATTTCACATTGCAGTTGCGAGGGTTTTTTATCACCAAGATCTAGTTCACTCAACTATTTTTGAGTTTTTTGAATTTCAGAGTCTGCATAAAGTGAGATTAACCTGGTTTTAATACCGTCATATTTATCAGTTTCTGGTGGTTTCAGAAGCAAATCCGATACTTGAGATGAAATGTCTATCTCAACAACACTAACAACATAATCGTATTAGGTTTGGTCCACAGTAATATTAGCAGTTCTAAATTGTGATTCAAGTTGCAAAAACCAAATTTTAGGGTCTGGTTTCCAAAAAACTTTTACGCTTACCCTGGCGATTGTTGCAATTATACCATCGTTATTGTTTTCGATTTTGTCGTCCGGCATGTTGAGAACGGAAGCTCCGCTGGTTACGTCAGTGTCACCAATAAAGTGTGTCGTTTACTGTGAATCACACACACTACTCTGACCCTAACTAATATTATTTTTTAGTATTTTAGTTATGTAGATATGTGCAAATTTTAATTATACTGAGAGATAGACTTTTCTTTTTTTTTTAAATGTCAACAAGTTATTCTTTTTTAAAACATTAATTCGTGTTGCCAGTTCTTTCACCCTACATGCCTGTTCTACCTCAAGGAAGGTTGGTGGGTCGTTCTCTACTCTTGATCTGCACTGTCTATGGTAGGTAGTGCGTAGGGCATAGTAAACCCTTCTGCTAGAACTTCTTCCATATCTCTAGTAAGTTCTCTTTTGTCTTGTTGAAGTCGGCTCTGACGCCATTCACTAGCTGTTAAAACACAAGATTACACAAGTCTTCATTTTATTATTAGAAGGCCTGGCCCCAGACCGAAGTAAATTTTCCCCTGTTTAGAGCTGGGTCCGTGATTAAAGGTGGCGTCTGCCGAAATTTTGAATGAGTTTAGGCGATAAATATTCGCTGACTAAAGTCAGCAGCAGCTTCGCAACGTAATTGTTTTGGCTAAGTGCCCAAAATAAATATTTCAAAGCAGTGCGTCCGGTGGCTGTGAATTGCGTGGTCGACTCCTTATATCAAAATAATCTGTATTTATTATAGATTGTGAGTGTTTACTTTGTTTTACTAAATATCTAAAAATTAATGTGTTTTGCATACCTTGATTTCGAGGATTTCTGTCAGAAATGGAGCAATTAACGTGGTTAGTTTTTGCAATATATATTATTATATGTCAAAATAATCATTGTGTATTGCAAATTGTGATTACTTAGTTTTTTTAAATATCTAACAAATAATATGATTTGCATATCTTGAATTCGAGGATTTCTGTCAGAAATGGAGCAATTAACGTGGTTAGTTTTTGCAATATATATTATTATATGTCAAAATAATCATTGTGTATTGCAAATTGTGATTACTTAGTTCTTTTAAATATCTAACAAATAATATGATTTGCATACCTTGATTTGGAGGATTTCTGTCAGAAATGGAGCAATTAACGTGGTTAGTTTTTGCAATATATATTATTATATGTCAAAATAATCATTGTGTATTGCAAATTGTGATTACTTAGTTTTTTTAAATATCTAACAAATAATATGATTTGCATATCTTGAATTCGAGGATTTCTGTCAGAAATGGAGCAATTAACGTGGTTAGTTTTTGCAATATATATTATTATATGTCAAAATAATCATTGTGTATTGCAAATTGTGATTACTTAGTTTTTTTAAATATCTAACAAATAATATGATTTGCATACCTTGATTTCGAGGATTTCTGTCAGAAATGGAGCAATTAACGTGGTTAGTTTTTGCAATATATATTATTATATGTCAAAATAATCATTGTGTATTGCAAATTGTGATTACTTAGTTTTTTTAAATATCTAACAAATAATATGATTTGCATATCTTGAATTCGAGGATTTCTGTCAGAAATGGAGCAATTAACGTGGTTAGTTTTTGCAATATATATTATTATATGTCAAAATAATCATTGTGTATTGCAAATTGTGATTACTTAGTTTTTTTAAATATCTAACAAATAATATGATTTGCATACCTTGATTTCGAGGATTTCTGTCAGAAATGGAGCAATTAACGTGGTTAGTTTTTGCAATATATATTATTATATGTCAAAATAATCATTGTGTATTGCAAATTGTGATTACTTAGTTTTTTTAAATATCTAACAAATAATATGATTTGCATATCTTGAATTCGAGGACGCATACAGATTTAGAGTATGCAAAAGTATACGTTTCCGAATTAATCATTATTATAATATTACATATTCATAGAAAGAAATAATTTTTTCTAGATTTGGTTTATACAAACAACAACATTGTGAATAATGTTTGATTTTTTATGACCCGTTTACCCGTGCACAAGGTGGGCTTCGATATTTTGGAACACCCACCCTAGTCCTGACCTAGCTTCCAGTGATTATTATTTGTTCCCAAACCATAAAAAAGAACTTCGTGGAAAGAAGTTTTCAAGCGATGAAGAAGTGAAAGACTTAGTTTCAGCTTATTTTTCGGGCAAAGATGAAACATTTTTTTATGGAGGTATACATAAGCTAATTGAAAGATCTGAAAAATGTATTAGGGTAGCAGGTGAATATATTGAAAAAGAGAAATAATTTTGTATTTTTATTCTCACTCCTTATACTCCATTTCGTGAACTTAAAAACATACCCTCGTATGATATGGTTCAAATTATTTTTATAAGGCAAACCAGCAAATTTATGAGAGACTTTGATCTCTACTGAGTGACTTTTGTAAGTGAACTCAAGCATGACGGAACAAGCATTTAAGATGCATCACATCCTGGAGCGCTGAATTTAGTTATGATGTTAGAAATTTTCAATAAAGTTCAAGATTCGGCTTTAGCCAACAAGCAAGCAAAAGTGTGTAAGTTAGTTGAAACCGCAGGCATCACAACTGAACAGATTCACTTCATTTAGCCCAATAAATTTCACATGAAAAAGTTTCGTGGTAGATGGTTGTCATATATAATGACACCGAAGCAAAAGCAAATTTGTCATGAACATCCGCCAACAATTTGCAAATTTCTGAGAAGAATCCAGTGGACCACTATATTCCGGAAATGAAACTGTAGTCAAGGCAGTGGGTGCAATTGGTGAATTGGCTCTAGAAAGTTGAATTGCTTTTCATCTACTAGAAAGTCACTTTTTGGGATGCAAAAGAAATTATACTAATTGACTACCTCAAAAAAAGGAAACCCATTACCGTAGAATACTATGCATCTCTTTTGGACAGATTAAAAGAGGCAATAGTACAAATGAAGCCTCGCTTTGTCTTCCTTATTGGTCAGCAAAAATTGGTAGAGCCGCGATGTGAACTTCTCCTGCGTCCAGCCTATTTACCAGATCTAGTTCCTTCGGGTTATCCAAAGACAAAGTTTATCCAAATGAAAATGTGATACATGAAGTAAACAAGTATTTTGAAGGCCTCAAAGAAACAGAAACAATTTTTACACAGCCGCGAAGAAGAATTTCAAAAAGACTTTGTTGAAAAATAAAAAGTTCCGTTAGATGAACTCATATTTACCTCCTTAACAGGGTGACATATCCTAGACACAATCTGTGAGAAGGCAGTGAGGAAGAGATAGAGTGGCAGACGTTCCGCATAGGACTCAATGATATGTGACATCTGCGTGAGCGTGGCCAGAGAATTTGGGTCTGATGGGGTTATTTCAAAATCCAACCTGTAATGTAACGATGATAGCTTTTATAAATCTATTTTTTTTACTTTTATACATATACCTTTTTTTAATTAGATAAGGGTACAAAAATGGTTTTTAAATTAATTTTCTTGACTTCATGTTGGATTCTTTTAGAAATAAAAGCAAAATAATGTGAGAAGTTATATTTTGTATTTGAGTTATATTATTTTGTTTATATAAAAGAAAAATTAATAAAAATGTTTTGTTTGAGCATGTACGGTACAGGTGGATAAACGATTGCTTGCAATCAATTAAGCAATTCATTATCATAATTCATTATCATAATTTTTATTCACAATTAAATGAATCTACTTGATTTAGTATTATATCTACTTTATTTAAAATATTTACCACAACCTAGGTTTCGTTGTGTGACAACATTTTCAGGTGGGCTATTAGAATAATTAATATAATGTAATAATTTAAATAAAGTAGATATAATACTACAATAAAAATTAAGTGATAATGAATTTCTACAAAATTAATGCCAAATATATTCAATATTCAATAAGCAATTCGTATTATAAATAGATATAAGAAGATAATTAAAAGCTGTAATAATCAATTTGTCAAAGTGTAACAAAATGCACCCTTCAAGCCTGAAAAGAATTAGGCATATGAACTCACAAACACCCCAAGAGATAGAGTGCCGCTGAAATAAAGTATCTATAAGGGAATTTCCACTTATGCAGACACTAATGGTAGTACTGAGGAAATTCTGCACTTCACAACTTGCTCCCTACCTAATCTAAAACACTTAATTTAAGTTTTACTACTTAGTACTAGATTACATTTAGGTACTACATTAATAATTCTATTAGTACTATTATATAAATTTTTATATGTGCTTTTTAAAGTTTCAAAAACTATGACCTGAGACCTATGTATACATATAATATAGGAAATTTTTTAAATAATAAAGCAAGGGATATAATTCTTTTGCATTAATAAAATTTTATCTATCTAGCTACTAAATATATATATAAAAAACATTACTGCTACATCAAATGTCCTTATGGCGGTGAAACTATAGTTTAAAGCTAATGTTTATTATATCTTTATTATGCATAACTGACCATATGGAAAGCATGCGTGGCATGCTCTGGTAGAGTTGGCGGTGACCGTACAGCAAAGCACTGCCATAGCAAGAGAGTGCTTGCAGACGGCGCTGTTGCGACTCTGAGTCCGAACCACTGCCGCTACTCGCAATCACCTTTTCATAGTATACAGCGAGACTCACCTGCCAAAAGAACCCAGGGAGTGCAATTTGTTACAAGGATTTATGTTATAAATATATTGTTTAGATTTCTCCAAATGAGGTTAAAATTTTTTATAGCTTTTCTGTAAATGTGATCCTATAATAAGTAAAATAAAAATAGTACTTATCACATTAGCGTGCCGTCATCAGACTCTTCAACTAAGTACAAGAAGTAAATTTTAGAATTATAAGTAAAAATATTTACTGCTAAAAGGTAAATATGAAGGAGTGCCCTACCAAGCTCTTCTCCCACTGACGGTACACGTCGACGGTCTCCTTGTAATAGGTGACATTCACATCCATATCTACATTGGTCGTTTCATCATTGTACGATGCGATTAGCAGCTTTGCCTTGGCACAGGTCTTCCTAAAGAATTAATAGAATTTTTTCAATTTACCTAACTTTTACTAAGTCAAGTAAGAGTTGCAATAACTCACAACAACAGATGAGGGTTAAAATGACTCTCAGAGGTTAGAATTTTGTGTTTCTATAAAAGTACTTTCGAACACAGTAAAAAATTTTATTTATATTTTTAATAGTTCCACATTCAGTAGTTTCAAACCAAATGTTGAAAGTACAAACTATTTAAAACAAATATTTTCAAAATTAAATCGAAATTGTTATGGTAAAAGGTGACTGACATTTAAAACTGATTTATATTTACTAATCATAAAAGATTGCAAGAGTACTTCTGTTCAGGACGCAGCTTCTCCATAATGGGGAAATGTTCCTCGAGGCCTCGCTTGAGAGTGGTGAAGGCAGGCTCATGCTGACCCCGTGCCCAGTACAGCTTCGCCTTTTCTATGAACAGCCGCTCTGGTTTGTATTTTTCCGCATTCAAGATATAGATGTAGGCCTGGTGGATTGAAGATTCAGTAATATACTAAGTTTAGTGGTAATAAGTTAATTAAATAACATTGAATTGTAGTTATTGCTCAGATTAGTATTTGTAGACCATTATGTGTGTTTGTGTGCGCACATTCTCGCATATAAGTGTATGATAAAAACATGCAAACATGTTATGCGAGACGAATGGATAACATTCCTTGTTCGCCTGCGGGGCGAATGGAAATGTTTATTCTGCCGTTGCTTTCAAACATCACACATGTCACTCGCTCCTGTTTATATTGTCAGTTGGAGAAATTTCTATATTAAAATTTGTGCATGGTGTTTTGAGGATAATATGAATTAGAATAAAGATAATACATTGTTGTTTATTAATCTGATCGGTTTCTTTTTCTTTTGTATGAAAAATAATTTCAAGAACTTCAAAATAAATTCGTCTGAGCTCAAATGAAAAATTAACTAACATTGAGCGTTGACTTTTCGGTTGTAACGCAGGAAGTAGATATGTTTTGCTAATATGTTCACTAAACACATTTTGTTAGATTTTTGGCAAGGAGATTCGCCTTTACTTTGTGTTAGTTTGTTACCACCATAAATTAGTGTCTTTCTAAAGCAATAAAATACCACTTCAACCTGAATTCATTCATTTGTTATGCATCCTTCACTATGAAATGTTCAATAAAGTTCATGATGCCCAACCCTACCTAACATTTCGTCATATAAATACAATGTAAACTCTTTATAATGAAACTCAAGGGACCGAGTATTTTCTTCCCTTATAGAGAGTTTTCACTTCATGGAGTATGGGAATAAAATACATATCTTTTTAAGATTTCAAACTGTTTATTCGGTTTTATTTACAAATGGTGTTTAATCAGTTCCCTTATTCTTAGAACTTCCATTTGTTTCTTATTTTTAAAATAATTACTTAAAATAATCCGTCAACTTATATTGAATTTGTTTACTATTCGAATAGCTATTTTGTATTTTCTTATATACGGAAGCAGTAATGTGTTAGGGGCCAACTTTACCCAATTAACATGTGTGCTTAACGAAAACAGCAGTAATAACAGTACACAATAACAGCAATCAAACTATGTCTATTCATCCCTAGAATATCCACATTCGTAAAGATAATTTTGGAGTCTATTTGAGCTTATTGGTAATAAATATGTCCTTAGTGATAATAAACGATAAACAACCTCTTAAACAGAGTCTTCTCGTTTGCAATAGAGAATGGTGGGTCCGTTACAAAGGGGTGAATCGTTGTATGGGTTAGAAGACAAATCAACCAAGATCAAGCAATGTTTACATTATAGAGTTTTCCATTATAAAGAGTTTAAAATATACCTCATTATTATTATTTCTTTTTGTTATTACCTTTGACACACAATAACAGATAAACTACTCCATAAAGGGGTACGGACAGGTGAAATGGGATCCTCAGGAATATGTTGATCGATTCAGCTTTCAAAATATCTATTTTACAACTTTAGATACATAAACTCTCAAGATTAAATTTTTTTTATATAATATATTTCATAAATATATTATAGAATTATTTATCGGCTTGTTAAATACACAAAAGACATTTTATGCTTCCTTGAAATATTTATGTGAATGTTGTAATTAAGGGTCTATCACCGGCTTGGAGTAGTTTAATTCAATGGAATTGTCAACAATAAACGGTGCAGAAATTTCATATTAATATGGATAACAATTTTAAGAGATTGAACTTTGTATTCAAGAAAGGATTAGTAATACGTCAGATATCTGTATAGCTATATAAAGCCGTATTAGTGGCCAATAATGAAAATTGTGTATGTACTTGCTACTTTAAATATGGTTCTAAGACGAATGTCTTTCAGATAAATTTGATCCAATCACATTGTCCGATTAATTAACTTACGGCATTCGCTTTGCCGAGCAGAAAGCTTAGTTAGTAAGCTAATTGTTTATAAAAAAGATTCAAACGCTTTATGAAATGATAACAAATTCAAAGAGTTATATTATTTATGTTGGATATTAACTAATTTAAATTGTGATTCAATATTAGATCAGTGTTTCCCAAACATTGCTCTCCCATGGCCCGGTAATTTTCACACTGCTCCTTCGTGACCCACTAAATACTTTTAAACCCAAGCTGGTTCCATTATACAAAATAATACATATTTATTAATAGTAAAAAGGTTTTATTAATACTACATACTTTGGTATCGCCTATTTAGTCACTAAATATTAGTGCGAACTACTGCTAATTTTTTATTAAAGAATCCTAGTTCGCTGAAAATGACAAAAATTTTATCCTAAGATCTGGCTCCACTTCAAGTCGGTTTCTATATTTATTTTTAAGATAAACTAGCGTTGAAAACCCAACTTCACATTTATAAGTTATGACAAAAGGCATTAAAAAAGTTATTGCTTGATGAGCTAATTTTGTGCATTCTTGATGACAAGATAACCAAAAATCTATCAATGGTCTTGTGTTAAATATATCCTTGAGTGCCGTGTCTGTTGACAGTTCAATTAACGAGTCTACATCTGAATCTAGCAAATTAGTTTCGGAATTTAATTTGAATGTAAATGGGTCTCTTATCCAAGCTTTGTTGCTGTCGATTGGAGGAAAATATTCTTGAAGATTCCTCTCCAGTCCTAATAAATGTTCTTTTATTTGAGTTAAGATGTCTTGTAGCAATACAATCATGTTGTACTCTTTTTGTATTTCACTTAAATTACTAAATGTCTTGAAATTCCCTGTATTCGCGTGTTGTGCCCACACATTAAGCTTTTTTTTGCAGCTTCCACCTTGTCTAGCACTTTAAATATTGTTACATTGTTACCTTGCAGTGCCATGTTTAAATTACATAAAAAATCAAAAATATCAGATATGTAAGCCACTTTTGCCAACCAGTTAACATCATGAAATCTGTCCTTGAATTCAAATAATACATCTCTGGCTGTTAGGGGATGTTGTTCTAAAAAAACTTTTACTTCTTCTTTTAATTCAACAAGCCTTTTTAAGACATTGCCTCTTGAGAGCCATCGCACCTCACAGTGTAAAAGGAGATGTTCGTGATCAGTTCCCATTTCTTGGCACAAAACAGAGAATAATCTTGAGTTCACTGGACGAGATTTTAAAAAGTTTATGAACTTGACAGACTCATGCATCGTTGCTGTCAAGGGTAAACGCATTATCTTGACAGCCAATGCCTCTCTATGGATGCTACAGTGCGTCCATACACATTCCGACGCTACAACTTTTACCCTTGGATAAAGCCCAGTACGAATGCCTGACATTGCTCGTGCGCCATCACTACTCAATCCCACGCACTTCTTCCATTCAATGTAATTTTTGTTATATTGAATATATTTGGCGTTAATTTTGTAGAAATTCATTATTCACAATTAAATGAAACTACGTGATGTAGTATTATTTCTACTATCTTTAATTTCTTTACCACGACCTAGGTTTCGTTGTATTACATCTTCAGGTGGGATATAAGCAAAGATTCTTTGCTTATATCCCACCTGAAGATGTTGTAATACAACGAAACCTAGGTCGTGGTAAAGAAATTAAAGATAGTAGAAATAATACTACATCACGTAGTTTCATTTAATTGTGAGTAATTTTTGTTGATATAATCATTAATCAAGTTAAATATTTCGTCGGCTGTCGTTCGTGTTGGCAAAGATTTACGAAACAAAAACTCTTCATAAATAGTATTCTCAAAATCATATCGTATAAAACATATCAGATTGGCATTATCGGATATGTCTGTACTTTCATCGATCTACTCGACTGTTTTTTCAATGTCATCTGCTATATCCACAATCCTACGCTTTACCGTGTTATTCAATAACGCTAACTGACTTGGCTTTGCTGTTTTTTTTCGAACAATCGAGTTGCTATAATTTTTAGCGAAGGAAGTATTATCTAATAACATGTGGATAGCCGGACTTGGCAATTAATTGTGAAATTTCATAAGAAGCCAGGACAAGATTATGAGCTTGAGTTCCTTGTGAAAAAATAGACTGCGTATTTTTTTTCCTATTATTTAACATTCTTCTTATTTGCGAAGAACTCTTTTGGCTTTTCTTTGTAGTCAGGATGTTTTAGTTCCAAATGCCGCTGCAACTTTGAAGGTTTCATTGATTCGTTGGATAGTTCTATATTGCAAATTACACATAATGGTTTATTATCTGTGCCCTCCATAAAGCCAAATTTAAAGTAATCTTCAAGATATTTTCGGGTCCATGACCCATTTTTCTTTTTTGAAGATGCATTTTCCTGTTCATCGTGCGCCCGTTTGTTGGAATCAATATTAGAACTTGTACTTGGCTGTGCTAACTCACGATCACTCAACTGTTTACTTGTACTGCTCCCGGAACTGGTACTTTGTTCTATTATCCATTTAACCATTGTTATTGTTGCCAATAATCGTTTCAATATGAATTCAAATCACACTGCAAAAACCTGTTTAAACTGTCCGAGTGGAATGTCTGTGATTGGTGGAGCGACGGCATGGTGAGGTGGGGGCGATGATATCAGCGGGTTATTCAAATAATTACTATGCGTCGATCTATAGTAGGTATTACTTTGAAAACAAGGTGGGAACGTGGCGACCCGGTATTTTATTTTGATGGCCCGGTACCGGGTCGTGACCCGGCAAATGGGAAACGCTGTATTAAATAATATCAAAAAGCTAATAAATAGTTAAAATCTCACAATTGCATTATACAATACTATGCTAAAATTATTATAACAGTATTATGACTGTTTTAGATTTATTTTCAAAATTGTATTCAATAAAATATTTAATAAAAACTGCAACTATTTACAGTTTGACAATATAACATTCATGTTATAGCCTCACTATATTTATACTACTAACAATATTAGAAAGAAAGCTTTGTTTCATTGCTTGTATATTTATTTCTTAAGAGATTCATGCAACAACAATCCAATTCGCATAAAACTTTCGTAATATTAACATAGCTTATAATTTCAACAGGCATATATTATGTACATATATAGAATAAATATTGAGATATAATTATTGACATCGGCGTAGTTAGAGAAAAAGTTACTAATTTCTGTGCTTTCGTAACGAATACTGTGAAAATGACATAACACTAGATACATTATCACCAAGTATGGCAAAATTACAGGTGCTAAAAAGGTCTATAGAAAAGTCTGGACAGAATATATATAAAATTTGTCATTATAGATAATACCTGTTTTAAATTAAAAACAATGACTTGAATGAATGAATAATACCAGTTTTAAATTAAAAACAATGACTTGTGCCACAAAAGTGATGAAGTTTAGGCTAAGATATTATTTATAATTTGGTACAGTAGCTTAAGTGAAATTAAGATTTTCGAGAGGTGGAAATGGGTATAGCTTACCTTGGAAATATAAAAAAATGGGGACTATATCATTCC
The DNA here is from genome assembly GCA_039881145.1 of Druceiella hillmani. Lineage (NCBI taxonomy): Eukaryota > Metazoa > Arthropoda > Insecta > Lepidoptera > Hepialidae > Druceiella > Druceiella hillmani. The sequence continues at coordinate 224,845 of JAYKKI010000125.1, read as the reverse complement.
AATCCAACAAACTTTGTGACCTGAGTATTAAAATTTCCTTCAAAGTTGCTCGTTATGTCATAGATTAAATTTCACCAATGTCTTAGGATTAATTCTTCTAGTTTACATTTTACAAATGATTCGACCAATTTGGGAATGACATTTTTATTATTCTGGGTCACTCAATGATCTGATGAACGAAAATATTGGGTACAATCCTTGTCATATAAAATAATAACAATATTTTCTGATAGATACTAATTTTTTCATCCAAATTTAATATATGTGAAATTCACCATTAGATATATAAATATGCAACTTTGACAACGTTATATGTATTAATACGATAACAAGTCTCTTAATATGCAATAATTTCATAACGGATTATTTTTACTAAATAAAAATAATTATATACTTTAGTAATTTTTAAATTGTATTTTAGATCTATGTTTCAAAATTCAAACTTTATACTATATTTATGTTAACTTTATACTGTAACTATGATACCATTGTTAAAAAATGTTCATATCTATTTCATTAAAAAAATGTTGTATGCAGAAAAATATGTAGGTGATTGATTTAGAGTAGCTAAAGAAGAAATAAGCGAGAGAAGCTTAAAATGGAATTTGATTTAATCATTACTTCCCATTTTGTCCGTTGAGCTTTATTATAATTCACATTGATGAACAGTTAGTTTTCTTAACTTACAAAACTGGAGCTTGGATGACGCACTTACACATTGTTTCATGCTGATCTATTAAGTTGGAGGCTAATATACTGCACACTAATATACTGGACGCTGCTTTAAAATATGTGTACCTGTTGAAAGTTATCGGCTTTTCTTGCAATCTTGGCGCTCTGGAGCCAAATGTTTCCAATGTGACCATCTAATGCCACAGCTGTTCGTGGGTGAGTCGGTTCAAGAATAGTCTGTAAGGGATATTCATATGTATTTTTCCTTTATTTTCCTTATTATCTATATGTATTATGTTATTAATATATACAGAGAATATATATACATAACTGAAATACTATGCTGCTACTTTCGAAACATAAATGTTTAAAATTTCAATGAATTGACGGTAGCATTTATAATAAGAATTAAATAAATAATAAACCTTCATATGTGAAATTGCCATTGTGCCATAACATATTGACTGCCAGGCTCATTTTGTGCAATGTTTCAACCGAGACCACAATGATTCATTAAATTAATTTTGTGTTCTATTGGCATTCCTGTATTTTTCACAATTTATATTCCATCACCCCAAATTCTGCACAGAGGAGTTATGGAATATAATAATAATGTTAAAATGCATTAGCCACTTGCCAGGAGTGGCAGATATGGTCTGAAATACAATTTACAAAAAGATCCTTTCTGCCAATATTGGCTTCATATGGCGCCAACAGAGGTGGTGAAACACTGTTTTCTGCCAGATCCGGTAGTCAATATGTTGAACGAAATGAAAGCAAAAACATATAATAGTTTCAATCATTCTATATAGTGGCACGTTGAATATCAGAAATTTTTTGAAGATAGTTCCACTGTGTCTCGAGGATTGCAAAACAGAATCAAAGCATATGCACGGTGTAAGGTGCAACAGGAATGGCTGATGCAGAAGGTTTCCAGTCGGAGCTAAAGTGGTTTTTTGTAAATTGTGTGCTTGCATGTTATTGTACAAAGTAACATGGATGAAAAGTTACCCTTACCCGTTACTGGCTGTGTGTGTAACGAAGTTACCCGTTACTGGCTGTGTGCATAACGAAGTCATACTTTGTGTGTAATTAGGAAAAAAAAATTTTTAGATTTTTCTCTCCTATATGTTGTTCAAATAATCTCTAAATTTTATCAAAATCCGTCCAGTAGATTTTGCACGATACCTGTACAAGTTAACATACAGACAAGACAATTCTAAATAAAAAAGGTTTTCTGGCTTCTATTATCATTCTAAATACTAAATCAATCTCCTTTTTTTTAAATATTTTCAATGCACAGAGTTCGCTTTGTTACAATTTTATTATATGTATAGATTAATTTCCTATTCATCATTTACAAATATGAGGATACAAATCTGGTGCAATCGTCTGCTCTCTGGTTTCTTCAGTTTATGACTTATCCATTTTTTTAATTTTGCCTATTTGAAGCAAATAGTTAAACACTGTTTTAACATTGAAACTAAAGCCTGTACTAGTTCAGCCATGTTCAGAGTAGAATTCGCTTCCTCTATTGCTCTATGTTTATTATTATTAAATGTTGATTGAAAAGATTGGAAATGAGTATATAAAGTAGCGTATCCTGCATTTGTTTGTGGTGTTACAAATCTCACTGAAAATAAAATTCATCTGTACTGCATTATTTACTCAATGAAACTTGTAGTAATAATAACACAAATTGTTTGTAATGGTTAATATAAGATAATCCAGACAAAAATAAAACAAGCGAAGACAAATAAATGGCTGTTTTTCAAAAGGAAATATCTTTTATTTATAGGAAAATGGGTTCAGTGCCATTAATATATCATAAATTGACAAAAACCAAAATATATTATAAATAAATACTTAAAACAAAATTATACTACCTTAGTTTGGTCGAGCAGTATCCTGCGCATTCTGAGCAGTGGTTCGATACTCCTAACGGATGAGTCGACCAGGCAGGTGCGAAACTTCCACTCGCTGAGCAATTCTTCCACACTCTCTATGCACGACTCTTCTCCGTCACTCAGTGCTTTCAATCTGTTTTTATTCATGAGTTTTGGTATCTCTACTAATGTTATAAATGTGAAAGTGTCTCGGTTTGTTCTTGCTACCTAATTGGTCTTGAAGGAATGAAGATCCTTACCAAATTAGAAGAACGCTTTATGACTAATATATAGGTTTTCATACTGAAAAAGCGCATGTACAGAGGCACCCATAGATGACATATAGTTTAGTATAAATCACAAATTCTTCAAAACAAAATTCACTTCAGCTTTAAGTTTCATGTTTCACATTTCAAGTTATACATGGTGTCCCGGAATAAATGTCGGACAAAGAAAGATGTTATTCGTTGACTGAAACATAGTCGTTAAAATAAAATTGAAAAGATGACATTTTTTTTGAAGATTCAAAATAATATTCATAATTATTTGTCATCTTTTTCGTAGACAATAACATGACGTAGTAAATAACATGAAATATAACTATTAAAAACTTAATAAATAATATTATTAATGTACTCACTCATATTGTAGTTTTGTGGAAACGATTCAATGCATGACTTTTTTCACATTTGTAAAGTATTACACAGAAAAGTCATTTTAGTAACAATTATTTCATTTATTTGTTTAAGAAGTCTTAAAGAAGGTGTTCAAAATAGTTTCCGTTTTGTTCTACATGCAATCACGTTCTCCTTATAACTAAATTAGCAACATTAACCACTATTTGAGCAATTCTCCTAATTTTATTAAAACTGTCGGTAATTCTTTCTCGTCAAGTTTATTCGTCCGGGCCTTTAGTTGAGTATACATCGGATTTGACGCTACACCAAAGAAAAAAATCTAGTGGTGTTAAATCTGGAGATCTCGGAGGCCAGGGTACAGATCTACTGCGCCCTATACAGTGATGTCAATATTCCTCGTCTAAATACTCACGTAACTGAATACTCACGTTGTGCTGCCACCATATATCTCTGACTGTGCACAAAGACAAATTTGAAATAAAGTCTTCCACTTCATTATGCAAAAAAATAAAAATAACTATCTGATGTCATTCAGGTAGGTAGGAAAAACGGACCTTTCCCACCAATACACTTAAATACCATTTGTGTTGAAAACTTCCCAGTCGAGCATTGCAATCGCATGCACCTAAACACATCAGCATGTCATAATATTCAGAATTGGAATAGAGCACAGCAGACATTATAATAGTTATCAAAACAATAGTTAGCAAAAACAAACTTTAATACTCCAGAAAAATCGAAATACGTTGAATGGAAATTTAAAAACGACCCGATACATTCAAAGTGCGGCATTTCACTGATTGTTGTTTACAACACAGGTAATACACTAATATAATCTGCGCCAAATACCATTCTGAACGTGGGGGTTGCGTTTATTATTAAAGGGGTTCGCAAACTGTTCAAAAAATAAGACTTGCATACAAAACATTTGTTTATTATAATTTTTATGAATGAAGTGGTAGAATATTGAATATTAATAGATAATAACAACATGAAAAAATAAACTTATAGCTTAATAATTAAGCCTTCAATTCTTTAAATTGGTTAACGTTAAATTAATTGAAATATTATATTAATTTTATAGTATAGTAAGGAGGTCATAAGGCTTTTTACTTAACTTTTTGGTTTTCTTGCGTGGCTCGCTACGTAAAAATAGTTGAGAAAAAATGGCTTACACTGTTCAATGTTTTGTCAGATGAAACGCTAAATTTATAGCTAGAACTTTTTTTTTTCCAAATACATTCAGCTGTTATTTGTTATGCTAATTAAAGAATATTCATTGCGTTTCTTTTTAAATAAATTAATTATTTATAAAAAATATTATGTCGCTGTAGTTAGTAAGGTAGAAATAGAATATTATAAATAATAGAAACACTTCTTTAAGAGAAAAACATTTACACTTTACGAAATTTTTAGGCCACCCCTGCCATGTGGCCTATTAGTAAATTAAAAGAATTGTGGTCAAAATAAAATAAAAATAATTCAATACACAATTAAAAATAATTCGATGTTTAATTTATCGTATGATCCAAAAACCGATGTACAATTATCGATTGTATGCATTTACTTTGGGTTATTCTGGTTTTCATACATGAAATAGCAAAACCTTTTAAATAGTAAAATAAACCACACAACTAAAATATAGAAATTTAAATACCTTCGTCTGTTAGATTATTTAAATGAATTTGAAATTATTGTTTTATTGGTGTCATAGTTAACCATTTATAGGCGAGAAGTTAATTGGAGATAAACATTTTTACTTATTTTATAGTTAAGACTTTAATTTTATTGTATCTATTAAAGGATTAACAAAATTGAAATATGATTAAGAGAAATACTCAAATGATTGATAACGTGATTAACTCGATAATTAGGAGAGTGGGATTGTGTTTACAATAAAACGGTGAATATTTTGTATATACATATTTGAGGCTAATCAAACATTAAGTGAAGTATAATTTTTCAGTGCACCTTAATGAATAAAATTAAATTGAAATTGTTTTCTGCGCAATATTTTACAAACTATTTAAGTCATGTGAAAAGTGAGTATATTAGTAATGTAATTTATTATGCTTTTAATAATCATGTTTCATGTCACTTAACAAATAAATTAAATTCTATATTTCGGTACGTAATAGCGTGTGTATAGTGAAATAACAACGTTCTTTCAAGTGATCAAAATGGCTCCATTATCACATTGATTATATAGATAGCTGTTCGATAAACTCTATAAAAGAGAATCTATATGTAGTTGTTGCGCACGGCTAGCATGAGCTAGTGTGCGTGCTTAGCGGCTTGTCAAATCGTTATCCCGGGTAAGTACTGAACCGTCCGGGCAAGTATTCGGTGTGTTAAAAGAGTTATGTGTAATATTTTTATTGCGCTTAATTAGAAAAAGGGCGTGTTTTACTATAATGACCATTTATTCCTTCATAGCCAACGAATAGCATCTTTCTTTGTCTGACATTTATTCCCAGATACCGTGTATAAATAAACACACAGATAATTTTATATGGTGGTGCATCCGTGGTAAAAAGTAACATATCAATATTAAATAAAAATGGCGTTGCCTACAGCAAGAAGAGTTGAACAATTCTAGAGAAACACAAGAGTGACACGGCAGCTATCTTGCAGAAGCAGTCAAGGAATGTGAACAGTATACTTATAACAATTTGCCAATGTCCTATCTAAAAATCGTGTGAATCAAGAGTAATATTGTGTTTTAAGTAATTCATTTTAATTGTTAGTTGATTAAGAGCTGATTATGAAAGGACATAATCACCGTGTGATACGGAGAAGAATGACGAGGGGATTTCACATCTATTTAAAAAGTTATATATTTGGATTCTATCTATAAAAGGAATTTTTATAATTTTCTAAGGTATTTGGAAAAATTTACTACTTTCAATATGTTTTCAATATTGTGTACCTTGATCATCATAATACCAGTCAAGAGAAAGTAGTTACAATATGAGGTAATTAGAAATATTAAGATAAATGATAAAAAGCAACAAAGACTGTAGAAATGCAATTTTGTCACAATTCACTTAAAAACCAAAATAAAAATGAAATATGATGATATGTACAGATATCGACTGCAATTATCACAAGAAAAAATATATCTTTAAATGAAAAATAATTCTGGAGGTTTAACTTTTATAATAGGCTATTTGACTTATATTTTAATACTGTTTTAAATTGTTCTGTATTGCATTATAAGCACACTATATTTAAAGTTTAAATTACCAAACTCGCGCTGAAAATGCAAATTCTGTAATGGTGGCTGGTTAAGTGTCATGTGAAGTCACGCACAAACATAAACAACAGTCCTGCCCGCTGAATAGAGATGTTATTTATTTTCATATTGAAATATGATTATTAATAGACATGATATGATATGAAAGAATACACATTAAACACAACATATTTAAAAAAAAATTCTACAGCTGGCGATTATTTATTATAAAAAAATAAATTTGCAAAATTTCATACTTAATAAAGTTTCTTTGTGAGGGAATATGTATTAACCTTTTTTCCCGTTAAATTACTTCTTCTTTTATTATTAACCACTTATTACACGATTAAAAGTAAAATTTCTTATAAATTAAATATTTATAATAAAAATAAAAGTAAATTTAATTATCAAACTTGAATGTTTATTTAGCCAGTCAATTTCAACAATTACGTCTTGTTTATCTGGTACCAACAAGATTCAGGAAACAGTAAAGTCTATTTATCTAGTTTATGTTATGAACATAAAATAGATAAATAGACTTTACATTATAGTGCTGAAATATATAACATTATAGCATTATAGTGCTGAAATATAAATTAGTGAATGCATGTATTTGCGTGCGTTTGTGTGGTGTTTTGTTAGTTAATAATACGTGCGTGCGTGTTTTTTTAGTTATATTTTAAATTCATATATTATTTTTTCAATATTATAATTTTTTTATTAATTTAATCAATAATTTAATATTGTAAATATTTATTGTTGATTATTTAAAATTAATTTAAATAATAAAACTTTTCTTTATATATTAAATTCTTTCTAAATTTGTAATACAAACAATTGTAATTTTAACGTATTTTGTATTTGTTATAACGTAATACATTCTTCTTATTTTAAATATTATCATTGAAAATTAATAAGATATAGAAATAAGTTAATAAATACTGTAACATTGCTGTTTACTGTAACATTGCTGTTTTTACATTTTTGAGTTACAAAACAATCAGCATTGTTTTTAAAGAAAAGTGCAAATATAAACACGTCTATTTTAGGTAGGTTGCTGTTATTGGCTTACACACAATTTGAAAATATGCAAACTAGTAGAGACAAGATATATGAAAAAAGATCGAAAAACTTTAAGAAATATGTAAGTAAAAGATCCAAGATTTTGATAACACTACAAATAATAGTAAGTTTGAGAACTGCTATTGGTCTGCTTACTTGTGTGTGACGTCATCTGACTTGTAACCAATAACAGGGTGTTTCAATCGCAGATTTAATTTCAAAAAAATATTGTGATTTCTTTACGTTTTTTTTTTACAAATTATAAACTTATTTTTTCGAATATGAAGAGAAATACACTTATTTATGTTATAATCTATTAGGATGACCACGAATAGTGGTATATTTTTGATGTTATCAAATAGCTTATTCCACATATTTAGAATTTATAAATAACTTGTCAGATATTTTATTGTGATGGTTCATTTGTTTTATATTGGGGGACGATTATGTATAATATAATGCAGTATTTAGAATTATTTTAATTTAATTATAACTTCACATACTTAGTCAAAATTTCATTGGTGTGTTCCATTTCGGCAAGTATGTGCATAGAAAGCAGAGCAGGGTAGGCGTGACGGAGGGCACTCTCGCGCTGTCCTGTGCCACTTCCCAGTCGTGTCAGTAGGTGGCGCCGCGCTGCATCCGCCTGCTGTGTCAGTAGTCCATCGAGTGCGCGGAAAGAGAGCAGGCATCGACCTGCCACTACACCCCAGCTTTCTTGGTTCGCTGGCTAATAGAAAGGTAAACAATAATCATAAGGTGATAGCAGTTGATTGACAGCAAAGTAATATATTTTGTTACTACTTTTTTATTATTTCATTATTGCTTTTGTGTCTTCACATATTTATTATGCTTGCAGTTCGACTTTTAAAAAAACAGAGTTAACAGCAACTTCAGAATAACTCATTCAAGTAAATACTTATTGAAATTATATTAGAATTGTTCTGTGCAAAATTCCTAAAAATCACTGTTGCGGAACAAGGTGAAATTCGGTTTTGAAAGAGTGGATGCGATTTTGTATACGACTGTAAGCATTCACAATGGTTAAGTGATTTTTATTATTGTAAGTAGTTTCTGAAAAAGACTGAAAATCACATTTATATAATAACGTAATTTGCAATCTTTTTTAACTACACAATTATTTACTTTTTCACAAAAGAATTGATTCAACAATGCAATAAACTATATGAAATGGAATTTAAAAATATTAAACTTTCAAACGTAAAATGTGTTTTGTACACTTACTTAGTTTTCATTAGTAAATAAATCCTTCATTTTTTTAAATGAATTAATGAAAACTTAATTATTTGTAATATGTATTACAAATACATATCAACACTCTTCTACATCCTGATGTAAAATATTTGAATATTTTGCAGAACATTTATATATTTTGTTGAATAATTGATATGATTGTGTTAAAATGAATGCACGAGGAAAATCTTTTGCTACATTCATAGATATATTTTTAAAAAATTTCAATGCTTGTTTCTCCTTGAAATTTAATAGGTAATTACTTAATTCATTATAACACATTTCCATTGGGATAAAGTTGGTTCTGGAATAATAATAAGGGAAGCACGTACGTTATATTGGATAAATTTCACAAAACTTGCTAGTTGCATCATTTTGGATGTTACAGAAAGCTGGTAGAAATGTGGCTAATTTTCTATAGATTTGCAGGTTGCTCAAATAATTTAGCAACCTGCAAACCTTTAAATCGTCATGTTTATTTTTTTTATCATACATATATAGAACTTTAATACCAACTGTAGTTTTTCTGGTGGCAATCAATTCTTTATTTGAAAGTAAACTATTTTTTTACAATTTTTTAAACAATCATTTAAAGTGGACAGTAGTTTTAAATTTTAACCATAAAATAGAAATAAAAAATAATAAATATAAGGAAATTTAATAGTAACAGTGAATCTAGACGAAATTATTTATGAAGTAGTAGAAAATAATTTCTGTTTATTTTTCTAATATGTTTACACCATGTTTGTACCATATCATGGTAATATTTCATATAACTATATAAATAGTATGGAAGCTCACAAGAAATTATGAGATCAAAAGGCAGAATAAATAATGAAAAATCAAGCTCATCCATCGATTAAGGACTACTTTTATAACTTTAGGTTAAAGCATTCTTAGATTATATATTTTGGAAATATCGAAGTTCCCAGTTAAAAAATATGGGTGAGTTGCAAGCCTATTATATTTAAAAACAACTTGCAAAATATTAGTTATTTTATATTCACACTAATATGGAGGATATTTATTTAAGCAAGTTTCGCTATTATTTTATTTTTACCCGTGCTATATGTGATTTCGACTTGGTAGATTGTTCAGGAAACTATCTACCGCGTTAAGTGGGGTTTACCGTAGTGTGAATTGGGAGTGATTTGATTGTATTTGACAGTTCAAAAAATAGTCATTTGCTGAGCAATGTCAACTTAGAGTTGTAATGAATAAACTCAGTTACAAAGTTATGTACACTACATACTTACAATAGGTTTCTTAACAAGGTCGTCAAGTTGTTCATACATTCCTAGTCTCCAGTATGGCTCAGCGGCTAATCGCACCATGCGCTCTATGTCCCAGCCATCTTCCTCAAGTAACAGCTGATGGGCAGTGAACGGCTGGTCTAGACCCAGGTAGCACTCCACCATGCCCTGGACCGTGTAATAATGAAATTAACTTTATACTTTAAGTTCAGATAATTGTATCAGAAATGGTTAATCACATGTAATGTCTAACATAAAAAGCAGTTAGAATTAACACTTTGACAGCTGACCGTTTTATAACGCGCTTTCTCTGGTACGCTGGTGATTTTTGCCGTTATTGTAAGATTTATAAAAAAATAACTATCTGTGTAACATGCATAATAATTTTTTTATTTATACGATAGTTTTGCATCAGCTGATGTAGTTTCCACTAGCTCGTCACCACAATCCATCAGAAACTGTGAGAATCATGGACGGTGTCGTTGGGTTTTGGACTTATTATAAATGACATAAGCATTTACCATAGCCCTTGCTACCAAATTGAAAAACATTTTCTTCCACCACTTCATGCTGTTCCGATTTAATGAATAGTAGGAGACATACTGATCATTGAGATCTACACCGATTTTATAACGGTTGTAATCCAGTATGCAATCTGGCTTCAGCCTTTTGGTTCCACCAACACCTTTGAGTTTGGAATTAACCTAAAACTAGCTAGCAGCGTGTTTTGTTGTAAGTATGAACACATCACGCTTATTTTTCCATTTGCAGGCGGTAAGATTACCCCGGTGACAAAAGGCCATTTCATCTTTGTCTAAAGGTTGTTGACGTTAACTTTGAGGCAGACCATGAGGATTCTCCATCACAGTGCCAACGAGACGAGTGTCATTTATCCAGAGCAAGAAACTGACAACGATCCATGTATATGGTGTGCCATTTGCCAAAAAACGGTTGGCTCAATTTGGTGATAATCATTTAGATTGATCTTGAATCACCTACATAGACAACCATTCTCAATATATAGCCAGTTGCTGCGTCACAGCGCATGTACACTTTCAAATTTATTAGGCTTATCTTTGTTGTAAACTCGGAAGTGCACATGTCCCCTAAACCCACAAGTATCTTCATCGATAGTCAGGCTTTCGTTGGGGTAAAAACTATTCTCACATAACAGATAGAGCTCATCGAAATACGGCTGGAGTTTTAAAAAATGCATCGTATTCCGGGTGACAACGAGATTTATAATTTGAATTGTCATTCAAATGAAGATAGCTGTAAATAGCACTAAATCGGTTCCTAGTCATGTGCTTTTTGGCGAATGAAGTTTCTATTATTTCTCGAGTTGACCAATATCAATCGAAACTTAAAACAGAGCAACAGGTTTCAGGATCTTGAGCGGGTTCAAAAAAGAATGAGGGAAAAAGATTTAAAAACAATCAAATTGTGATAAATTTTCATCCATTGGAGCCAATACTCGACATTCCTCTTTAAATAAAGGATTTTCAGGTAGTTGTTGCACTGCTTGGTATGACCATCCATTACTTTCTACAATTTCCCTGACAGTTTGTCTTGTTCCTGATGGGCGGCTGCCGCTGTGACCGTGTTAGCGGCGTGGGAGCACTACGCCACGCCTTGCTGAACTCGTTTGCCCCGCCCACCCTCCTCGCTCCAACCTCGCACCGCATGTCGGTGAATGATGCATGTGTGTGTAGCTAAAGCATTACGTTCGTCCAGGATACACGCAAATCACGTACCACGTGCGTGATTTTAAAATAAACAATATGAAAGTCAGTCACGTACAGAGTGCGTGATCAGCGTCCTGAAACGACAGCGTCGTACCATACCAGGTAGTGATTAGCTGTTAAAGTGTAAAGTTTCAGCAGTTTGATATTGTTACTACAGAATTTATAATCATATACTTCAGAACATTTTTACAATACTATAATTATTACGATAAAGATATATGATTTTTCAATGATAGTATGGTTGTGACTGTCAAATATGTTGAGAAATTTTTGGTAAATTTGAAGATTTGCAAACAATGGTAGAGTTTCAATTCAAATAATGGTAGTTTTTAATAAATCGAAGCAAGTTTCTCCTCACCTGTAGACCTTGCGCAGTGAGTTTTTGTTCTTGGGCAAGTCTTTCATAACAGGTAGCTGCATCCTGTAGTCTTCCTGTCACCTCGTGTGCCAAGATAAGTTCATCCAGGGATGGTTCCGAACGTTTTATAGTTAAAATGCCTACAAGTTTAAAAATAAATTTTATTGATGTCATCCTATACTATATCTATCATATTCCACTGGAGGAGCAGTGAATAATTTCTTTGTCAAATAGTTTTCCCGTGTCAAGTGCATAGCTCCAACACAGCTAATAATGTTCATACAAACTATTGAGAATTTTTTGATTTATATGATTAACCGTCGCTCGTGTGCGTACTAACTAAATTTGCCAGGAGCGCGATGGCGATCGCGAAATCAGTTGCTGTTTAGCACGCTGTAGGGGAGGTTGCTCGCACGCATCGCGGTAGGGGAGGTTGCACGCACACATCATAATTTTTTATCTTTCTACGTGTTACATAAAGTTCAAATTACAATATTATTAGTAATTACAATATAAAAAGGATCCAGGAAAAGAAAATTTTTAACCCATAATGTCGGAAGACGAAAATAATTCGCGTGAAAATGATCATTTTTAAAGTTGTGACGAAAGTGATAGTGGGAGTGACATTGTGGTGCACTCGCAATTTGGCGTAATGCAAATTTTGAGTGATAGTGATAATAGTGACTATAACAATTATTTTGCTGATACGGAGGATGTACCGGACTGTGAAAATACGATTCAGTTTTTCACAATTAAATTAAACTACGTGATGTAGTATTATTTCTACTTTCTTTAATTTCTTTACAACGACCTAGGTTTCGTTGTATTACAACATCTTCAGGTGGGATATTAGCAAAGATTCTTTGCTTTTGAATTTCTACAAAATGAATGAATTTCTACAAAATTAACACCAAATATATTCAAGATTCAGTTTTTGTTATAATTTTTGTACACAATATATATTTCCATCTAACACCGAAAAAATTATTAAAATTGGATAATTTTTGGAAGAGATACAGTTTTTTTCGAGACAAGGGTAAATGACATCAAAAACAAAAGATTTCTTTGGCATTTTTAAGTATATGAGTAAAAAACCATGGCACTAAAACGGTTAAGTTAGATCATTATTGCATAAACTGTAAAATAATTGTTAATTGTAAAAAACTAGACAGGTTCTAAAGAATGATTTAGATGTTACATTTTTTTCTATAAAACTAACCGGCAACAGCATCTGGTTCATCGAGCACAGCATATATCTCAGCGAGCAGGGAGAGCTGTTCCTGCAGCTGGTTAGGGGACTCCTCCATGTAGCGCTCCAGATATTGCAGCGAGCGTTCGTACTCTCCACATAGGAAGTTACCTCGTGCTATGGTGTGCTTGCAGAATTTATCCATGAAACTTTTTATTATTCTGAAAAATAAAATGTTGCACACAAACCACTTTATAATATATATAGATAAATATGATATATAAATATATTATATATTTATCTATATATATTTTCTTTTGCAAGTTATATGCTACTGAGAATAGGTATTTTTGAAAGAATTGTTGGATGCTAAAGAAAAATATGTAACGACTCTTAATCAGCCAGTGTCTAATGTTTATAAAAGCACAGTACTTCTGTAACATATTATCTGCTGATAATTTGGAGTAGATGAAACCTAGCATTTTAATTGACTGTGCAAGTATTAAAAAACCTTACGCTGATGATACAAGGATTGAAACTTGGAGTAATTTATTGGCAAGGTACTGAATTTAATAAAGGAAGATCTCACCGGATACTAGGGTGGCTTTATTCTTAGAAGCACTTAGCATTTGAGGAAATCTGACTGAAAGGCCTAACAAATTGTTTAAGAAACAAAATAGTACATAGGAAATGTTGAATAGGCTATTTGACAACATTGGAAATATACCACAATTCATTACCACCCTATTAGACCATAACGTAAAAAAGCGTATTTCTCTTCATTTTAAAAAAAATAAGTTTATACTTTGTAAGAAAAATTAAAGAAATCACAATACTTTTTGAAAATCAATCAGCTTGGTTTTGTTTCTTGTGTTGTCTAAATTTTGAATTTTTTGTTAAGATATTTTTTAATGTTTCCCGACCATTTACTATAAAATTTTTTTATAATATGAATTCATTACATACTGTGTATTACATTAAAAGAAATACATTACAAATGATATATTTAACTAAAGTAATTTCCGGTTGTAACTAATGTATTAAAAAAATGTTGTAAATATTTGGAATGAATAAACAAAAAGACCTTACCTAACCTATTCTAAGCTAAAAGATGCCAAACAATTTGAAGCCAGATGAGAAACAGAAGGAACATATTTCTATATCTTATTAATTTAATGATTATATTTAAAATAACAAGGATGAATTATGGTACAAGAAATAAAAATTAAAATCAAATTCAAATAATTTAGCAATTTTAAAATTTTTATTCATTAAATTAATAATAAAATTATTATAATGAAAAAATTTTATATATATATATATATATATATATATATATATGCACGCACGCACACACGAACGCACGCACGCACCCACACACACACACATATATATATATATATATATATATATATATATATATATATATATATATATATATACACATAAAATAGTAAAAATTTATAAGAAAGTATGCTTTTTATTGTGTAATAAGTGCTTAGTCACAAAAGAAAAAGTAAATTAAATGGAAAAAAAATTAAAACATATTCCCTTGCAAACAAAATCATGAGGTGTGAAATTTTTAAATTCATTCTTCATAATAAATAATCGCCAGCACCAGAATTTTTTTAAAATATGTTGTTTTTAGTGTATACTACAACACACCATTTTAATATGAAAGTAAATATCTCCCTTTAGCGGGCAGGATTGCTGCTTATGTTTACTGACATCGACGTTACATATCAAGAAACTCTGGTTTTAGCACAAGTTTGGTAATTTAAATTTTAAAAGTGATTTTATATGAAAAATACGGCATATATCCTGGAAATAAAGATGTAGTGTGCTTATAATGCAAAACAGAACAATTTAAAACAGTTTTACAATATAAGTCAAATAGCCTGTTTGAGTAAAGATTATTATCATCATACTTATAATTTGAGTTCAGCAAAGGATTACTCTGCGTGTGCGACCACTCCAACAGCCAACGGTTTAGAAAGTCCAGTAGTACGTACATCATCTTGCAACATTTCATCTGAAATATTAAACAGTACATACAGCAAATAGACTGAAATGACAATAGGCTATTTGACAACATGGAAAATATACTACAATTCAAGGTCATCCTATAAGATTATAACGTAAATAAGCGTATTGCATTTAATTTTCGGAAAAATAAGTTTATATTATATAAAAAAACGTAAAGAAAACACAATATTTTTTCGAAATTTAATCAGCGTCACAAAGGCCCTGTTGTTGGTTACAAGTTATATGACATCACAGACAAGTTTTTAAATCTTTAGATTATGGTCCTTTTTTCTTTTTTTTAAATTTATAACTATCAGCTTTTGCATTTAGTACAATTTTTTTATAATTTTACATTAGTAGTGCATTTTATTGCGGAGATTTTGACATTTTATTAACTTGCTTGAAATCAGTTAACATATCGCACTCGTTTGGCAGCTGGTGTGACAGTTTAGACAGTTCAGACAGATCATACTGACTTTACTAATATTC
Source organism: Druceiella hillmani (assembly GCA_039881145.1). Classification (NCBI taxonomy): domain Eukaryota; kingdom Metazoa; phylum Arthropoda; class Insecta; order Lepidoptera; family Hepialidae; genus Druceiella; species Druceiella hillmani. Next base: position 209,039 of record JAYKKI010000125.1, on the reverse strand, counting down.
ATACCGCAATTAACTAAATTAAGATCAATTTTAGATATCAAACCGATAAGTCTCAGTCAAATAAACTCTCAGGCCATTACTATTAGTAGCAAGAGATTTGTTTCTAAAATCAACATTAAATTATTTACCACAAGTTTCATTAAACAATTCTATTAAACCATTTTCTAATACTGCAAACACTTAGGTGTATTGATAGATCAAAACTTTAGTTGGCAGCCCCAGATAAACAAACTCAGGTGTCGATTCTTCAATAGGGTGCAACTCTTTAAAACGTTTTCAAAGGTTATTCCCTTCAAAACTAAAATCCGAATATGTCAAACTTTTTCAATACCTTTACTTGACTATGGAGATGTACTTTGTGTATATCTGACTAAACCAGTTCAAAATGTATGTGTCTATTACATATTTGGTCTTAAAAAATATGATCATATTATCAGGTCTTTTAGCAAAAAAAACATGGAAAAAAAGGGCGTCCCTTTTTTTAATAGCCCACCTGAAGATGTGGTAATATAACGAAACCTAGGTTGTGGTAAAGAATATAAAGAAAGTAGAAATAATACTACATCACGTAGTTTCATTTAATTGTGAATAATGAATTTCTACAAGATTAACGCCAAATATATTCAATAATGATTAGATTACTTACAATTAGGTAATATAAGAAAATAACTTCCTTTCTTCCTTAATCCCTTAGGTGGGCTATCGTTGATATTATTTTGTTTTATTTTTCCTTTTACATTCTTACATTGATTGTAATATTAAAATTATAAATCAAATATCAACATCCTCCACATCACAGCAAAATCTTAATAGAATAGTGTTTGACAATTACAAAAAAACAATATACATTTTCTTAAAATAGGATATGATGATATTTTAGTTGTTTTTCGTTTAATGTCTTCTGCAATTGTAGTCACTTTTCTAGCATACCTTGCGTTAAAGTTTCTCCATAATTCTTATGTTTAATTCTTTCTTTAAGACGCTTGGTGGCACCTTATTTATTTATTTATTTATAAACTTTTATGTACGGTAGATATGGTGGACTTATTTGCTACATGAGCAATCTTTTCCAGTCAACCATAACAATTTGTATTGAAATTTAGTTGGTTTACAATGAAAATTCTTTATAGCACATTAGATGAAAACAAATTAAAAAAAATACAAAAGTAAAGTAAAAAAGAAACTATTGACATGATTTGGGATGTGAAAGACAGGAAAGGACAAGGACACAAAGGAAAAGGTTTCGGGAGAGGCAGAACTTTCTCACTCGATCTTTGAAAATATATAGAAACGTGATTTTCCTGATGTCAGGATCCAGGTGATTGAAAATTTTTGCTGCTGGGACAGTGAAGGATTTTTCGTAAGTGGTAGAGATGTGTTTAGGAATAAGTAGAGTGAGTGAATTTCAGATCGTAGCCCAAAGCCGTGAGCAGACAAATCTTTAAATTTGCCACTAAGATAATTAAATATAAATACAATTAAATATAATAATAAGAAGGATTTTTTAATATTTTAAAAAGAAGTGTAAGTATGTGAAGTTGGCGTCGATCACGGATCTTCAGCCATTTAAGAAGTGACCTATATTCAGAAATATGATCATATTTTCTGAGGCCGAAGATATACTGGATGCATAAATTTTGAAGACGCACAAATATTCTTCATTAAGATCAGGATAGCACACATCTCCGTAATCAATTAATGGTAATAAAAGGCTTCTTCAAGGAGTTGATCTGCAAGCACTTGAGATTTTCTTTAAGCAGTTGAGCTTTTTCTTGGACTTCCTTTTCTTAATTTTTCTGCAATAAATTTTCTGATAATTCAGGCCAATCAGTAGTAGTTTTTACCTTTAACGTTCCCACTTTTTGCTCCAATGCTAGACTTTCTTCAGTTTCAAAAATAGGACCAATATTTATCAATTGTCTGGACACCTTCAGGTATTTCTGATTCAAATTTCAACATTTTTCACTCATTTAACAAAATGGCCATATCCACATCAAAAGGTACAGCATTACCTAAAACTACTATTTTCTGTTCAGAGAAAATGTTTTTAACACTTCCAATCTTCAAATAACTGGTATTATACAAACCCATTCTAATAGTGAGAAATTTCATTCTGTTTGACGCTTTCTGATAAGTACTTAGCACTTTAAACAAAATGAGATTTCATCCCTTTACGAAAATAAACAGCATCTTTATCTTTCATATTTTTCAGTTCATTGATGAGGACGTCAGTATAAGAAATATAATTCAGAGGCAAAAAATATTCTTCTACAACAAAGAAGTTGCTTACAATGTAAGACTTATAAACCTTATTCCTCAACTTGATTAGAAGTTGACTTGATTGTTCATACAATAGGTGGATTAAAGGACCTTCTTTTGGAAAGAATTGCAGGTAGGAGAAAAAGATGTTGGCAATTTCTGTAACAAACACAAGTTGTGCTTCAATGTAAAATTGTTTTATAAGCTTGACTATTTCTTTTGATTTCTCTGAAAGTGAAGTAGATTTAGTAGGGAAAACTGTGACAAAATATCTATTGATATCGCCACTACTTCAAAATCCTGTGGGCTGCTAGGCCTACAGTTATCTAAAGTGATGATATACATATACATGTATGTCATCACTTTAGATAACTGTATGTCATGCACTTTAGATACTGATACATGTTTTATATAACGGTGTTCAGGGGATCACACTTTCTCCCGGTATAATTGAAAATCCTTCCATCTGGCAGGCCAATCATCAAATTAATGAAATATTGCAGTAATAAGATTTATGACATCAGATCCAAAATTTTTAAGATCAATCCAAGAATAAATTATTTTCCGTTAATGAAAGATTTGCTGCGGACTGCTACGACACTTTGGTTCATTAATTTTAACACTGCCTTATTCACATTTGGCCCATCACAAATGAACATCAGCAAATTCCTTAAAGCAAGATTAGCTTTCTTTACTGTAGAAAAAAGGTTTTGATGCATAGTAGCACAATTTGCATTTCTGTTTTGCGGCCTTCATTCGTAGTTTCATCACAGCGGAGTATATATACTGAACTTCTTAGATCATCTGTAATTTACTCCCAGAAATAGGATCCCAGAGCCTCAGTAAATAAATACATAATTTTCGATGGAGACAAAATAAAATCATCAGCACAGAATTTCGAAACATCTCTCTGAAAACCTCTGAATATTACTGCTGCTACTCAGTGACTAATGAGACTATAGAGATTTTACAATCCAGATCAATTCCATCTTCATTGCTTTTTCTTCGTAACATGAAAACGCAAGTTTCATCTGGCCATATAGTACAGTTTTTGATTATTATTTAGAAGATAACTGTAAAAGAAGCGGTCTGAGTCTCCACACTTAAATAGTCTTTATTCTCATGACACGTAGAATATACTTTTTCCAACATCACTTGAAGAGACTGTAGTTTTGTTCTACAATTATTCTTACGAACTTCTTTTCAACATATTGGTCTAGTCTTGAGAAACCATAGTCAAACACTAAAATCACTCTGACACACCAAGCAGAACAGTGATGTTTCTGAACTGCTCTTGGCCCATGAACCAATTAAATACCCAATTTTTATCAGTACATTTAAACAACTTTTCATTCACCTTGCTCTTCCCCATTACACAATGTTTTATCGCACAACAATCTGTGTAAAAACATTCTCATTGACATTCTGGTTGTCAATACAATGGCATATGTGACCTCTTTTCTCTATCTTGTACTCGGACTACCAAGTGTGAGACATGCCATTCATAAAGTTAAGTTACATTATATTTTATTTAAAATAACAATATATGTGCCTGTGTGAAAAGAAAACAAAACGCTGAGGCAATTTGTGGCAGCATAAAAGTTGTCCCGCAGTTAAATTTCAATGAGGCTATTAAATACCAAATACTGAATTAATTATTCAGAATAACAGCATAGGGACTTTAGGAACTAATTTGAAAAAAGGTAACGCTTAGGTACTTTAGAAAAAAAAAGGGATTTAAAGTACCAAAGGGTCTTCTGCTAAAAAGCCTGTATTATTCAAATTCTTTTATTACTTTTTAATGTTTTAAAAAATTCACATAGGCTTTCTTACCTCGGTGACAGATTCACTAAATTTTCTGCCCATGGTCTAGATCTACTTTCTGAAAATTTAAACACTCTTCTCATTAAGAAACATTGTGTCGTCATTTTATGAACATTCGTTTAGGGTTTTGATTATTAAGATATGGAATTTATTGGATCTTAACATAAGAAATTCTCTATTCATACACACTTTCAAGTTGTTTGAAAAAATTACACTTGACTTAACCTGCACCATTTTCCTATGTTCACATCCTGTTCATACCTCTTCCCTCTCTCTTTTTCTCTCAAATATGATTTTTTTCTATAAAAAATGTTTTTTATTAAAATTATAATAAAATCATTTTCAGCAGTACACCTCTCAACTAATTAATTATATTCCTTGATTGTGCTTGAATAGAAGAGATTGCTCTTATAGCAATAAGTCCTGTGTGTACAAATGTTCATTAAACATATATAAATAAAAACCAGTATAGTATCTCATAAGAACATGTATGATTATAGGTCACAAGTTCATAGTTCAGTTTGTAAATTTCTTTTTGTCTGATAAATAAAGAAATGTAATAACCTGAGTGCCATCTTCAATGGTAGTCGTTGTGATGGTCGGCGTCATGAATATGTTCCGTAGCATCTTGTACTTGGCTTCGTAAGGTGCTCTCTTCTCCTTCTCAAATGCTTCCAAACCTGCACAATTTAATATAAAAATGAGGTCATACAATACATCACTAACTAATAATGTAGAGCTAAGCCAGGAATGTTGAGACACGAATGACTGCTAAGATAAAAAGAATAGATCACGAAGAAAATCACAAGGTGCTTTCATCAACTGTAAAGTTTGGGAACAATGAAAATATAAAACGGACGGTGTAGATAGAAGGTTGGAGAAGATCAGATAGAAGGTAGAGATTTTGTTTATATAGGTTTTTTTGAGATATTAATGAAATGGATCTATGGGTTAGCCGAGAAGAGTTGTATTATGGAATTGTTAGATTGAGTTTGATTGAATTTAGGATTTACTGAAAAAAATAGGGTGTCACGTAACTCATCGACAATTATTTATACATGTAACTTACATATCCTAACGAGGAAGAATGGAACATCGTAGGATTAATTGATTCTTAAAAAAATATTGTATTGCTAAGAAATTATTTGCAAATTTTAAAACTGTTAATGTGTAAGTGTAAATAAAAAAAAATTATAATATCCATATAAGCAAGAATAATATTTAAAATCCACCAAACTTCTAAATATAGCGTATTTCTAATATATTACATGTCTTGTTTTGATAGCAACCTATGACAGTCATAATCTCCTCCTGTATGAAGATATTATTCTTGTTGGAAATGATAGCGTGGAGTAGAATATATGGCAGGAACAGTACAAGCGTGTTGTAGTCCCTCCGCATGCTGGGCAGCACCGTACGCAGCAGTTCTTGCACATCCTCACCCTCTATGAGCGATATTAATTGGCCAGCCCAGCTGTAACCATAAGAAACCTTCTGATAGACTACCTAGATAACAAGACAAAGTTCTGTGGCTTTATTATTGATGTATTGTAATATTTTTACAGAGGATTACTGTTTTACTAAATTTTATCACTACATTCATTATGATCATTTCACAGATTGAATCAACAGTATTCACTATATTATATTGTATTTCAAAAGAGAATGTCTGTAAACAAACCAATTTGATAGTTAAAACATGGTTGGCACAAATATATATTCATCAGTTGATGACTATTTACAAAACTCATTGTGTTATACCACAATATAATTCAACTATATACTATAATTACTACTTTAACTAAATAAACTGTCACCATAAGCAATGTTATAAAAGCCAGTGTTACATCATTATTTCACCAATATTTATTATGAGATTTATAGTTTTTTTTTATAGCGTTTCTTTTACTCTTATTTCGATGTATATTTTCAATGATTATTTTTAATGTTAGACCTATTTGTTTAGAAAAAATATCGGAAAAAGCTTTAAACATTTAGAAATTATTTCTCTAATTGTGAATGATTTATTATATGTTGGGGGGTTTGACCGAGAAGTTAAACAGACAGCTGCAAAGTCAGCAAGTCGTCATGTTAATCTTAAAAATGCACTTGTGGGGACAATTTCTGGTATAACAGGAATTGTATGCTGATTGCTACTAATGTCAAGAGATGGCTGGGACCCGAAATGCAATTGTAATTAAATTTATATATATTATAGGGAGTAAATGTAGTGAATATACAGTGATAATATCGTTACGACGCGTTTGAAACGTTTTCCAAAAAAACACATTATAACCGGCATAGTGTACTTAGCGGGAAATAATATAATGGTTGGGGCATTATTCTGAAAACCTATATCTATATAGCTTTGTAGAAGTAGTTAAAAGCAATATATGTATATCAATAATTGTGGCAAATGTAATGTTTACCTCGTCTCAAAACCATCAAAAAATGATTAAATCTTTATTTAAAATCGACATACCTGTATTATTTTGTATACTACTTGTATAATCTGAAAAACAGACCTTGGAATTCAATTAATAATGTTATTTTAACACTGTACTTTCATCAGACATTTGCAAAATTATCAAATTTATTAGAAAAAAATACAGATTTACGCTTACGAATTTTGTGACAATGGGTGAAAAAAATTAATTTTTTTTTATCAATTACAGCTGTAATTGATTAGGTAAAGCAAAGATATATCAGCCACAATACGAGTATGCATGCACTGATGATATAATACAATTTCGCATGCACTGTTCGAGCATTATAACCGAGACATATATGCGATATATTCTAATAATTGAATATGGATAAAAACTATGCCGGAACGGGACCATCAAAAGAAAACGTAATACATAGGATTACAAGTCACACAGGATTGCACTATAATTTTTATCCTCCATTTGGATATGTATGTTAGTTAAAAATAAATTATTAGTACTATTTTGAGGACAACCAATGCGGAGTCGTATGACGATCTGTCTATCAGTCTGTTGCATAAGACTCAAAAACTAATAATTGTATTGAAGAGGCCGTATATAATGTATGTAGGACTAACAATGTGTGCCTTTGTAGTGATAATATGAATTATTCCGAATACAGAGTTTGTATAAGTAGTTGCGACCCTCATTATTTATATGTTGGCACTGGGGTCACACTAATTATATCAGTATGTATATAGATTCAGGAGATCAAAAATATTTTTTCATTAATTCAACTGTATGGATACCAAATGAATGTGTTCAGGGAATGCGACCTACCAACATCACGGCGATTAGTCCACAAATCTAATTCTCATTGGAATATTTTCGGCTTTTGCCATTTTTATATATTTGTTCTATGAATTTTTGGCATTTCATAAAATTATTGAATTATTCTGTATTATATCAAGTTTGTTATATTATTGTGTGTTTTATTATAAGTGTTGGTTCAAGGGGTTATATTATAGGTGTATTATTTTTATGTTTATTTTTATTGTGTATTAAAAAAGGGTGGAACGTAACCAATTGGAATGGTAATATTTTCATCTCCAATGAAAAAATTCTCTAAGAACACTTTAAGTTGGAAGGAGAAAGACACCTTGATAAATATAATACATAGGAAAGAATATACTTAAGGAAAAGCATATTTATAAAAAGCGCAGTATGGCGCAATTGGAGAATAAAGATATTAAGATTGCCACCAAATCACTGTGAAATCCAATTAAGATGGTCTGGGCACAAATGAAAGGATATGTGGTGAAAGAAAACTACTATTCAAATAAACAATGTCACAAGACTTCGATATGATGCAATTTCATTAATAAGCTCTGCGGCATGACAAAATGTACAAATCATGAGCTCAAAGAAGACAAACAAAGGGTAGTGCTTGACAGTATAATAAATTTAATAAACAGATTTACAATTAATATTGGAGAATCAGCATTGACTCCTGCGATTTAAGGTGTACTATGGTCAATTTTTATCTTGACAATAATGTATTTCGCATTTTTTTTATATATTAATTTGTATTTTGTGTTTTAAGTACATTGTGGTGTATGCACTGTAGCATATTTTTCTGTGAGATAATAATGTATATTGTGCATTTATATACATTAGTAAATTTTACATCTTTAACAAATTATTTTAAAGATTAGCCAAACATAAATATTATTTTTTGTGATTATTTTGCATTAATTTTATTTTCTGTTTCCTAACTAACAGTTAATTAAACTACTATTATTGATATATTTAGGCAGTAAAGTATTTTTTGTTAGTATGCTAGAGTATATATTAGATAATTTGATGATAGGTTTGCATAGTGTGATTTAGTAGTAGGGAGGTGGCCACCATCAACTTTTTAAATATGGTAGTCTTTTCTCAAGCCTGGAAGAGTGTAAGAGGAAATTTGCTGGTATTATCATAAGTGTTTTAGGTAACAGTTATATTTATAAATTGTTCGAAAGATGGCATTTCACTTATATGAATTTCTCTTAAATATAAAATATAACCTATACAATCTAAATTATGTGCACATATAGCTTAAATGTGTACACTAATAACAAATTATATTTTTAAATCATGAATTCCAAATCAATTCATGTTAAATTACTAATGTGAATTTAAGAAAAAGGTTAAATTTTTTAAAACATTAAAAAATTTACAATACCTGGACTATCAACTTGGTTTGTTTACAAACATTCTCTTTTCAAATGGAATCGAATGGAGAATAGTTACATCTGAGTGACAGATTTGATTTTCTGTAAGTCTATAATATTGTGACTTTTGAGTGTGCAAGACTAATAGTAGGATAATTGACTTTGCTCAGTTCTCAATAAAATAATTCTAAGTTTAGGACTAATTATTGTCCTATAATAATCTTAGTTTTAGGAAAAAGTATTTTATATTACAGGATCTAAGAGTTTAGCTGTTCAAGAATTTTTGTGGAATGTATGAAAAAAAGGCTATAAAAATGTCAAAAGTTATCGAGTTCTGTGTAGGTATGTGTTTGTGAAATGGGCGTGCAGGTCTTGTCGCAAAGTGTGTATTTTCCAGAATTACAAACTAGTGGAAACGTTTACGCAAATGCGGGTAAAAAACTCTTATGAAGATCAATAACTTTAAGTCTAGAGTGTAGTGAAATTTTCATAACAAACATTTTTATGAAAATGGCCCTCAACAGAAAAAAAAAATAATCAGGAATAAGCATTTATTATCCAGAAAAGTCAGAGAGTTCATATAAATGGTATAAATCGGGAGCACCATACAACAGTTTGACCACAAACTAGCACTTCATCAAGATATCGCTGCGGAGAACAATCTATCTATATATGATCTATATATGATCTATATATGAAAGCAATTATTGGGCTTTTCAATAAAATAACAAAAATTTAAATCAATCCTTTCGTGACCAGTTTCGAAGGTGGCTGGCATTTTTAGAAGCAGTTATTATGCTATATTAGAAATTTTGAGTACTACTGTAGTCATCTTTTGAAAAAATTGAAGATTTTTGCCAAAAGTGAGGCAAAGCTTTAAAGCTATAAAAGAATTGGAAAAAAAAATTAAGCAGGAGAAGGAGATATTTTACGGTTTTCGATTTTTAAATGTCCCCTTAAAGACATGTATTTTAGCAATTGAGCACATGATAATAATGTTAATACATGTATATTTACGAGGGGGCGTTTTTAAGTTCGCGGAATGGAGTATAAGGAGTGAGAATAAAAATACAAAATGATTTTTCTTTTTCAATATATTCACCTGCTACCTTAATACATTTTTCAGATCTTTCAATTACCTTATATATACCTTCATAAAAAAATCTTTCGTCTTTGCCCGTAAAATAAGCTGAAACTGCATCCTTCTCTTCTTCATCGCTTGAAAACTTTTTCCACGAAGTTCTTTTTTAAGGTTTGGGAACAAATAATAATCACTGGGAGCCAGGCTAGGACTGTAGGGTGGGTGTTCCAAAATATCGAAGCCCACCTTGTGCAGGGCGGCCAAGCGCAACGCGGCTCATGTGAACGGGCGCGTTGTCATGCAAAAGCAGGACACCTTTGGTCAATTTTTCCCTTCTTTTTTCTTTGATTGCTTCTTTCAAAACACCTTTATCTTTATAATCCGTCAACAGACTGTTGCCATGATTTTTCCAGTCGACTGTGACACCTTAAACTTCTTGGGTGGTGGTGTGCTTTTTTTGTGCCACTGCATTGAGTCTTGTTTGGACTCAGGTTGGATTCGACTCAATAGTCCATCCATATCTTCACTACACACTAGGATCTACTGAAAAAAAAGGTCCAAAAACACGCGGAAAAACACTCCACGCGGCGTTGTTTTTGAGGCAGTGTGAGCATTCTCGACACCCATCTTGCTGACCTTTGTCATGCCAAGATGATCATGGAGAATTTTAAAAATTGTTGTATCCTATACTCCAACCATCTCTGCAAATTGTTTCTTCTTTAGTCTGGCATCTTCCAGTACTAATTTTTCAACTTTTTCAGTAATTTCTGGAGTAGTCATTTCGATCGGTCGACCGGGGCGTGGGTCGTCTCCAAATGAGTCTCTACCCTGTTTAAAGAGACTATGCCACTTGTAAACCATAGTTTTACAGGCAAGAGTTCCCGTAAATGAATGCGCTATCTCTTTCAGTATGGTTTGAACTGACTTTCCTTGTTGGTAAGGAACTTTATAATGGTGCAGTACTCAATTTTTTCCATAGTTCAGACTTTCTTCCAGATTGAGTTGTTTGTTCGTTGATAGTTCAAAGACTAATGACCCGATTGTGATAAAACTTGTTATTTATACTAATAATGAGTTACTTAACTAGCTATTATTCCGTTAATCACCTTTACCAATGGCCTACCTTTCTATTCCGCAAACTTAAAAATGCACCCTCGTATATCCAGCAGAATGCTCTCACTACGTGACTCCGAAATCAAAATAAATGTTTGTCAAGTATGTAACTCTGACTATAGATTGTTTGCTATTCCAATGTGATCGAAGACTACATAAATGAATAATAAAATGTTACAAAAGTGTTACATTTGAGCGCTGAACAAAAAGGTTTCTAAATTAGAATGATAAAAATTCTTATCAAAGGCAAACTATATTTTAATTCTAAGTAGTATATTTTAGAAAGAAAAATTTTGTTGTATTGTTGCTTTGAACCAACTCCTTAAACGATCATAAAGTGGATTTGCACCCCTGAACAGCCCTTTCCTTAGTATGTTTTCACAGAAGCTGTTGAAAATTGACAAATTGGCTATTGAAGAATTCTCGTATTGAATCTGTGAATTTATTATAATTCCACCAAAACTGAGGACATTTCGAGGTTGACGTTTTATATTCTGTTCTCCCTTGTCAGTCTTCTTAACCCCAAACACATGTCTTCTATAAAAACTGCTTTTTTGATTGTCTAAGCCGTTAAACTTTATAATCAATCAATTTTTGAATGAATTCATCATCAATAAACATTTGAATGAATTGTTTCAAAGTTTTTTTCATGAAAATATTTCAAATTAGTAAATAACAGACATCTATTTTTCTACTGATTATTAAAATTACCTTGATCTTAAATTCATCATTTAAACTAATATAATAGTAATTAAAAACATGTTGGAACAATCATTATAACTGAATATCAAGTCATAGAACAATTATAATCTTAACTACAAATGCTGTAAATAAGGGTGTGAAAAAGAAACTTAACCTAAGTTTTATTTTTCAAAACTGAATTTCTCTTATTAAAATGACTAGTAAGTGAAACAATATCTTAATTCCTTTATGTATTTCTTCCACACCAAGTCTAGCGTTTTTTTATTGGGCACCTTCTCCTTTTTTAGAGTTTGTACACATACTTGTACGCATTTCAGATTACATATTTAAGTTTCTTATTAACGTAAATTTTCTACATCTCTCCACGACGAGAAACTGCATGATAATGTTGCCTCTATGCAATTAATAACTTTTAGTAACTTTTTCCTGACAAGCAAAAATCTTTTCTTAGTGTTCCTAATTTTCCATAAAGTGGCCACCGTGAATAAGTAAATTGATAAGACATATGGAGCTTACACTCTAGCACTCGAGAAGTACATAATTCTTAGTATTGAAGAAGTTGAAGAATAATAAATGTGAGATTTGCAGAGTAAAAAAAAATTTTTTAAACTTTTTGTACAGATAATAAATCAACAACAGATGAATCATTGGAAATGTATAACACTCACTTAAATGCCCATTCAGCAAATGTTGAGGCATGTCTGGATCCAAACAATGGGTGAGTTGTTTTCGGTCGAGTTGGGAATGCCAACGTGTATCTGTCAAAACGTTCATTGAAGTTAAATGTTTTATTAGTATTTTTAACTTAATTTACAAGATATTGCAGCTGGTAATATTTAAATTCCATTTGGATTCAAAATATATATTTGATAAGAATTCGCAATAAGTGGTTTAAAAACTTGCCTCGAGGAGAGCAATGGCAGCATAATCTGGTGCATGTTGTCAGGAAACTTCTCCCAGATGTCCTTGTTCTCACCGTTTGGGTTGATATCATACATCTTCAGAATCTCTTGGATGGTTAGAGCATAACAGTCCATGTTCTGTAAAGCATATCAGTACTTTAATCTATATTTACATAATTTTTTTTCACTTATATACAGCAGAATCCACTTACAATGACATCAAAGGGAAATAACAATTAGGTTGTTTTATTATAAGTCTAAGTGGAAGTCATATAAAGTATTATATACATTTCGTTTAATAGACAGAAAAAGGACCACAATTTTTATGAATATGTTACATTTTTTAACTTAATCAAACATAAGAACTTAGAAACTCATTAAACATAGAATTAAGATGTTTTTTATTTCAGACATTGATTAATTTTTGTCTGCTTTATTTAGATTGTAATAACAGTCTCTAACACTATTGGACAAAGAAGACATTGCGTCTTTAATACTGTCATTTTCGATGTTGCTGTGAACGAATTGTGATAACAAGTCTACAGCTTTGAGAGCCTCTGCTCGCTAGGTGTTAACTCTTCTTTGACCTCTTCCTCTTCCTTAATATTTTCATGTTGCTCATTAGCAATATTCTGTGTGATGTTATGATCTGTGGGTTTTTCAGATACGAGAACAGCAGTATTAACGTCAATGTAATTGTTCCACATTCCTGGTGATGCTAACGAGCCTGAATTTAGATTTTATCATCCACAAAGATAGCAAATCATCTTCATCATCAAATTTAGCGTCAGAAACATTTTCAGTGGTTTATTGAGACGATGAAGCAGAATTTTGGACAAATTCAGCGTGTTTGTAGCAATTATGAATTGTGAAATTTTATGCCAGGTGTCATAAACCATTAAAATTGCATCTTGAACTGTTATTTTTGTAGAGGGGTTTAACCAAAATTAGAATCTAAGCACTCAATCATTTTAGGCATAAGTGTTTTCCTAAAATTTCCTTTGAGTGCCCATATTACATCTACTGATCCATAGGTTGCAAGACTGATGTTGCATTTGGTGGAAGCAAAGCAAGTGTTGTAGACTTCAACTCAGTAAATTTTGGATGCGCCGGACAGTTATTAACAAGCAATAAAATCTTTTTCTTCTTCTTCATCAAATTGCAATTCTAACCATGAAAGTTCTGATGTTATTTGTTTAATCCGCTGACAATGATTTAACAACACTGATACATCTTGTTTTTTGAGATTTTCCTATAATGAGCAATTTTTTTTCACCGTGCCGCTCATATTTACTGCCACCATTATGGTGATTCTATGCTTCGACAACTTGCCACCACAACAATTCTTGTTTCAAAGTTCTGTAAGGTACTAATTTGTATAAAAGGCGAGTTTATTATGGATTGAATATTTCATCATCAGAAAATTGTTTTTGTAGATTTGGCCAAAGAGTCGTCAACCATTCTGTTATAGGATTTTGATTAACAGACTTTGTCTAGATTTAAAACGATTGATCCAGCTTGTACAACATTTAAAATAGACGCTATCAAAATATGATAGAGAAAAATTTGCCTTTTTTTGTAACATTGGGTCGCTGATAGGTATTCCTCATCATCTTAAACCACCGTAATAAAGCTCGGTCAACATTTCCCTGTGATGATTTGTGGAGTCTCTTTGGTTTTAAAATGTTTGAAGGATTCCTTAATTTTGTTCTTGTTTTTAAAAACCATTGATATTTTCGAATGGCCAACACCAAATTCCTTTGCTAGAGGAGTGTTTGATTCTCCATTTCCGAGTTTGCCTATAATTGCATGTTTCTCTGTTTTTTTTTTCTTTACTATAATGGTAGATGCCTTATGATGTTGCAATCATTTTCCGTGTTACATCATTAATGAACACATAACACTACACTAAAAATTCATCACTGAGGATCAAAACAAAAACAAGCCACAGAATACATGTAATAGGGTTAGGGTGGGAGGAGTGCGGCATTGAGTGAAAGGGGAAGGAAATTAATATACAACTAATGCTGGTCACAATAACCAGACCTATTTTCGTAAAAATAAGTCATTACAACATTAACCATACGTCCACTATATACGAAGTCATTTCTGTGAATCTTTGTTCCATAAAATTTTATTTTAATACCAAACTTCGCAGTACAATTACGTCATAATAAACAGTTAGCCATTACATGCACAGATATAGTAAACAGATTCTACTGTATTACCGATCGAACTATACAAAGTAAGAGCTTTTAGTGGCCTTTAAGTTATTGAAAATATAGAACTGAAAGGAATATAAATTATTACATCAAAATTTGCCAGGAAGTGGTACAAGTAGTTTTAATGTCACATTCTCAATTCACAGACCTGCAATCTCAGGATCCACAATTTTATTTTAAATAAATAAAATTAAACTTAGAAGTTTGTTCTGGTTATAATCTGAAACCACTGAATCATAAAAATCTCATAAAAAATCATAAAATCTCATAAAAAATCATCAATCATAAAAATCAGAAAACTCATAAAAATTTATGAGTTGAAACTTTAATGTGTACATAAAAGAAGAAAATATAATGTCCACACAAGGAGAAAGCGTGGATTTACTGCTTTATTTATTCAGTAACTCATTCTTGAGTTCTTGGGGAATTATAAACTGTAAATTTTTATATTATTCTGATTTACCGGTGCAAGAAAGTAGATTATAATATAATCTCCTTGTCTTTCAAATATCGACTATATTTTATGTTAATATAAGAGAATACACTATATATATATATATATATATATATGTATATATATATATGTATATATATATATATATGTATATATATATGTATATATATATATATATATATATATATATATCTTATATTACTGAATAAATAAAACAGTAATCCAACAGTAATTTATGTATAATAATATGAGTGAATTCAGCAGGGCAACAGAATCTTTGTTTCTTATAGTGACCTCATGAAAAATGAAAATACATTTAATTCAAGAATTTTTTATCTATTCAATTTTATACCTTCGTGTCATTCTCATACTGGCAGGCGCGCGTGAGCTCTACTAGTGCAGCAGTCGCAAATATAGGTTGTGTCAGGGTAAAGGGGAAAGGCTGAGCCTGTGGTTGTGAGTAACGCCTTGGCAGTAGTCCCATTTCTAGTGCACCAAGCTGGCCAAGACAGCGTGCTGACCACATCTGTACACGCTCATCGCTTTCTGTGCACACTATAAAGTTACAATTCTACATATTTTGTTTTTGTAAGAAATTACCAATTTGTCATAAGTGGATTCACACTGCAATACCTGAGAACTCTGAGAACAATCCAAGTTTTGTGAAAATACTTATTATTTGTCTTGAGTCTGTTACGTTATTAATAAGAGAGTGTTTACCAGTGTCTTGTATATATTAAGCTGGTTAATAAAACCATGTGATTTTCCTGAAGGCTAGTATTAGGAAATTTTATGTACTTGGAAAAGTAGCAAACTTCAGTCATAATCTTTTGGTCTCTGGTAAGGCGATATTTTAAGGTAAACTGTAAAAAATATTAAGTAATTTTTGGTTATGGAAAGTAGACAGTTAAAAGAAATATATGCAGAACAGTATATATTTTTTATTTATTAAAACAAATGGAATAAAAGTCCAAAAAAGTATAGGAGCAGGAAACATTGCTTCCAACTTTACTTGCGTAATAAAAGCAATTGTCGAGGCCCTACGAGAGTATATATCTCTGTGCGATGATGACAAAACTAGTGGACTCGTTATCTTCTGCGATTCTAAAGCTGCCCTGGAAGCGATACAAAATAAAAATCACAAAGTCGTGCAGGATACTCATCATCACTTTGATTGAAATTTGTCACCAAAGAAAAACTTCACATGTGGGATAGAATAAAATGAGGATGCAGATAGGTTAGCGAAAGAGGCCAGAAAATTAAATTCTGAAGGTCTAAACGTAATAGTTAGACTATTTCCACTCAGGACCGAACACCTAAGTGGAATGACTATAAATACAAATGGTACTAGATCCTATAAATCATGTCGAAATTGTCTAGGTGAAGAACTCAACCCCGCAGCACAGTCTCAATGCCCAGCCATCATTAATAGCCTAAAGGTTATTGATGAATTTAAATTCTAGGGAAATCTCTACAACAAAGTTGTGGATATTGCCAAAGTTGTGACCACGGACACAACAAAAACCAAGTAACCATTTATTAAAAAGCTCAGTATATATATATATATATATATTTATATATACAGTGGATTTCAGAAGTTGTAACATGAGCAATGTAGGGATAATAATAAACAGAATACATTTTTACATACAAGTGTTTTATTATAAAATACTTTAAAGAATTTTTATTTTTACAATAATTTTTTTAAACAAACGTGTAAGATTTGTCTGTTTAGTTTTCTTTCTCTGTAATAATGTACAAATCATTCAAGGTGTCCTGAATAATAGGAAGACCTTTATCGTCTTCTTTTTTATCTCCCTTGTCTTGGGGTGTAATTACACATTCACTAATTTCACCATCATTCAGGTTACTTGGTAGTGACTACTTGATTGTCAATATTAACACAAGTTTCCCAATCTGCCATGCTTGTGTGTCTGCCATGCCATGCTTGTGTTGTGTGTTGTGACTTCATATTTTAATAGTATTTTTGAAGTTTTGTTTCGAAGTGGCAATGCCAAAATTGGTAGTAGAGATTTGATATTTGTTAAAAGAAAAAAAAAATGATTTGACGTCTGTTGTTGTCTTCAAGAGAAAATGTGTTAGAAATTGATTAGTTAATAGCATTTAATGTTCTTTTTTTTTCGATTTAACTCACAAGCATATTTTAAATAATTAGTGGAAGCTACTACCAACAATTGGTGACGCCGATTTTCAAAAAAAAGTATAAAGAAAAAAACGAAAGTAGAACTGAATTACCCGAACTCCACAAAGTGAGCATCAAGTACCTCCTTTTTGGATAGATTGTCCTGAAATTTGGTTCTACCAAGTAGAGGCACAATTTTAAATTAATGGAATAGTATCAGAGGAAACAAAATTTAATTATTTGGTGTCAATGAGTTGGGGAATATGAAACCAAGCCAACTGTTACAAAAGTTGAAATCGGTAACAAAGTCAGATGTTTCTGAAAATGTAATTAGAACGCTATGGTTGAAAAAATTGGCCTGACTTTATAAGAAATATTATCTATGAGAAATATTAATATACAAGTTTGCAATCATGGCTGACAAGATCGCAGATATGAATTAATAGAAAGATATTTGTACTTTATCTGCTGGAATTTGTATTTTATCTCGAATTCAGAACTTCTGTTAAGAATTCAGACCCTAGAACCACAAATAAAGAAATTAAATATTGAGCACATTTCAAGACCCCGATCTCAAAATAATAAAAGTTTAAGAGGATGATCTCGTAACAGTTCAAGAAAAAGATTTAATCCTCGTGGAAAATACTGTTTTCATCACTTTCATTTCGGATCAAAATGTCATCCCAAAAAGTGTACTCAGCCTTGCAGTTAGATTAATAAGAATAATCAAAGTTCGGAAAACGCCAACATGCAGTAAAGAGTGCGGCAAACTCTCCTACTGATTTCAGGAATGGTCGCAAATTTGTTTATTTGTGAAAGATAAACATTCGACAATGCGCTTTTTAGTAGACAGTAAAGCAGACTTTAGTATTATTCCCGTGACGACTCGTGACAAATAATCCAGTGATTATAAATTACGTGCAGCAAACGGCACTGAAATAAAAACATATGGGATAAAAGTGTTAATACTTGATTTGGGACTTTGGCTTGAATTTCAATTTCCATTTATCGTGCCAATATAAATAAATGTATTCTAAAGGTATTTTTTCCTTAACAAATTTAAATTAATAATTGATTTGCATAAAAAGACTCTGATTGATGAAGTAACTCAACTAACGGGACTGGCGAAATTGCTTCCATAAGAGAACTCAAGTGATATTGTTACAGTAAATACTTCAACAAAATTTTATACCCTTTTAAAACAATATTCAGACTTATGCGAACCAAATTTGTTCCCATCAGGTTTAAGAGTTAATGTTTAAAATAATATTATGACACATGGGTAACCGGTGCATTCTAAAACAAGACCAATTCATGTTGGATAATAACGTAATAAGACCATCAAGTTCTCAATGGACAAGTCCTATTCATGTGGTGCTTAAAAAAGATGGTACTCTTCGCCCATGCGGAGATTATCGATAACTACATGATAGAACAGTTCCTGATAGATATCCTATTTCTAGGATTGAAGATTTTCATCACATTTTAAAAGGTACAAATATTTATTTCAAAATAGATTTATTTAAAGCCTGCTACCATGTGCTTATTTCTGAGGAAGACAGATGTAAAACTGCAATAATTACTCCTTTTGGATTGTATGAGTTAAATGTAATGAGTTTTGGTTTGAGAAATGCACCAGCAACGTTTCAAAGATTCCACAATTAATGAAACTACGTGATGTAGTATTATTTCTACTTTCTTTGAATTCTTTACCACGACCTAGGTTTTCTTGTATTACAACATCTTCAGGTGGGCTATTAGCAAAGATCCAAAGATTTATTTTTCAAAGATTATATTTAGAAACTCTCCAAAGTTTCAAATAATAAATATAGTTTTTTTTCGAATCTAAATTTTGTTTTCCCCTAATCTAGATTTTGATTGCATATACTAGTGAAGGACAACACAGAATCCATTTGAAGTTAGTTTTTGATAGATTAAATGACTATGGACTTCGCATTAACGTTTCTAAATCCACCTTTGGCACAAAAGAAATAGAATTCTTGGGTTATTTAATTTCTCATCAAGGTTCACAACCTCTACCAGACAAAGTTCAAACAACTATAAATTACCAACTTCCAACAACTGTTCACGAGCTTAGAACATTCTTCGGCCTTATTAATTTTTTTCGGCAAAGCTTAAAGAATGCGTCTAAAAACCAATATCTTCTACACAACTACCTTAAAGGAGCGTGGAAAAAAGATAAACGAAAAATACAATGGACAGGTGAAGCTGAACAAACAATTTCAACGATGCAAAGATGATTTAGTCAATACAACACTCTTATATTTTCCGAATCATGAACTACGACTATCACTATATACAGATGCATCAGATTCAGCGATTGAGGCAGTACTTCAAAAATTTGAAGATAATGGCTGGAAACCTATTGCATTTTATTCCAAAAAGCTAAACGAAGCACAAAGGAATTACTGTACTTATGATAGGGAATTACTAGGAATTTACCTTTCCATCAAATACTTAAAATTTTTACTGGAAAGAAGAACATTCAAAATATTCACAGACCATAACCTTTGCTTTTAAACTAAAACCAAAAAAAGAGTCATCTTGTGAACTTAGACATTTACAATATATTTCTCAATTTTTGACAGATATACAACACATAGAAGTTTGAGACAACATTGTTGCGGATACTTTATTTTGAATTGAAGAAATTTCCTTGATTAACTACGATAAAATAGCAGATGAACAAAATATGGATATAGAATTGCAGAATTTGAAGACATCAGCAAATCCTCTGAAGTTCAAGCAGTATCCGCTACCTTCTGGGAAGTCTTTGTGGTGTGAAACTTCAACAAATAATATCAGACCATATATTCCAGAAAGTTATCGAGCATTATTTAGCATTTTTCATCTGTGAAGCTCTTATCGTCTAAATTTATTTGACCAAGTATCCATAAAGATGTACAGCTCTGGACTCGGTCTTGCATGGTTTGCCAAAAAAGGTAAAATTAATCGATACATAAAATCAAATTCTGGTGAATTTCAACTTCCTTCAGAAATATTTAGTGATGTACAAATTATATTATTGGAAATATTTACTGTCTTACTTGCATTGACAGGTACTCAAACTGGATGGAAGTTATTCCACTTAATAACATTTTGGCAGAGAGTCACCAAAGCATTTCGCCTAGTTATACATCGTGGAGCACAGTTTAGTTTAGAGTTGTACAACGACCTATGAAAAATGTGTGGAATAAAATTGCAACATGCAATTGCTTACCATCCCCAAACTAATGGGATTGTCGAGCTCCTCCATAGATCTATTAAGACTGCACTAATGGCACACAATAGCATGGTCTGGAGTGAAACACTTCCAAATGCACTTTTTGGCTTACGTGCAGCTATGCAAGAAGACTTCGCATATACCGTGGTTTACGGATGATACCTGGAGAATTTTTCCAAGAATCCAAAATTACAACTACTGAGATCTTTTCAAATCAATTACAGAAAATGACCAAGAACTGTTAAGAAATATAGTCAAGATATTCATTCCGAAGTACATAAAGACAACTACTCATGTTTTTGTATGAAAAGTAAGAGCGTAGAAACAATTTGAACCCCCATACGAAGGTCCATTTCCGGTAACTGCCATAAGTAAAAAATATTTTACGCCACAAAATTAAAGGAAACAGGTTACAGTCTCAATCGACAGATTAAAACCTGCTTATATTTTGCAAGAAAATGTTCCGGACATAAGTAAAGATTTTTTTTTAAATTCATCGACTTTACACAAATGTAATGAAACTAAAGAAACTCTGTACCTAAATCAAAAATAACTTTTGCTAAACAAAGTCGTTCAGTATGAACAATAAGAATGCCTGTCAGATTCAAAGAATAATATTGTGTAATGTGTAAATAATTATATCTTTTATAATATTTCATATTTAATTGTCATATTGCATTCCTCCTGTTACATAACTTAGTTACTGGTAGGAGAGTAATGTGAAGTCATTGTGTTTACTTTATACTTTAATAGTATTTTTTAAGTTTTGTTTCAAACTGGCAATGCCAAAATCAGAATGTAGAGCAGGAGTTCCCAACCAGGGGGGGGGCGCGCCTCCCAAGAGATATGTCAAGGGGGGCGGAAAGCGTTTGTATTTTAGAAAGAAAAAACAAAAAATATATAAACAACATTAACAAATAACATTACAATGTAATGTTTAATTTACATGCATAAAATTAATGTAATTAAAAAAACAAACTACGAAATTAATAAAAGTAAAAAAAACAAACTACAAACTTGCGAAAAATTTGACGTTTTGGTGTACATTTTTTGTTGAGAATTGTGTCTCACTGTTAAAAGGTAAGTTTGTGTATTTACGAACTTCAGTTACCAATTTTATATAATTTACTAAATCAAAGGGGGGGCATGAAAATATAATTTATAGTCCGGGGAGCCTTAACAAAAAAAAGGTTGGGAAACCCTGATGTAGAGATTTGACATTTTTTAAAAGAAGAAATAAAAATAATTCGACATCTGTTGTTCTCTCCAAGAAAAAATGTGTTAAAAACTGATTAATTGATAGCATTTAATAATCTCTTTCTTTCGATTTAACTCACAAGCGTATTTTAAATAATTAGTGGAAGTTACTACCAATCCTTGTTTTCTCAGAAGACATTGTAGCCAGTTGTGCCAATGGTATATTGTCCAATTCGTCATCAGAATTGTATCCAGTTGTTGTAATAAACGAAGATTTTCAGAACCCCGGATGAAGAAAAAATTTTTTTATTGTATCTGGTGTGACTATTCTCTACATTTCAATGATCCAGAAGATTAAGGGAAAATGGGGTAGCATTCTTTTCATTATGGTCTATCATTTTTTGTACTAGAATCTTTCTAAAATGGCTTTTAAGGGTTTTAATTATCTCCTGATTAATAGGCTGAATCACTGATATAGTGTACGGTGGAAAAATGTCAGTATTATGTTGAAAATATTCTCAATTTTAGGATGAGCTCGACAATAAATAAAATGATCTTCTTTTTACTTCTTAGCTCAGAGTTCCATTTATACAAAAACTTTTTGAAAATTTCTGACGTCATCCAGGCTTTTCTTTGTTTCATAATCAACAGGTAACGTTTGACATTTTTGAAACATTGTGATTTCTGCGCCTTGCCTATGACCAATAACTTTCATTTTTTTCCGTTCATACTGGAAGCGACAAGTACGGTGATTCTATCTTTTGTTAGTTTCCCACCTATACATTTATCACTTATAAATTTTAATGTCCTCTCGGGGTTAAAAAACAGACCCGTTTCATCAGAACTCCAAATTTGGTTATCAGCGTAGCCCTCACTCAATACTGGTAAAACTGTTTTCAGGCAATTGCTACAGTTATTTTGGGAAACATTGGCTTCTCCATAAACTTTACCGAGTATACTATTCTGACATTGACGAAATCGGTATATCCAGCTTTCAGGACTTTCCAAAAAGTTTGGCAAAATGATTTGCTTTTTCTTGTAAAAGGTGACTATTCAAAAGTATGTTTTGACTTCTTTGATCTTTGAACTACACCAGAAGTGCACTTTCGATAGCTTGATGAATTGGTTTATGATTTTTATTGATCTTTAAGTATTTTGATGCCAAACACTTCAATATTTCAGTGGGTTTTTCCACATCGTTGAATTTGGGAAACATGACATTTTTAGTTCTTTAGACAAGTCCACATTGCTTTCATAATTTTACAGCCTATAAATTATTGTCACTTTTTTTTCAACAGTAAACGCACGTTAACATTTGACTATTGGTGCACTAATAACAATTCAACGAAACATAGTTAACGCTAACAAAGTTCCTTTGTAACTGATCCTTGCCGTTTAGTTGAGTAATACTCGCAACAAGCAATAAGATCACTGTACCAGCTATTGGGATTTTTGTAAATCCCCTTGTTTATGTGTATTTGATTGTAAAGAAAAAGTAAGAAGTTCATTGAATGAATTTTTGTGTTTTGTTTCCGAGCTGATCTGGTCGTAATATCAGTATGGGACTTCTAAGAATTCGGTCATAAATTAGTCACTCAAACTAGATTCTATATTGAAAGTAATCTTTATATCTCATTCTTCATAGCCGAAAATAATTTGTATAGAAAATGTACTTTAAAT
The DNA here is from genome assembly GCA_039881145.1 of Druceiella hillmani. Taxonomy (NCBI): domain Eukaryota; kingdom Metazoa; phylum Arthropoda; class Insecta; order Lepidoptera; family Hepialidae; genus Druceiella; species Druceiella hillmani. Next base: position 185,576 of record JAYKKI010000125.1, on the reverse strand, counting down.
TCAAGGACAATAGATGTGATGTAATAACCAGCAGGTAGTAAGGAAAATGTTTTCCTCTGTATTTACATTTATCTGTATACAGTAGTTAAAAACAAATGTAGAATAACAAAATTTTTTTTTCATTTTGCACTGGCCATCTGTACCAGTATACGTAATTTGAAAAAAAAATTTCAATTTAATTTTATTTAAGACTTTCATTTGTTTCTTGTTATCTGTTAATTTCTTTATTGCGTACAATATTCAATATTGAGTAGTTTCTTAATATTAATATTCAATATTAAGAAATTTTGAAATAAACAATTCGTTTTTGATGTTTTTCTCATAAAGTTGTCATCGTTGCATTAAGGGAACATTACTTAACAAATTTAAGTGACAATCAGCTAATCAGCAATCTGATAATTAAATAAGTCATAGAATTTTCTTTAGTGGCAGTATTTGCTGCGAGCATAAAATTACTGAAAAATTGCATGTACTATTCCTATCACTTAATCAACTCAGTGTCTGATTCCCATAAAGTGATAGATGTTTTGTCTTGTCAAAAAGAGTGACGAATGGATTTTGTATACAAATAAATGGCGGAGAAGATACTTTCCTGTTAATTTTTTTTTAAATAAACTTCCACTGAAATTTTTCACAAGCTGCTGCTGTATATATATATATATATATATATGTGTGTGTGTGTGTGTGTGTATACATATATATTTATTGTTTGTATACATAAACATATGCACTATGAAATGGTGTAGTGAAGAAAATAGTTAAAAGGTAGAAATGCTTTGTGAGTTTTTTGTTTTCAAGATGCTCATGCCAACTCAAGTGGCCATGATCAGGCTGGTCAATTAATTGAGCCTTAGTGTATGTTAACTGACCAGCCCGATAATGGTTTTAGCTTATTGCAAAGTACCGATTCGATCAGCTATATGATGCAAAAAATCATAGGTATTTTTAAAATTGAGAAAATAATGTAGAAATAAAACATGTAGCAAAAATTATTGTATCAGTTGGGACTATTTTAAGGCAGTATCCTTTTCATAAAGCAGCCTGGTAAACTTAGGGAAAAACTGACTACGATCCTACTGAGTATCTGGAAACACAATGAAGAACAATTTTTGTCTCAAAAATATCTTAGAACATGGCTTTATAGACAAAAAGGGCATATTGTTTATATACCGCAATGTTTTTTTACAAGCTAAAAACAAATAAATTTTATGCTTACATTTATTCAAATGGTCCAATAAATTAACAATAACTGGATCGATAGTCTTTCCGCAAAAGATGGCATTGTGAATTTCCTTACGAGACTTTTGAAGTAATCGATCAATACATTTCATTGCGTAATATCGCATGTCGCTTATATCCTGCTCCAGGTATTTTGAAAACCATTTCACCTTCTCCAAAAAATTTTCTGGTTGAGTCATTTTTACATGTTTGCTTATAACACTCTTGACTCGATCTGACACATCTGATTCCTCGAGAAAAAATAAATCTGGAATGTACGTACTAAGTAGATTCTCATTATTCAATATGAGGAATTGAAATATTTTATTTATTTCTACTGGGGCATGACTCAATTGTTGCAATAGTGCCATAGATAATGTCGGTAATAACGGACCTAGAGTTATAGTGTCTATGTTATGAATAAATGCACTCCAAGCTTGGGCGAGAATTTTCGGAAATTCTTCAACCAAAGATAATGCAGACCGTAGAGTAGCTAGTACTTTAAATCTTAATGGAGTTATATATTTAGAACCCATCAGTTTTATGATATCTGGAAAACTTTGCAACGCATTTCTCTTCACTGATAATGCAACTTTAGCATTAACCAATTTATTATCAAAATATGCGAGGACACCAAGGAATCTAGGCTCGATAAATTCTGCTATTTGTGACATTGTTAATGATTGAGCGGTACTTGAGGGAATTGGTTGATCCGGATCATTTTGGGCCAACCACTTACAGGATTTTAAAACCTTCTCTGGTCCACAGCAATATTGCAAAAGTAGTTCTGTTAGTATCACGCGGAAGTGTCTCTTAATTAAGTTTGGTATTGTCATTCCGGTCATGTTTTCTATGAGCTGGAATGTTGTAGAAGCCACTTCGCCACTTTCATGCAAGTAAATGTAAGTATATATGTGGGGGAATCTTTCGATGATAAAATCACTGGGCGTGCATTGAATAAGGGATGATATTTCTTCAATCATTGTCTTGACATATTTAATTTTTGTGTAAAAAGGTAAAAGGTATGGTAAAAAATGATGTACATCTTTAGACATGAAATCTCGGTAACCAACAAATCCAAAAGCTCTCACAACCTGAAAATAAATTATCACAGTATCACTAAAGTTACTTCTAAAATTTGTACCGGAATGTTTATGGTGGTAAGCAGAAATTTGTTAATTATTACCTTCAATATAGATGAAGCATATTTTTGTCCATTGCATAAACTGCATGTGACAAATTGCCTGCAGTAATCCCTCTTATACTGATGATATATTTTGTTTGGGTATCCTCCGTGAGTCTCGCAGATCTGCTGCAGATATAAAGAGGCTTGGGAGCCCAGTGTGCACTGTGGATGCATTATAAAAAATATGAGAAGCTTGGTGCTCGGCAAGATTACTCTCTTTTTAGTCACCATGCCGAACTTCCTTATGCAGTCAAGTGTAATATTCTGAAGAGCTATGTTATTAGTGTCCAGACTCGTTTTTGTGATTGTGAGCAGCATATTGGAACATGTACTAAACAGAGTTTCTTTTTTTGAGTCATCCATTTTTTCATCAGACTGAAATGTGAAGAATTTGGTAAGAATACAATCAGAATTTCAAAGAGTAAACACAAATGTCACACTATACATATGTGAAAACTTTAAGCTATCAAAATTCCTGAAACATCCTTGCATCCAGAAACATTCCAGAAACATCCGTGATGGCTTAAAGTTTCCACATTGCCATAGACTACGTAGTACACGATAGCTTAAAGTTTTCACATTTATGATAGCTTAAAGTTTTCATATTGCCATAGACCACATAGTATGCACATATGCTGAATAATTGTTGATGAATAATAATGTCAACGTAGTTGGAGTCTTTAGTCTGGGCAAATCCACGACGAATCCTGACAAAACTATTACAGAAAAGTCTAAAGAAAAACCTGCTACAGAATTTATATATTTTTATGGATAAGCCATGGTAACATTTGTAAGTTAAAAAAAAGTGCATGTAATAAAACAGATAAAGTTTATTTAATTAGTTTAGGTAATTTATTAATCCTCATTAAAATAAGTATCATAGACATTTTAAGCAATCTCGATAGATAAAAATTGACCGTTGCCAATTTGTAGTTTGGATTAGTAGTTTAAAAGAGAAATTAGAAGATTTTTGGAGGTAAATAAAAGTAGAACTACAATTTAGATGGCTTTTAGTGCAACTATCCACTCATGTAGATGAGAAATGGGTGAGTGAGAGAAAACGGGCGTCCTTGACCCATCACGAGCGTGTCATATTGAGTCATTTTTATATTTTTGATAATTAAAATAAAGGTTAACATTACGTTCATGAAAAACAGACACATACCAAAAAACATATATTTAATAACTTGAATGTATCCATATGACATCAGGGTGGGCTGCTTTATATCTAAAAATTTGTCCTGTACACTTTATAATTTGGATAAATTGTTTAAGAGGAATTAAAAGGATTTTAAATGTATTTTGATGATGTTCATTGCGATGTATTTAAACACGCAGATGAGGAACACGGTGGAGAAATAGACATGCTTGGTGTGAGAATATTACAAGTGCCTCATGTTGCAGTATGTCATATATTTTTAAAGTAAAATAAAGTACAGGACTACATTAACCAAAGAAAAATACATATCAAAAAGTTTCAAAATGATTGAATTGCACCTGTATGAAGTCGGAGTGGGTCGTTAGTAAGTTAGTATATAGTTAATTTAAAATGAGATAGTATTTAAAAGATCAAAATTTATTATCTATGAAATATTATTTTGCACTCTTTTCGATTTCAAAACAGATATGTTACTAAATCACATGAGTTATTATCATAGAATTACAGTGCTAAACTTACCAAAATGTTATTAACATATGTTTTTATTACTGGTACAACCTTTTCCAAATTTTCAACTTTTGCAATAAAATTAGCAGAGCATAGACTGTAAATGTTATGTTGTGAACAAGTCACAATCAGATTTATTAAATTGTTAACATCATAAGCATATAATTTCTCCTTTAAAAATTTTTCAAATAGGCTCATAATTCCAACTTGTGCTGTCGAACTTATAGTTACACTACTATCAAACTTCCACAAAACTGACAAGTCTGTGATACTGTTTCTTCCGTGGCATTTCAAACATATCAATCTCATATCTAATATTTCAGATCGGTGTATATTATGAGCTGGAATATACTTGCTAAGCGATACAGCTTGAACCAAAGTAGTATCACCTAATGCAATGCAGATAATAATTGGTAGTTTAAGTATAAGTTGTTCTTGCACATTTTCATCTCCATTCGATAAAGCTGGATACAAATATTCAGACACAAGTTTGCTTGGATTGAACATTTTATTAAAAAGTAGAAATGGAGAAATTTGTATAACCTGTAAATAACAATAATTTAAAATAAATCACATCTAAGCTTTCTGTAAATTATTAATAAAATATACAAACAAAAAAATACTCACATATTTATAGAAATCATTGTTTTTTACCCTTGACATGGACCTTAGTAAAGTCGAGACATATTTCTTCCATTCACCATCAAACTTGACTGTACAAACTAAATTTTGAAGTAACATGTTCTTGAGAACTATTCTCTGTAGACTCACATTTTGTGATAAGTGGTCCAAATTTCCAGAAGTATTATTAATATCCAAGCATGTTAAATTCAAAATTGTTTTGAATTGAAATGCATTACATATCATTACTACACCTAATAAAACATCCATCATAACAGAAATCAAATGTTCATCGGATAAAAGACCATTTTTATGTGTAGTGAACATTTTAGTCAACGAATTCAATATGGATGATACAAATTCAGTCGGATATAAGCATTTAAATATTATTCTATTTGGGTTCTTACTTTTTAATGCTAAATTATATTCAACTTGTGCACAAGTTAATATTTTTAAAATTGACCTACATTTATTGATATGTTCTTTTATTACAAATTTGTCTAAATTTTCAATCAATGTGGCATCTAATATGGTACATGCTTCACATAATACTCTGTAACTATAGCAATTACTTAGTTGAGTCAACATATTAGTACTTTCATAATCAATATTGACAGCATAACTAATTATTTTTTGTTTAAAATAGTCTGACATGATCGATAATTCTTCAGCTTGTAAGGAGTTTACAGGCAAGGATGTTTCTGGAATGTTTGACTTATTTAATATACAGAGACATAACATTTTTAAAGAATTTGGCAACATTTTTTTATACTGCACCGACGAGTACCATTTTTTAGTGTCATAATTTAAAATCATTACAGAAATGTTCGATAAAATCATTGCACTATGATTTCCATGTGGACAATATTGGATTGCATTTAACAGTTTTTCCAGTTGTTCTTGTAATCTTTTTATTAATTGGCATTGATTATCTTCATCTACTGGTAGTATTATGTCTAGGGAAGACACTAAAGCTTCAATATTCTGAAGCAATCTTTCATATACAGACGAGTATACTTTACAAAAATCATCAGTGACTACTTCGCTTGTATTACCAATAAGATCAGTGTAGAAATTTAAAGCAAAAATTTTGACTTCAATATCACAGTTCTCAAACAGGCTTAGAGTTTGCTCAAATACAGTATTGTATTTATCCTTGCATGTTTTAATATTTGTACATCTTAGAGCTAGTATGTGTGCGAGAATTTGTAGTGAATAGTCCATTAAGTATTTACATTTGTCTATATCAGATAAAGTTACGTGAATTGGTGTCAAATCCAAGTCAACAGTTTGCAAGTTAATGTTTTTCGGAGTGAAATATTGTAAGGTAATATTTTGGTCATTTTTATTGCTACCACAGATTGTCGCCTTGTAGTAAGTGATAAGTTCGTCTAAAAGTGATATATATTCTTGCTCGAAAGTATCGAAGAATTTCTCACCATTTATGTATAGAATATACAATATTTTTAATTGTACTTCCTTACTTAACATATGGATTCTGTAAATAATAAAATGATCAACAGTTTCATATATTGAATAGTACTAATTATTCTGTTAACAAAAATATGAAATAAGGGGGGAAAGTAACAAGAGCACAGATGGGCTGAATTAAAGAGTATCTAGATGAAGACATCATAAAAGTATAAGATTATGTGATTAATATCTAGAAAAGTAAGAAAAAAGTAGTTTCTAAAATAAAAAAACTTGTAACTGATAAAATATAATATATTCTAAAAGTTGTAACTGATAAAATATAATATCTTCTATCTAAAAGTTTACCTTTCCAAATTCTTAACTGATAAAATATAATATATTCTTCCCATAAACCAAAGGTCAAAGGCTAAATAATTATCTTCTAAAGACTTTGAAGCGCCTCGTCGTGGAACAAGCACTTCGGAAAACTCCCTAAAATTATAAACATATTACAAATTGTGAAAAATAATTGTGAATACAGGATGAAAGTTTACTTATGAATTGAATATGCAATTTCGAAAAGGGCACAAGTCGCTTATTTTGTAAAATATCTTTTTTCTTATAAATGTGATTCTGATGCTTATCTAGACCCATTATGTTCGAAGAAAGCACAACTCTGGTATTCATTCTACTGTTGACGTCATGGTGTGTACAAAAATAATTTCGAAAAGGTCACAACTCCCAGAGATGTGCCTTTTTCGAATTTCTTGCCATAAATTTCGGTCTCTTTTCTTCGTATACCCCCAAAATATTTGTATCTCTTTTCTTAGTATCATGTAACAATAAGAATATTGCATCAGTCATTGAGTTGCGGGTGGCTTATAAACACGTACTGTTTCGCTTTCACAATGAGTTCTACTGATTCTGATAATGAAATTCCGAAAAAAAAGAAAAGAGGAGTAAGAAATATCGAGAAATATAAACATGTTGTCATTAAAACTGCTAAAATAAAAGGTTTACCTCATTTAAACCACAAAGGGAAACAAGTACCAAGGCGACGAACAGGAGCGACTCGTCGGTAAGTTACGTTCTTTTATTCTTGTCCTATTTTTAATAGTTTACATGTCTGTTTTGTAGGCGTTTTGTTATTGTAATAGTAACTAAATTTATCCTTTCTTTTATCGATTTTTTTCTAGGTGCCATCAAAAATGTTTTGAGAGTTTCTCTGAAGACAATATGGATGGCTTGATTGAACGAATCAACTCCTATGAAACTAAAAACCAACAAGATATTTATCTTCAAAGTATGATCGAATTATTTGTACCTAAAGACACCTCAAAACGGACAGACGAAGACAAAACCTAGCAAAGACAAAACCTAGAACGGTTTCCTGCAAATACCTTGTTGAAATTGGTACTGACAAAAAAAAGATATGTAAATCTGCTTTCGTAAGTTTACATGGAATAACCCTTAAGAGATGCAGACGGTTGACAGAACTAAAAAAACAGAATAAAATACCACAAGATCTCAGAGGCAAAGCAGCAGGTTCAAGAAGTAATGTTATTCCTGGCGAATTATGCATTGAAATTCATAACTTTATAGATTCTCTTGACAAGAAAGAAATTCATTATTCGAACGAAATTAAAAAACAATACCTGTCATCATCACTAAATATAAAAAAATTACACGAAATGTTTTTGAGCCGCAAACCAGAAATGACAGGCAAAATCAATTATCAGTTTTTTCGGCAGTATTTCAATCAGAATTTTGACTTATCGTTTGGTAGACTGCAAATCGACGTTTGCAGTAAGTGTGAAGAACTAAATGTTAAAATAAAAGATCCTCATTTAAATGATGGCGCTAAAAGAACAGCAGCTGCGGAATTGATTGTACACAAACGTCGTGTAAGCAAATTTTATAAAAAAGTTAAAGAAATAGAAGAAATAGAAGAAAAATGTGCCAATATTAAGACGGTGTTAGGACTATCTTTCGATTATATGCAAAACTTACCTTTACCTACTTTGCCTGTACAAGAAATTTTTTACTACAGACAACTTTGGGTCTACGAATTCTGTATACACAACATGAAAACTGGCAAAGGAACATTTTATTTTTATCATGAAGGACAAGCTTTGAAAGGTCCCGATGAAGTTCCAACTTTCATAAACGATTACATCAATAAGTATGTTTCATATTCAATAACCGACCTACATCTTTTTTGTGATGGTCGCCCCCGGACTGAACAAGAATAATACGGTTATTCGATTTTTAATGGCATTATCTGTGGAAAGAAATATGATGATCCATATATATTTTCCAGTACGGGGCCACTCATTTAATTATTGCGACAGAAATTTTTCAGTGGTCAAAAGAAAAATTAAACGAGAAGATCGTGTGTTCACCCATCAGCAATATATTGATCTTATAGTACAATCTAGCAACACCGAGAAATTTAACGTTGAAAAAGTCAATACAGAAGACATTATTGATTTTAAGAAATGGGCTCAAATAAATTTTAAAGCTAAACCTTTGTCAGTGAGAAGTTACGGAAAAAATGTACCTAAAAATCAAAAAGTTACTTTCCAGGTATCCACTTATTATGAGTTTGTTTTTGATCCAAGAAAACCTGGTGAAGTAATCACAAAAAATTATATAAATAATGATATCTCTCAAGAAATTTATGTTCTTTCAAAAGTAAAAAGTACTTGTACTAACTTACCTAGCCAAGCTAATCTAGCGTATAGTGGTAAAGTGCCTATTAATCATCTGAAAATTGCAGATATTTCAAAGGTGACACAATACATACTGGCAGAATTTACTGACTTTTATGAAGAAATTCTACAATGGCCAACTACTAATGAAAGAGAGTCTCCAGAAGAAGATTTTTAAAGAAAGTGTATTACTTATGTTTAATATAAATTCTATGTTCAATTTTAAGTCACTAAAATAAAAGTTTCGCAAATTTTATATGTTTTTTCCTTAATTTTTTGTACTCAATACTATAAATTTCGAAAAGGGCATATCTCACAAATATAAAATATCTAATATATATTTATACAAATATTTAAAATTAATAATTTCAGTGACTCCCGATTGCTAATTAACACTAAAATGTAATTCAAACGCCAATTTTATGAATTTTACACTGCTTTAGAAAATAATTAGTTTTTTTCATGTCCTGAACTTTTTACATTTTTAGAAATGTACTCTTTTCGAAATTTCATATTCAATTATATTTTAGAAAGAACATGAAACATGAAAAGAGGATGCTACAAAATCATTTATAAAAGCCATAGTCATACTCATAATCTCGCATAAAGATATTGTATTAGGTGACAGGTACTACGATAATTAAAAAGTTTTCAACAGATTATCATATAAGAAAATATTTGATACCAAACAGTTACAAATTATATCGTAGTTATTACTAGTGATACAATACAAAATAAATTGCTGACTTTTTTCCAATTTTAATTTTTCAGTTCCATTATTAAAAAAAATACGTATTATATTTTATTCACCTTGTAGATTTCAACACTGACATCAATAAGCGTTCCAATCCATCGATCGCATGATCCAAATTTTGAAATAAAGCTATAGTCGGAGTATTAAACATTTGCCAAAAAGTAAGTGGTCCATCTTGACCTTCATCGTCCATTATTTGATTTTTTCGCTATATCATACAAAAACGTAATGGTATCAGCTATTTGAAACAATATTTGTGACATGTATAAACAAATGTTTTTTATTAACTGTATCGTAATTCGAATACAAAGTAATGAAAAGTAACATGACAGCTGTCAAATACAAATTGCCGCCTTTTCAAATATTCCGTTTTAAGTTATATTCTTTTCGTTGTATTTCTAGGCTTTGGATGATATTTTTGTCAACATTCTTCAGACATTCACTTTTTTGCTTAGTTAAATTTATATCAAGAGAAATAAATTAGCAAAAGTATGACTCTTTAAACACTAGAAGTTTTAAAAGCAAACTAATCTCAAAGACAATTTTTTTTCGTAAGCCTTCTCATATAGTATATAATCACTGCATTAAAAAAAACGGCCATTTCATCTAGTTGTGCTAATGGTATGGCCACATATGTTTCATTTAATGAAACAGGAAAATATCATGATTCTTAAAACTAAGAGCAATTGATATGATTACTAAGAGTATTTAATGAAATCTAAGGCCGGTTATAACTAAAAAAAATACTTTGTTATTTTTCAGACAAAAAAGTTTGCCTCAGTTGGTATGCACTGGTAGTCATCGTCTATTGATACCATTGAGACACATAGTGAAAGAAACTGAAATATTTTAATTGGTCGTTTTATCAGACTGGCTATATTACCTTGAATTACCTTAAGAGTTATTTATTTTTTAAAATTTTCATAGAAAATGAAATAATTTAAAAAACTGAATTACAGTACATTTACACGTTTTTAACATTCGTATTATAAATATCTGCAGTAAGAGATAAAACACACGAACGTCTTTTGAGCTACAATCTGTTTTAACACACATGGGCGGCTAGTTGTCGCTGAATAAACGACTGCTCGTCGTCGCTGAGTCGTAATTTCCGACGACGCGGCGATTTTATTGTCGTCACAAACGACTACGACAATTATTTAGTATCAAAATGGATTTTGAACAAAAAACATTGCTCTGGTTGCTATTGAGAAGGAAAAAGCGGCGGCGCATTAATAGAATCTATTGGGTTCATCCACTCATAGAATTCTTTCTATTGTATAGAGATTTGAGAAACCACGATGATAAGATTTTTAACTATTTTCGAATTTCTAAAAGCACATTTGATTTTTTGTTATAAGTTTTAAAAAGTCACATAAATAAGAATGACACTGTAATGAGAAAGAGCATACCACCTGAGGAACGACTAGCTTTTACATTAAGGTACGTATATTTATGTTTGTGCCAGGAAACCTCCTGCAGTTTGGAAGGTAAAATTAAGACAAGCAAAAAATATAATAATAATTTTATTGCTCCAACAAGCCAATTACATCAGATAAAACAGAGTCCTGAGAAATGGTACTGGCCGGAGTAGCTGGCGACAAGTCAGTTTGCTGCGGTTGAAATGTTGGTACAGTATCAAATTTGTTGCTGGTGCTAGGTACCGCTGTACTATACCCTCGATGATATGTAGTGTTTGATTGATAATGAGGAACTTCATAAAAAGAATTTTCATGATAATATCGAGGAAGTCTTTTGTACTTTTTTATTACATTCATTATGTCGGTTTTCGCATCTAATTTATAATTATCGTCGATATTTTTAAAATCCTCGTGAAGTGATTGCAAAAAGAGCATATCGTTGTCTGTTGGGGTATTATTACTTAAATTACTTTCAATACGTGTTTTTAATTTTTCTATTAACTCGTCATTTTCATCACAATTTTTAAATTTTTTTTGAAGTTTTATTCATTATAATTTGTGATGTATTGTCATGAAATGTCGTTTCATCTTCACGTTGCGTGTGTTCTGAGTCGGGCATATATACATTTTCAATGCTACTTTCTGTATTTTTCTTATGACTGACCCGCATTAAAAATGACAACTGATTAAAATAGGAATACTGCCTAGATTTTGAAGCCGCAGACTCGCTTTTAGCAGATTTACCTTTCCTTAATTCTCTATTAAAGTAGTCCCGCAAATTTTTCCACCGCTTCTCTAGCTGCATACCTAAAAAAAACAAATTATTATAAAAAAACTGTTTGTTACAGGTATTTGGGAAGTGGTATATCTTTTCAAGAATTATTTTACTCGTACAGATGTGGATCTTCAACAGCAAGGGGAATAGTGGAAGAAGTGTGCAAAACTTTGTGGACTGTGTTAAAAAAAGATTTTATATCAGAACCAACAAAGAGTCAATGGGAAGATATTGCTACAGGTTTTGATAAAAAGGCTAACTTTCCAAATTGTGTAGGTGCTATTGACGGGAAACATATTCGAATCATTAAACCGCCGATCTTGCTATCGATATTGTGAAAGCATGTACTATTTTACATAACGTAGTACGTCCGAGAGATGGTTATAATTTTGAAGGTACATTGTCATATCCAGATTCCCAAGAATTGTCAACCAGTTCAGAGTACCTTGTAAGTCGAAACACTAATTTGGTAAGAGACCAATATGCGGATTACTTCTCGACTCCACAAGGCGACTTCAAAATAACTACGTATACATGTTTTAACTAAATAATAAAAAATAAAAATAATAAAAAATAAAAATAATTTATTTCGTTTATACATGCCACCGCCGCCTGGCGCCTCAAAAAGAGGTCGGCCCAAGAAACATATGTATTTGCAACATTTTGTTGAAATTTGTTTTTAATTCATAATATAATAAATTATTAAAATGTTACTATAGGTACTTACATAGTTCGTTCTTTTCTTTAGTTGATTTCTCATTATAATTCTTGAATAATTTATCTGCCAAACAATCCCATGCTTTGGCTCTTAATATCCGATTACTGTATTCGTCGCTACCATAATTCCATACACATGGAAAATTTTCGACCTCCGAAGTAAATAAATCTACATCAAACTTGTCTTGCACAGCCATTGTTTAAATCAAAACTGAGCGCAGGTACTGGCCGCGGCGGTAGGCTGCATGTAGCGGGGTGGCAGGGAAGTATCGGTCGCCCAATCCAACGACCACACGGCGCCCGTATGCGATGTCTCGGACGACTCGCGACGTCATCGTGTCGACGGGACCGTCGTCAAAATTTTACCCGTCGCTGGAATGGACGACTAAGAGACCCTCGTCTATATTTAACCATATAAATGTACAACCGTCGACAATCTGTCGCCGAAAAGTCGCTCAAAAGACGTTCGTGTGTTTTAGCTCTAAGAGGTAAGTACAGACTTTTCCTCTTACTTACACACATGGATTATTTATCGCATAATGAAAAATATTAACAATATTCGTACTGAGACTAGTATTCGATTTATTTATTTTTAAAATATCAAAAATATTTATATCGAAACCATATTATGTTTTGTTGTTTTAACCGTTAGAGTGCCGACGAGCGCCTTCGCGCTCGTACGCGTACTAACTAAATTTGCCACGAGGGCGATGGCGCTCGCGAAATCAGTTGCTGTTTAGCGCACGGTAGGGGAGGTCGCTCGCACGCATCGCTAATTTTTTATCTTTCTGCGTGTTACATAAAATTCAAATTATAATATTATTAGTAACTACAATATAAAACGGATCCAGGAAAAGAAATTTTTAACCCGTAATGTTGGAATACGACATTAATTCTAGTGAAAATAATTGTTTTTCAAGTTGTGAAGAAAGTGATAGTGGGAACGACATTGTGGTGCGCTCACAATTTGGCGTAATGCAAATTTTGAGTGATAGTTATAATAGTGACGATAAGAATTGTTTTGCTGATACGGAGGATGTACCGGACTGCGAAAATACGATGTGATCTTGATTTCAGTTTTTGTTATAAATTTTGTTCACAATATATATTTCCATAATTTTCTTTGTATTTTATTATTCTTGTATAAGTTAAATAAGTAGTAGAAAACACCGAAAAAATTATTAGAATTGGATAATTTTTAGAAGAGATACAGTTTTTTTCGGGACAAGAGTAAATGACATCAAAAACAAAAGATTTCTTTGGCATTTTTAAGTATATATGAGTAAAAAACCATGGCACTAAAACGGTTAATAAACAGGTAAATGGTTTTTAAGAAAATTAGGGTTACGACATTTTTTTGTTTTTTTCCCGTAAACAAAGTGGCGAATAAATTTGAAAGAAAAAAAGGATTAGAGCCTCTGAAACTGTCAGAGAGTATCTAAAAACTTTTAAGAAAAGTGCAATTGAAAAGGTTAGAAAAAAGGGTAGGTAAGACAAGAATATATATAGATGTTCCGTAAAAGTCGAAACTTTGAGAACTATAGAGTATTAAAGACAAAAAAAATTTAAAAAGTAACAAATAACATTTACGGTAGTTCAGAAGTTCACCAAAAGAAGTAAACACGGAGTCTTTCAAGCCCATTATAGAATCTCACTGAATTGTTCCAGCGAAATTGAGTTACAGGAGTATTTTTATTCAGTAAACTTTGGTGCTGATTTTTGTGGTGTAGATACAGTTGATATTGACCTACCAAAGTGAAGTGAACTAAAAAAGATTGACTTTGTCTTTCTAAAATGTGAAAGAAGCAACTCGTTAAGTATTTCGTTGGAAAAATTCTGTTTGAATATGGAGAAGGGTGAAAAAATAATTATAACGTGTTTTTTTGAAACGCAAGCCATCTGAATTTTTTTATTTCCTATTAAAATAAGTGAAGGTTCAATTCATTTATCTGGCACAGTATTGCCAGATCTCGTAGTCGAAAAGGATATTGTTAGAAAAGCTGCTCTGTGTCATTTCAAAATTAATATGATTTTAATTTACTTTTAACATTCTCCGTTCATTTGAAAAAATATTATATATTTTGTTTCATCAATACATAAAAAGTGTCATCAAAACAAAGAATATTCTTATATAATATGTATAATTTTCTTTTGCATGGGGCAGAGACAATGAAGCGCGATAGATAATGCTGCCTCACCCCTAATCTAACTCAGAATCTACTAATCATAACGAACCACTATCAAAAATGTTACTAAAGAGAATGTAAGCCGGCCCAATAACGCATTAGTGTGCTTCGACCGTCGACCCTAGGTGGATGTGTCTTTACGAGTTTCACGCCCTTTTGTTATTATTTTCCGATAACTTACAAATCCAGATATGTAACCATTTTTTAAATAAAATTATATTATATTCATGAAAATCATGCTAAAATCAAGTCTATTTTATGCTTCGGTTGTGATTATAATACTAAACAATTTCATTTCGAAAATGTTTCTGACTGTTAAACAAAATTTCGCTATCTGGGAATTGCCCGCTTTGGGCGCGGTATTGGGAAACTGGGGACGCAAAATTATTTACAATGGGATATGTATGGTAAAAAGTATTTTTTGTAGTCGATTGAACCAACACCTAAAAAGAAAAGGTTCATGGGATCCATGATGGCTGCTTTGGATGTTGATAGACTTAGGGGAAAAATAAAAGAAGTTGCAAGAAGTCTTAATTTACCTGATTCTTCGATAAGAGATAAATTGAAAAAAAAGGAGAGTATTATGATCCTTGACTGCGATATTAACCCGCGATGTTTTTGGAAGAAAATGAAAAAGTACTGTGTAACATATTTTATTGGCTAATTTTTTTTTCGGAATAACATAATTTCAGCTTCGCAAACTGGCTTACGACTGTTGTTGTCAGGAATATAAAAAATACACTTTCCTTAAAAAAATCCTAATGTTTCTCTGTGTGCCCCCGAGCCAACAAGCATGCACCGGTTATTGGGTTTTAATGAAACAGAAGTAAGATTTTTTTACAATTTGGAAGAATTGATGGAGTAATACTCGTTTTCTGTCAATCAAATCTTCAATGTGGACGAAACCAGCATAACCATAGTTCAAAGAGCTGGAAAAATTTAGGCACATAAAGAGCTTAAACAGATTGGCAAAATAACTAGCAGCGAACGTGGACAAAATGTTACAATTGTCTGTGCATTTAATGCATCAGGGTTGTATGTTCCTCCGTTGTTCATATATCCACGACAAAGAACAAACCCAAGTCTTAAGATCGGAAGTCCAACTGGATTGGAATACGAATGCTCAAAATCTGGCTGGATCAATGAAGATATTTTTATAAAATGGCTTCAACACATTGTACGAGATGTTCGTGCTACACCTAAAAACTCTACGCTGTTAGTTCTTGACAATCATGTCTGTTACTTGTCATGTAATTTTTGCTGAGAAAATAAAATTACAAGCTTACACTGCATCCCACAAGATACAACCACCGGATGTTATCTATTGTGGCCCGCTAAAAACAGCGTACCACAAAGAGTGCGATCTTTATATGAAAAACGATCCATTTGAAAAAATTATGATGATATGCATTAAGTTTTGGCTTCTATTTTAATATGGATTATATGAGGGTAGCTTCAATGTACAAAGCTGTAAAAGGATTTGAAGTGACTGGTATTTACGCTATAAACCCTCACATATTTAGGGACGAACATTTTATATCCGATCCCAAAATCGAAGACATATTATTAGCTGCTAGAAATGTATCAGCTGTTAACAATATTTCAGCAGCTAACAACGTGGTAATTGTTGAAATATCTTCTGTCAATGTTAACCCAGAAGTATGATATCTTAGTTGTCAGTGAATGATAACTTAGCAAGTACTCCAAGAATGATTTTGGAGGAATTGAGTCCTATTCCTCACAATGTGCGAAAAATCAAGTCATAAGTGGCTTTTTTTTGAAAGCTCAATTATATGAGGAAAATCTTTAAAAGAGTTGAAGGGAGATAAGTTAAAGGAAATTAAGATAAAGAGAAACAAGTCAAATTAAAATGAAAGAAAAAGCCATACAAAAACAAATGAGGTTCAGCAGCAGTGAAGGAAGCAGTAGCGAAGATATTCCTCTGTCTGGATTATGTGATGACGATGATGTGGAAGCCGAGAACATGGAGAATTAGGCCGGGATTGGGAAGTATGGTCCGTTGTTGCAGCTGATCGAACTGTAGCCATAACGAATGCTGTGGGAAGAATTCTGTAGAAAATGCCATTTATGATTACTGTTAATTTTTGTTGTCAAAACTTATTATTTGTTTAATAATAAACATTGAATATCATTCTAAGAGTATTATGTGTAGTCCTCTGTATTGTCAAATCGGGACACGGTATTGTCAAACCAGCTTGGTAATGCCACGCTATAAATGTTTTTTCTTCAATATACAATTTTCTTCAATATAAATTTGTCATTTGAAATTGGACGCCATGTTTATTATCTTTATATTAATGTAGTTTGGTCTTTTAAGACTTCACATCACTTTAGAAACATTTTTCTCAAGGGCGCGTCATTATTCGACTCTCCTTTAATATTGCAACATATTTCGACGTTTATTTCACAAAGATTACAATTTAGTAACACTGAATTCGTATTTTTTTTTATATGAATGAAAATGCATTTCCGAACATAATGGCTGTCACTGATGTGTCTTTTTTATACACATCTATATGTTTTACAAAAGTGTGCCATGTATTTTATCAGACATAGTCGTATTAACGAGTAGTTTTAAATAATTTTGTGTTTTCATTGCTTGAAAATAAACTTATTAAATAAAGAAACTTATCCAGTTACTTCGTAATTTTTACGTTATTAGAAGTTGTAAGTATATATTATTCGGTATTAAGGCGGCGAAAATTCAGAAAAGACAGGGTACTTAGCTAGTTAGATGTAACATTATAGAATAATATCTATTTACTCCTACCGAGTGTAGCTGAACGTCTTTTTAATCACATTTCACGTGTCCTGTCGGGACAACGACAATCCCGTATTTATAATACCGAGACTCCACCTCACCCTTGTACGTCAACGACGAGCGAACAATGGTGGCAAGTAGACGTCGTAGTTAGAGCTGTTCCATTCTTCGCCTGATCTTTCCCGAAATAAACTGAATCTTCATTAAAATATAAACAGTGACTGTGACATAAATGGTATTGTGTGGCACAAAAATCACTGTTTGAATTTTAACTTTTTACCACTCGCCCCTTAGAGACGAAAAAAAATTACATCCCTACTCCTATATCATATCAGTATATAACAGCAACGACGACGTAACGTGCTTCTATCTGACCGTTTTGAGATATTTAATATAATCGGTCAACTTTGCCTTGCCCTCTGTCTATACAAGGTTTGCTATTACAATCTGGAGATTGCTTTCAATACTTCATGTTTTATTTTTTAGTGTAGGATTGGAAGCTAAATAAAGGTAGTTTTCGGAAAATCTTTGCTTTCAACTAAACAACTTACCGACTATAAAAAAAATGGAATGAAGGAAAATTTTTTGGAAAAAATCGCACGCACATCACTTTGAAAAGTGCATGAGGTAATTTTTAGTTCTTAAATTTAATTAATGAATTATTTGAAAAGAAAAATCGCTAACACGTTGTTAAGTAAGTTATATTAAACATGAGACAGATGAAAGGATATTGTTAATCTAAATAAAACTTTTGAAACTATGAAATTCACGTAATAACTCCGCTTAAGGTTATAGAAGTACTCAGGAAACAGAAACGAAAGATGAAGAAAATGTTCGACCTCCCGTATTCGTGTAGCATGATCTCAGTGGTCGCACGGCAAATCTAATTTAGTTAGACCTTGGTAATTTTCTCGTTGTTACGGAGTGAACAGTAAAATTTCGGTCATTACAGTAATTATTTTCTTTTGTATCTCAAAACAATAAAAGGTTTTAACAGATGCGGTATATATTTAAATAAGTTATAAACATTTAACACGATTTTAGATTATAAGTGTGTCAGTCCTTTCTTAAATAGCTGTGGGGCTGGTCACGGTCTATGTAGGTACGCGTAATAAATGGTTCATAAGAAATATAAAATTAAGTGTTTCCGAAATTATTCTGATAAAATAAAAATTCTCCGGTTTAAGAAAAATATTTCTTTTCATTTCTCAACATCGTATATTATCTCCTCCAAAGATAAACACACTTCGGAGAATTGGAATAGGTGAATAACGATTCCGCCAGATGTTTCCGTTCACTGTCCGATATGACATTTTACAAACTGTGCTCGGAACGGTACTACATTCTGTTTATCATTTGTTCATTTGAAGTAAACTTCCCACTGGCAATTATTGTCTGCAGGATGGAAAGGGAAAGGTCGATCGGGCAGAGGGGGATGCCACATTTGACGGTCTAAAAGTAACAACTGTGTACTTTTGTTGTTATAATTGACGTCAAGTGATACACGGTGGGTGTATCATGGTTATATTAAGCAGAAAAACCCGACGGTGAATATGGCAAGCAGATAAGCGTGCTCTATCTGCGCGAAGCGGAGAGAACCCACCGGTTGAACTATGATTCTTTCCGCGTCGATTGCGTCGACGATTCGCCGCATGACTCACTCTGGGCCCGATCGTTCACGGCGGTTCCGTCGAATTGCTTTTTGTATAATACATTACGTTTCGCAAGACGGAGAAATATTTTTTGCCTACGTTTAATGACGCATGATTATTATAGCTAACTCATTAACAATTCGTGCGTGCTTTGTTGATGTACCACAAGCGTGCAACGCTCTTGGGAGTGATGAGTTTTAGTTTTCAATTTCAAATCATAATTACAATTAAGCTGCCGTAAAAATTGTAAGTACATGTTCGCATTTTTTAGTTGAAGTTGCCCAAAGGATTATAAAAAGAAAATAAATTAAAAAATCGTTTTTGTGCTAGATTGAAGTCAGAAATATTGATGCCACTTGAATTAAATATATTTGAAAAAATTAGAGCGTGTCAAGTATGGTGTCATTTCTCACATAGCCCATGCATATGCGCACATCTTGAAAAAAGTGTACGTTTTTTTATTTGTGAGTGTCTCTATTACGCATTTCCATCATTACTATGCGTGAATCGTGTCGAGACACAGCACTATTATGGAAAATCAAAGAAATAAAGCTTTCGCAACGCTCGCTATTAATGCCGCGATAAGGTATTAGAGACGCCTACAAAATACTATTACATTTACCGAAGGTGACTTAGATGTAAGTAATGTTTACATATCTTTTCAAATTACTCGTAAACAGCTGGCAGCCATGTAGAGGCAGTAAACAATTCTAAACATGCACGGAATGGACTGGCTTTATCTCAGAGGAAGGACACGGTCGTGGAGTTCTTTGTTATTTGCTATTATCTGTGTTTATTAAAAATACAATGCTACAGCTCACGTTCGGTTATCGTTTCTTTGTTTTGTTTTTATATAATTATACCACAATTTAATTTTATTTCTTTTATAATATTTAACTAAATAATACCTTATTTACACTAAGGATATAATTCCGCTTTGCTCTTAAATTATAGAGTTATACATTCAATTACGGATGCTATCTACGGGTTTAGTTTGATGATCGATCAACATTTCACTTATTTTGCGTGCCACCGCGCTGTCGCTTATCGAATCCATCTGCTACCGCGCTGCCACGTTATCGAAACGATAAAGGCGATCGATATGAACTTGTTGGTTTTCTAAACGTACACGAGTCACACGTGTCGACATCATCGCTAGCAATATAAACCGTAGCTTTGATGAGTATGAGAGACGGTAATATAAGCTACTCAGTGTTAGAGCAATAAATATTTAGAAAAAAATTTTGGGTCATCTTGAAATTAACGTAATTTTCCGGAAAATGGATGAATTGAAATAAAAAAATGACATTTTAAAGCTAATATTTCATACTTTTTAATGGATTTTGAAGATGTTTTATGCAATACTTTTTTAATTACTACCATTTTATAATTAAATTTCCAGGTCCTTAAATATAGTTAAATCAAATTAATTTAAAAAAGGCATTAAGACTTTATTATTTAAATCATTATTCAAAACGTGGCGAGATATTGTATAACTTTAAGTCGTGTCCTTTAGATCGTAAACAAATTAAAAATATTGACTGATAAATTCTTAAATGAGATATTTTCTTGTTATCGAAATCGCCCGTACATTTGTTATTCGATCGTTCGGTTACGAGTTATAAGACATCGAAACAAAAAATCAGTTTATTACTTGACAGTGAATCCGTTACGAATAGTTGTAGAATGATTAACGAAAACAAAATGAAATAGAACCTCCTCCAATGAATGATACAATTAATGGATGTTATGAGAAAAAAATATTTACCTCGAAGTGTTTTCAGATTGAAAAAAAAAATACTTTGAATTTAATCAAAAATGTTCGGTTATCTTTGAATTTTGCTGAATAGTGCACAAAAGCTATAAAAGTGTATTCTCAAGAGTTATGAGAAAAAAATATACACATCTAAAGCGCTCCAAAAATCTTCAGCATTTGTGCTTAAAGAGTGTGTTCCTTTTCCACCTTTCGGCTCCATCATCAGATACTGGCCACCGCTTGTAACGAAAGTACACGTCTGTGTATTTGCATTCTTTGAGGAGTTCTTCGAGATATATCAAGAGCCCATCGTAAGATCCTCAACATATTTAAAAGGGGCCTATCCGAAACCTTTAAAATAAAGATCAATTATGAAAATGTTATATCTAACACACGTTGAACATTTACACAAAAAATACTCCTTTGCAGTCTGTTAAAAAGAAAATTAGAACGAACGAAACTTTATTACAAACAGATTTATTGAAACATAAATTATATTGTTCCGAACTGTACGTCATGATTTACGTTAGTGGTATTAAAATCTGTCTATAAAAAATCTGTCAACCTAAATCGTGTTAAATTTATTTAGTTAGACTAGATTTTGACCCAAAACGACTTCTTCTTCGAAAGTGTGGATTATTCAAAAATAAAATGACTTCCTAGTACATATTTAGGTCATAGTTTTAGGAGTCTGTCACGCTGTCCAGCTTACTACATTTTTACGACTTACGATTAGATTGAATCTGTTCCTTAATCGTTTCGTAACTAAAAATAAATGTGAGACTTTGGTATCTATTCCATGTCTTTGGTGTTATACGAAACCTCATATTTTATATTTATGTGTACCCAAGACTTTTGGTAAATACTCGGAGACTATTGCTATATATTCGGTATTATCGGTCTTATGCGAAACCTCACATTTATTAATTTTTATGTGTGGAAATGTGAGATGTTGGTGTTTTTTCGGCGTCTTCGGTCTTATGAGAAATCTTATATTTTTTTGTTTTTATGTGTTTAAGTGTGAGATGTTGGTACCTTTTCGACATCATACGATATATACTTATTCCGTCTCTTTGGTGTTTTGGTGAGACTTCGGTGTCTGTCTATTCCTATAACACGGCTGTTCTTTTCAGTAAACACTATTGCTATTGACTTGAAGTTTACGCATTTATAGTTTGGCCATGTGCATCTATTTAAGAAACAATTTTTGAAACATTTTCTGACATAATAATGAGTAATTCATAAGTAATTGTAGAGTTTGTGAATATTATAGAAAAGAAAGAAGTTTCAGATATTTATAGCTTTTGGGAAAGAAAAAAAAATTATTAATAATTTTTTTTACTCTCAAACTGTTAGATAATAGTCTCGTATATAGACTAAATTCAAATATTGTATCTTTTTAACAGAAGTTCAGATATTATATCTGTAATATACACACATTTGTATATAACATAGCATGAATAATTTTCCATTCCACTTGAAAGTAAATACTTTCAGCCAGGCGTGCACGTAAAACGCTGTCGTGGAAGGAAAGTTGATTTTCTAGCACGACTTTCTATTTTGACGTCCCTCAGAACATCGTCGCTCGTGACGAGTAATATATTAGCGAGCCGGTTCGGGTGTTGAAGTAAAAAATTATTGCACAGAATCAAACACATTGACATTGAAAGCAAGTACTATTACCGGCCGTTAATTAATGGCATCACCTCAAACGTGAATTATCTAACGGAAATAAGTATGTACTATGGAATCAAACTTAAACAATAATCAAATTTATACAAACGTGGGAATATCCGCTCTATCAATTCACCATTTTAATGGGCTTAATAATTTTAACAAGAATTGATAAAATGGGTGCGGTTTCTAAAATTCCCGGTTTAGTTCTAAAAATATTTATTTTATCAAGCACATATCAAACTATTGGAAAAATTTGTGATAGAATAAACAAAATTTTAGTTAAACAAATCTATTAGATCATCGCTACGTCCGAGCAAACGATGAAATCTAACCTATTAAGGCTACGTTGCGATCAGTGTGATTAAGTCTTAAGTTACTTATTTATATTTGAGAAGCATCATAATAAATGCACTCATGTGCGTCAACAACGCTCAGGGTGAATGTGTGTGCGTGCGTGCTACGGATTTAGTGTGTGTATGAGTTGTACTCCGAGCTGTTTACACATATATTAACGTAATTATTATCAATGGCTGTGCAATAAATCTACATTCCAACGTCAATAAGTGTGCTATTGTTATATTCATCGTGACTGAAACTTCTTCTGTGGTACGTTCTTTAGAACAACAAGGTGGAAAATGCCAGATTTTCCACCTCGTTGTTCCAAAGAACACCAATTTTCCTTTCGTGACCGCGTTCTACATAAATGCAAGGACCTCTTATGATCTTACCGAAGACATGCGAATAGCGTTAAAACTATTTTTCGACGCCCGTGTTTCTTCAATAGTAAGTATTGACACAATAATGTATAAACTTGATTCTTTTTAAACTATTTTATAGGTCAAAGGTATTATTTAGGTCCACATAGGTGATCCTGTTTCTTTTCTTACAAATAGAAAAGGAATAAAATTGTTAAAAGTTACTTTTATTTATAGCTATAAGAGCAATGTCTTCCGGCAGATATATTTAAAAATAATGGGTATCATCTATAGATCAATAAGAATAATTTATCCGATCCCAATACGATTTCTTTTATATAATTCGTCCGATCCCAATACGATTTCTTTTTTCAGGTTTCGTAGGACAAAGGTTCAATTATTTCGATGACACAAATTAAGGACGGAACAGATCTCGAAGCTTGGAAACTTATTTTTTATACATTCTAGTGAGCACTATCAAACAAAAATAAGTTCGTAGCCAGTGGGACACTCCCTTTAGGTTTTGTTAGTCTTGGAAAGCGCACATTCCTGCTTATGTTCATACGTACACATACACATACGGGCCCTCATGATTTTGATGAAAGCACAAAGTTAAAATAAGTATGTACAATAAATTAGTATGTATAAATTAACCAAACAAATTACACATAGAGGAGAATAAAGAATGGAAACAGGATTTAAAAGCAATAATTTCTTCAGGCGAGAATTTTTTCTGGATGTCAGAGATTATTTTGCTCCGCAAGTTTATAGTGAGGCAGTGTTTAAAAAATGAGGTATTACGTTTGAGTATAATATGAAGGGTAGGAAAGGTGAAATGAAACATAACTGGCTGAAAACCTGGTTTTAATATAATCGAGGAAAACGAGATTACTTTAGATTATTATATGTATAGTGAATATCTAAATTATATCGGTCACGTTTCTCTAATCAGCTGAGATAATAATAGGTCGCTATGTATAATCAGAAACATAGTTATATTGCTTAAGATTGAAAATATAGTGAGCGCATAGAATTTGAAAACATTCTAATATATTTAAGTGATATTCGCTAACACTTAAGTAGCGTGCACCTTTATAATCAAGTAGTGGTAGCAAAAGTGTTACACATAGGTTAATTTTAGTTTTAGTTTATAGAAATGAATTTAGTTTTAAGTGTTACAGAATGCATTCTATATCTAAATCTCTTAAGAATTTTATTAAACAATTGATATTATTTACAGATAAATATGCAGGTCTTCCAGAGCACTACATCAACAGCAATGATGAAATATTGTACAGGCTATATAGGCATATGGCTGAATATAAACTAGAGAAAATATATATCCTGATAAACGGGATTTCTAAAATGGAGGATTTGTAGGACAGTATTGATTGATCATTCAACGTAAAGGGAACCATTGAATAATATCACTCGGAATATCGACGTCAATGGAATTAAGTATATTACTCAGGTCGAGTAATACACTTGATTCCGAGTAATATATTTAATTCGAGTACTATATTTAATTAAATATTATTAATATGAAGACGTACGTCAGCAATGATGTTCCCAAAAAGTCGAAATAGTGAGGTCACAATATTTCGACTTTTTTTCGATTCCCACCATAAAAACAACCGAAAGCCATGTGATAAAAATTAAAAAAGTGATGCGTCTGAAAAGCTGATGAATTAGGTACGTGTTATACGCTCATACTATTTTCAGATTTTATTATCGATTTCATATTTATTTATAATTCAAACAGCCTATTATTACATAGATACCTTCGCTCATAAAATATCTTTATTTATATAGTTTCGTTATTAGGTAAATCATGGACTCACGTGTGAAATTTAACACATAAATGGCAATTTATTATTACGTCGTCGATGTATCCAGTTCATTCTTTAGTATTTGCAGACTTGTAAAATCCGTGTAACCAACATTTGCGGAATACGGGTGAGCACCTGGCGTCTTCAGTGTACGATTTCTAGAAGACTGCTAATATTATTTTCAGGATAAATTAGTTTTATTTCACATGTGTATCTTTTTACGTTCATGCCAATTTCATTTCGCTTTCATAATACAGAGCGGTAACACGGAGCGTCTTTCGAAATAATAATTAGTTATCGATGTATTAAAAAATAACGTATTTTCCATATTTTTGTCTCTATATACTAGAGCCAGTAACTGACATGTGGCAGAGAGTGATATCATAACACGGAAGAAGGAGACAGCATCAGTATTAAGATAGCTGCCCACTATCAACATGCATCGCGTTGATGAGTTTTTTGTGTATCGAATGCGTCAAATCAATTAAAATTCATCGATGATAGCGCAGTATGGTGATTCGTGTTTTTCCCTGCGGCGAGTGTACAAGTGGTGTAGAGGATTCCCTCAAGCTCAACCTTTATGGTGTGGGCTTATCGCGTAGGGATGGAATACATTCAGTTAGTGCAAGATAACTTAAAACTAGTATAACTTAAAACAAAATAACCGCAATTTTGGAGATTAGTTGTTGTATAGTGCAGAATTTTGTCCATAATGTGCTGCAATTCAGCAAAGTCTCAGTTGAATGGGTACCAAGTCATTTGACTGCCAAATTAAAAGACCAATGGCGTCGATATCTGTGAACAAATTTAACGTTTTTTTTCTTATCGAAGGAATCACATATTGTAATAAGTTTCTGGAAAAAATGTTTAATGAAATGAAACATGGTGTCATTGCTGAAACAAAAGAAATCCGTTTTTAACCAGCAGCGTAGAAATGCATGCTCATTCTTTTTTTGGACGCAAGGGGAAACATTTTGGAATATTACTTAGAATCTGCTCACACATCAACTTCGTCCTACTGAGGAATGAACGACGAGAACTTCTGACTCTAGGTGTTTTATTACAGATCAGACAACTCAGGTTTATAGGACATTGAAATTTAATTTCCTAAATTTCAATGTCCTATAAACCCACCTTACTCATCAGGCCTCGAGTGACTGCCGTGCGTTAGGACAGTTTAAAAAATCGTCGAAAGACAAGCGCGTCAGAAGAATGAGAAAGAATGAAAGGATGAAAATCTCGGCGACTGTATTCACAAGCAAAACAATTTTTTAAACGTATTATCAATGCACTTCTAAATTGGTCAATATTTGCATTCAACATCATGGAGGTTTTTACTCTCGGGTGAAATATTGACACCACAATATGGCTTGACAAAAAAATTAGCCTTTATAAAAAAACTTATTAGCTCTTATACTTTTCCAAGTGTAAATAATATTTTGTTAGATTTTATGCTTTCTGTCCCCACTTTACAGGGGTATTATTTCAATACATAATATTTCGTGATTTCAATATATGTGTTAGATTCATTATTTTTGTATCGACAATTCGTACTAATGGGAATTTTTATTTCCGAAAATCAAATTTATTAATATAAATAATGGAAAAAAAATTGTTTTATATTATTTATATAGCTTTTTTAAAAAATGCAATTTGATTGGTTCGAGTATTTTTTTATATTTGTAACCATAAATTTCTTAATTAAATCTTTTTTATAATAGGAATCTGTATATATATATATATATATACATATATATATATATATATATATATATATATATATATATATATATATATACATATATTGATGAAATGCAAAAAGTTCACCTTGCCTTCCCGATATTTACTGAAATATATAAAATAACGTTTTTGACGGAAATAATGTTATGAATTAGTATTGAAAATTACAAAGAAAATATTATATCTTAAATCATATCAGTCAACTCGTCGTGTGTAAATATGCAATTATTGTAAAAAAGTAATAGTGGGAGTGGAAGAAATTAGTTTGAGGTAAAAGGCCTCCTTGTTTTGTCACTATGACCCAATCTCAATGTTACATAGAAATAGTATGCACCCTTAAATACTTAAATTTGCTTATATGTGTATGTAACCCTTTCATTGCGAGTTCTATTTCTACTTGGTTGGTATATTATGCTATTTAAGTGCTTATGCTACGTAGCTGGAGTGGTAACAAGCTGTTGTTACGGATGTTTCATCACGCCTTCGTACATAGCTTCATTCATTTTTAGGGTCTGTGCACAGCTAGCGGACTGTCCACCGTGTTTTTAATGTTTACTATGAATTTAGTTCGCCGATGTTTTATGTGAACCGATTCATATGAATACTTACACAGTATCGGAAAATGCAGCAGAATGGGAATTCTGCGGATCGTCTGTTACGGTCTTAGGTATATAATATTATCTTCATCTTGATTTTACAAATTTATATTCAAATATTGTTTTTCTCGAATATTGTATGCTTTCCAATCATATTCTGCAAACATTTTTCTATAATTATATTCTAGGTACAGTTTTATACGCACACATCAAAAGCGAAGTTAGGGTAAATACCTCTATTGTTATTTCTACGGTTCTACCCTCGTTTGTGAATCTAAAATTTATGCAAATATTGCACAACACAATCTTATAATACGTAATGCGTCGAAAACGATTTTTGGTTTTTTCTTGCTTAAAGGCACTTACATATCTATAGTGTTCATTATATTAATTAGAGTCGTAACGAATCATATATTCGGCCTCAAACTAAATACCGAACATTTGACGAGGACCCTGGGCCGACCAATCGAATATTTGGCAAAATTTTTCGACCAGATTTGATATTAACATAAAAGTATTCCAAATTTTATCTCTCATCAGAGATCAGATCTTATAAGGAAGTTAAAACCTATGACGCTAACCGTGTAATGAAGGTTAATGCAACTATTTTAAGACTTAATAAGGATAAACACTTTTTGTTAACAGAAAGATCTGCCGGTCTATTTTATTCGACTCCTCATTTTGCCATAAAACAAACAGCGACGAAGGTGCAAGCTCGTCCTCTTTTGGATTAAACGAGAGATAGCCGACGAGCTCTGAGAACTCTTTTATTTTTCTGGCAACGCTGTGGACAAATATTAGCTAAAATAAATAAAAATGATTACGTAAGCAGATCAAGTGCGAAAAACACCGTTACAACCGAACTTCACGCTTACTTCACACACTTATGATCGACCACGTAACGTACGGGCATACATGCACTTGAAGATGTAGAGTACGTCAGTGTGGCCATATTGCGAACAAGAATCGAATCGAGCATTTATTCACTTTGGAAGCGTGACGTTTCAACTGTGAAGCGATCCCGTGGAGTCCGTTAATGATCAGCATAGAACATTAGGTCTTTTTGGATTTCCCGTCGATCTTTTTTTCATTCAAATGTCCTATAATTATTCTATTTTTATATAAGTCTTTTATATTTGTTATTCATATTTTATCGTTTTTACAATATTTTAATTAGAATCATGACATCAAAATAATCATTACACATCGAGGTCTTGCTTATAATCTATAAGTCTTGATAAAGCGTAAAAAGATAAAACAAACGACACCATAAACGACGTGCTCGCATGAAAAAAGCTACAGCTAAACTAAATTAATGTGCGTTCTTGCGCATACTTTCATATTACAAATTTACTTACTATTGCACGAATTAGTGACATCGGCGTAGAATCAATATGTATGTAAAACATGTTTTATTTAATAATTTGTTGAATATGATACAGTCCATGTACGTATTCAGTAGTAATAACTCTAATAGTTTTTAAATAGAATACAGTTCTCATAAAGTCTTGTAAAAGTTGTAGCAAAATATTTACCTGCATCTGGAAGCATTGTTTGTTAGAGAAAGTTCTTTTTCGAAACTGACAATTCATCTAAAACGGTTGCGCACGACTTTATAACACATATTGAGGATTTTGAGAAATTTTCATAAACCACTAATAATTTGTAGTGGTGCGTATTTCGAAAAAAAAGGAAACTAAAGGAAGCGTAGCGATACCTCACAGATTTCACTCCAGCCATGTACAAAATTTCACAGTATATAATACATGTCAATTCTTTTCAAGAAGTCCATTCTAACGATGGACAATTTTCAAAATAGTAACACAATTCTACAAGTATTCATTTTACACACAGCTTCTTTATTCTTCCCCAGGTAGGTACAGTGTTCATAACGCGAAGTTCAACGCGTGTACGAGTGAAGACGTGGCCATAAGTTAGATAAAAATAGAAATATCCGTAGTTGTCAAGTTACGTTCCGTTTCCTGTTTGTGGCGGAATTAGCCTAAGGTGAATTTAAATATTTTATAGCTTTCAACAAGGAAAGACGGTAAAGTTGCATGTCATACCGTCTCTGCTGTCCTATTAGGATTAAACATTATATACTTATCTGTTAGAATATACATCTCTTTTTTATTGATCGCTACTTGGATATTTCTGATTACATTCTTTAAATATGTGAACAAAACTGGAGTCACTTCAAATGTTTTGGAAGTAATAATTTGTCGTTTTAGAGAATTTGAATCTTGAAAATAACCAAAACTGACCTACAAAGATTTTTTAAGTAAAGATGGTATGTCCATTGGGGTGTGTGTCTACCGATTTTATTACAATTGCTATAAAATAAGAGGGATTTTAAATGTATTTACAGCTTTTAATTTTTACATTACGAAGTTTTTCCAGTTTCGGAGGTACGAAATACTAAAAAATCATTGTATTCAATCTTTGTATAGTACCAGTAGTTATAAATATAAGAACATAGAATAGTATGCAATCAAAATGGGGACGATCTATACAATAGGTCTTTTAAGATTGGTGACTTGAATTATAAGATACAAGAAAGTAGAGAAGAAAATAAAGTCTAAAAAAGTAGTTATTAAAAAGCAAAAAATGAATTCCGAAACTTTTTCCGGAGTCTTTTTCACGAAGCGCGCCAAATTGGCACAACTTCATCAAATTGGTTTTTCATATAAAATTTTGCGATTTTGAAACTGTTTCTTTACTTAATCGTCTTGTTTCCCGTTAGTCCTGTGTTATGAGATCCAGAATTTTTATTTCTTTTATACCTTTCAAATGCCAAAAAGTACTAAAATTGTGTCCACATTTTGTGAGGTTTTTCCATAGATCTAATACATGTTTATGTGTATACACACATACACTTATATATATATATATATATATATATATATATATATATATATATATATATAATATAGTCATAGCAACACTCGTGCATCGCGGTTTTAATCCCTTTCGACTCGTTCCTTGACAGGATTTCGTTGAATTGACTTCGAACACAACGTTTAATTCCACTAAAAGCTTGCATCATGAAGCAACACATCTACAAGTTTTTTATTGTAATGGCTGGCGCTCAATGTCGTTTCTCACAAGTTGTTTTTTGTGAAGGAGACTTGCTATTTACGCTTCGCGGTATAAAGCACTACACATTTAAGATGTTTAATGTATGTATGATCATAATACAGAACTTGGATTACTAGTTAAAGAAATTATTGGAATCGTAAAATATCAAGTACATTTGCATTTTTTTCCGTTCAGTTCCAGGCAATGAATTATGATTCAATGTATTTAAAGATCTTGAACCTGGAAAAGAAAGAACAAGAAAGGGAGGTAGCCCGAAGTAAAACCGCAAGTAAACCACATGTAGCGCAAAGAGCAAAGGGAAGGGTGCTTCTTGGTATTATGTTAAAAAAGCGGGTGGTCAACATTCACATCAGGAGGCCAACTGGAGTAATTAATATCACCGACGAATCGCTGCTCAGAAATAGCAACGGGGAGGTCTTATATGCACATCCATAGTGCAACTATGAATCCAACTGGAAGAAAACGGATGTGAGCAGCCGAGAACAGAAGCAGATGGCGCATAAATACAGAGGCCTCAATTCAGCAATGAACTGCGTCAGGCTGATTACAATGAAAGAATTGTCGATTTATATCGCATTATGAGTATCGTTTATATTTTAACTTGGTTAACTTTTTGGCGAATTCCCCTTATTTAATCTGTTAAAAAAATATGTGCAATTGTCACGTACTTTTCCATTTCTTCCCACCTTTTTCTTTGGACCAGAGAATTTTGTATCCTGATAATTTCTCCTTTCTTCTGATATTGTATATACTACAAAAATATTATGTAAGAAAACAAATCGATGAATGAAGGCGCGCTTATGCAAAATACGACCTCTACAATTTTTCCAATAATATTAAATTTAGCGATACATCGAATAAATTTAAGAAAATTAATAAAATCGTTACGATTTTGCCTTTATATTTTGAGCGGTCTAGATGTCTCTTCACCGTACACAAATAAAAACAGTAATAATTATATTGATAGAATATTGTGATTAGTGGCTAGTATGATGCTATATCACTTGTTATATTGCTTAGGTGTCGACCCTAATATGAATGTATGTAGAGCACTCAGAGTCACTATGAACAGAATAGGTTATATGGTAGAAATAATAATAACAGAATGTATGTTAATATAACTTACACTTCATGCAGATAGTTGACATTGGGATGCGTCGACAAATCATGTCATTGTTATTTTTTATATTGTGTAGACATGTACACTCGCAGCGGTATAAATGTTTGTGTTGCAAAATGTACATTTTCTTGGTTGCTAGGTACCTAAGGCTCAACGAAGCGACGTTCGCATAAAACTGTACACTCGACCATACTCAGTAGATGAAGGCTTTCCTTATTGGACAATTTGCGCGTATTGAATGGCAATGAGTGAGAGTCATTATATTTTTTTTGACGAGGAAGTACACAAAAACGTAATACCTCGAAACGCAGTGGCCATCATCCTGTCGTATTATTTTCAACCAAACGTCTTTGCCAAGGATTAATTTAAAAAAAATTAAGCTTACACTTGTCTCAATGCTAGTAGTAGCTTTCAAACAACCAGTTGGATTAGAATAAGAAAGAAAAGTCAATGTTGGTTCTATGGGTACGGGCCGATAAGTAAGATTAATCTGCTCCCAGGATTTCCATCTAATTCTATACACATATATTATATCTTGTTCCTCTTAGTCTTGCTACCATTCAAAACAAGGCACTCAATATTGTCAATAAACTGCAAAACAATCGTAGCGAAAATAGCAATGAAGATACAAAAACTATTTCTGTCAGCCGCTATGGTTCATGTGCTTTTAGACGAGATTTCACTGCGTAACATTTGAGTGTATTTGAATGGAAAAGTTGCTAGTGCCGATCCTTTGGCTGTTCAGAGTTTTCCTGATATATTAAATGAGATCATCGAAAGCGGAGACTTTTCACTGAAACAAATTTTCAACGTGGATGAAACTTGTTTATTTTAGAAGAAAATGCCCACTCGTACTTTTATATCGCAAGAAGAGGAGTCTATGCTTGGCATTAAAGTGACTAAAGATAGCTTAAGGCTTTTATTGGGATCAAATCTTGAAGGAAATCTCAAATTAAAATCATTTTTGGCGTACAGATCTGAAAACCTGAGAGTTCTTAAAAATTACGTCAAGAATACTCTGCTATTTATTTGAGAGGTAACCCAAAGGCTTAGATAACATCAGCACTTTTTAAAGATATGGTTTGTTAAACATTTCATATTTGAAGTAAAACAGTATTGTTTAGAAAATAATTTGGCTTATAAAAGTTTACTCCTCTTATGCAATGCTCCGGGTCATCCTCTGAGTATTGTTGATAATGATCCTCAAATTAAGGTTGTATTTCTGCTTCGAAACACTACATCTTTGGTGGAACTAATGGACCAAGGAGTAATTGCATCTTTTAAGGCTTAGTAACTCAGAAGAGCATTTTCACAGGCAATGGAGGCGAATGAAGATGATCATTTTTCAGGGTGTAAATTATTGTTACATTATGGGATTCTTCCCAAAAAACTCAGCAATTTAAAATAAGGAAAATACTTTCAGACTTAAAACAATTGAATGTATCTAAATCATTCAGCACTAAGATAATAAGATTTTCTTTTAATTTGTGACATTTAAAAATAAGCTTCTTTTTTCTTAGCGACAATGGTGGCTGCGAAGTCGATGGTTCAGATGAATCGATGAGTAATATGAGCCGGTCTTTCATAATGTTGGTATTTAAAAAAAATTGTGGAAAAGTGAAGTTTGCATTCGATCCTTTAATAATCTTTTCCATATTATTATTAAAAATATCACTCAAAAATATGTTTTTCAGGTTTCCAAAGAATTCTGTACGACGAAAAATTCTTAATAGATACAACTAGACTACCCATAAAAATTCTATCCAGTGTAGTAAACATTTTGATAAAAAATGCTTTGTACAAAGAGCACACCGACGTATTTTGAAAAAGGACTTAGTGCCTACAGAGTATACCGGTGTGCTTGTCAACATCCTAATTTATATTTTATCATTTATAATTAAGCCTCTTATAAAAGTTTAGTGTTTTCACAGAGATTAGACAAGTTGCACACTGCTTTAGTATGTGCGCGTTTACTCTATACCTAGAGAAAATTCATGTCGTGTATATATTTTTAGTTTAAACAGAAAATAAGTTTTCATTTTATTTAGTTTAAAATATTATAAATATTTGCTTTTTTTACTATATAATAATGAAGTATTTATAATATAATTGATAACTTTCTTTCACATTAACATATTTTTTGTTTTGAGGTAAAGTCAATGTCAAAAAGGCCAATGTCATCATATATTTATAGAGGGATTTCATCTGAACCATCGACTTCGTAGCCACCATTGTCGCTAAGAAAAAAGAATATTATTTTTAAATGTAACAAATTAAAAGAAAAATTAAAATATAACTAGCAGAATATCGGAGAATATCGTGTTGGCTAAATCCAAGACAATGAAGAAAAAAATAATAACACTACAATCGATGCTTGAAGAATTTTA
Source organism: Druceiella hillmani (assembly GCA_039881145.1). Taxonomy (NCBI): domain Eukaryota; kingdom Metazoa; phylum Arthropoda; class Insecta; order Lepidoptera; family Hepialidae; genus Druceiella; species Druceiella hillmani. The sequence continues at coordinate 151,575 of JAYKKI010000125.1, read as the reverse complement.
AAAACGTTCAGGTTTTCGGGATAACTTAAACGACCTTACTACAGCATGCAGTAATGGAACGTTGGAATGTTTAGTATATAGGGTAAATGAAAAAAAAATCGTGAAATAGCCCATTCTACTGAATATAGAGAAGAGCTTAGAAAATTTGCACAACTCTCCATTTCTATAGTCCAAGGTGTTATAATTATATCCATGAAAAGTTTGATCTTTGTTTATATCATATTAACACAGGAAATTATATCACAGGGTAAACTGCGTACCGGGTTTTACAATCGAGTCATTCAAAATTATTTGTTAACATCACTTTTAATGAAATGAGCGTCAGGGAATATACTGAATTTGTCGGCAAAATACATTTTGGCTATATTATTGGCAATGATTTGCACGGAGATGAATCAGCAATTGCAAATCCAGTTCTAGTATTTATGGTTATGGCTGTGAATAACTTTTGGAAACTTTCAGTTGGTTTCTCTCCAGAAAGAAGTTATATGAAAATTTACCTTGATTTACTTTATGAGACTGCATGTTTATATGGATTTTTTATTTTATTATGAAATTTTGCAATTTAAATCACATTTGACGGAACCGCTTCAAATCTTAACATGTCCAGTTTACTTGGCGCAAAATAAAATAACGAACCATATATTTCATATTTCATATACAAAGCCAAAAAATATTATATTTTACTCGACCGTGTCACTTGTTAAAACTTGTGGGAAATATGTCTGGTGACAAAAAGGTTTTAATGGACGAAAGTGGCAGAAAAATTGAATTTATCTTTATTACGCAATTACACAATATTCAAATGAAGAAGGTCTGAAATTGGGGAACAAAATTACATTTAAGCATATTAATTATTTCAAGCAAAAAATGAAAGTGATGCTAGCAGCTCAATTATATCCAAGGTCTGTTATGACACAATTTGAGAATTCGAAAGCCACTGTGCTATTTATTACCCTCGTTAATGACGTTTTAATTCCAGAAACTTTCTTTCTTCTGGGTTTAAAAAGTCTTGGTGCTCAACTAACAAACAAGAAGTATTCGACAAAATCGATATATAAATATTTTAGAAGTTTAAAATTTGAGGATGGTACCATCACAAACTCTACTAGACCTTTAGGTTTAGCCGGGTTCTTAACAAACATAATAAGTCTATAATATTTATATATAGACTACATTCAAAGAGGCCGCTTGCAATTTTTACCTTTTTATAAACGATTCCTAGATCATTTGGAAACATTTCTAGAGCCGTATTTTCTAGGGGTGGTTTTAATAATAACCCAACTAACAGACACTTTATATCTGCATATAAAAGGTTATTTTGTCATGCAGAGTTAAAATAGAGTGAAAGTGGAAACTGGTTGGAAATTGAAAAAAATTATTATTCGTTCCGATATAGTTTCCACCATAAAATGCATTAATACTGCAATATTACATGATACAATTTTAAAGGAATTTCGATCGAGCGATAATTTTCTAAATATCAATGCAGGTGATTTTAAAAACATGCCCTTGGTATTAGTAGGCAGACCACCTTACACTTTTGACGACTATCACAATTTATTACATCTCTTGTCGAATATATAGGTAAAAAAATATGTAAATTGTGAAATTTGTGTAGATTCTTTGGTAAAATCACGAACTAATGAGTCATACATAAGTCGTAAAGATTTCCCAAAATACCATAAGGGCTTTTTGACTTATCCATCAAAAGACCAATTTGGTAGATGCTTAAAATGCAAACATTATTTTAGGGAATATTTATAAAATAATTTTAGCTTTGGTAAGATGAGTTTTAGTAAAACTGTTTTAGAAATTATACATTTTACTTATATTGACAATTTATTTGATAATTTAATTAATCATTCATATGAGCAGGACCCTTTTAATATCAACATACATCTATCAATAAAATATATAAAGATATGAAACAACTTTAAAAAAATTGAGAAATCATTTGAAGAAGATTATTTTATTTAAAGGTCAATAATTTTATTGACCTTTAAATAAAATAATATCATTATATAATGAAAATTGATTTGTATAATTTTTTCTAGTAGTTGAAATGTGTAATTAACATCACTATAATGTGCAGTCCCAGTGGTGTCATGGTATGAGGAACTCGTGTTGGTTATTTTTTCAATTTTGAAAACGAATATAATTTGTTTATAATTAGTACTTGAAGATTACTTAGGTAAAATAATATTTGTTTAATTTTAAAATATCTGTACATATTTTTCTACTTTTCTACAATCACACTGTATATATTTCTATATGGAATTTATTTTTTCTGATAAAACTTTTGTTTTATTTTTAGCCTGAATTTAAGTGGTTTTGCGACATTCCTGGCCGTGATATTTAATTTTTTATACGAATACGCTCCGATTGACATTTTTTCACAGTACAAATAATGCACTCAAAATGCCTAAAGTTAAATAAATATTTAAATTTAAACAATATGAGAGGGAATGTCTCATACGAGTTATTGCATAACAATTTTTGAGATGGGAGTTACTCTTACCTACACAATTTAATCATTCCTAAAAATATGTTAAATTGGAGGCGAGTTCATAATTATGGGCTTTGGGAATCAAATTGTTAACAAAATTTGATTTTTGAAATGCGTGCACCTTTATTTTTATGCTATCTATATAATATCGTTAGTGAAAAGTCATCACTAAAACTCACACATATGTACAATTACGCACACAAAGGCAATTCAATTTCTGTGGTGCAAGGCATGTCGAATGTGTTCGTCTATTCGTAGTACATTAAGTCTATGTACGTCACATATACTGTCATTCTTGTTTTTAAAAAAGACACGAGTTTTGACAGGTTTACTCCAAGAGGCACATCGGAGTCTTTGCAACTCATGTATTAGATTGGTTTTACCTTTCATTTAAGAATTAATAACTTTAGATTACTACTCTCCAAAAAAAACATTATAATGAAAAAATGTTATTTTTTATTATTCTTAGTGTGCCTCAAGAGGTGTATTTGTATTTACACAATTGTATTAAATTTACGTTCAAAAAAGCTAGTCATATTTTTTTGTCATGGTTTTAACTATAGAATTGTATCGGCATATATAGGAAGTATATGAGAATCAATCAATGTAGAGACAGATCTCTCCAGTTCAAATTATTAACTGGTTCATTAAGCTTAAAAAAACGGAAACCTTATAGATATTTTTTTTTCATTACTTCGGTTTGATTTTAACGAAAATAAAAAAATTATTATTATAGTGTATACACGTCTTTTGTTTTAGTTAAGGGAACGAAGTAAATTTTAATATTACTTTCTTTGTGCACTGAGTAGGGTTGTAGTGTTTTCACTGAGTTTGGATGGAATTAAACACGATAATTATATACGAATGCAACGCGCAAGGGAAGTAGGTTTGTCAGAAACTTTTCCGTAGTTTTAAACGCGTCACTCATTTTATAATAATTTTGTACTTATTTTGTTAATTACTACCAAATAAAATAATTGTATAATTTCTTTATACCGAATTATCCACATCTTAAGGAAATGTATAACATTACTATTTCCTTTAGGTTACTCCCGCGCTTGTCGTGGCAATTTCACTGCGTGGTTCGATATCCTCCCTACTCCACGCGCGTTGAATACAAACGATGAACGATAAAAGATCAAGCGAAACGCTGAATCACATACAGATAGTTCATTAGCGTCTAGTGTTTAGACTCTCTTATTAAACGATTTTTTATTTATGTATATATATCTATATGTGTGTATATATATATATATATATATGTATATATATATATATATATATATATATATATATATAGACATAAGCGCTAAGCGCGACGACGGCAGCCACCCTCGGCAGTGTGAGTAGTCATTTTTTCGGTGAGATGTCCAAATGCAACCATCAATCTTGAAAGTTTTGGACATCACTACTTCTACGCGTGAGGAGGTACGGAAATAACTAATGTAAAAATAAAAGTAAATTTTGGAGTGTCGATATTAGCGATAGATTTCGAGAATGATGAGATTTACGAATAACGAGTAGATAAGGATTAAAAAGAAAGATACATGATGAAAATGGTGCAAAATTCGAATACTGAGAAAGTTTCTCATGAGACCTTTCGCCTTCTGTATCCAACCACTTCCCGCCGATCTTTTAGGTCCTCACTCCGTCTAGCTGGCAGGCGTCTCACAATGTGCTTCGAAGTTCGTAGTCTTGACTGAAGAATTTGTCAATTCAATCGATTATCGGGTTTTCGGTAAATATGAGCTACCCATTGCCACTTCAATTTGTTGATGTTAAGCGCTATGTCAACTACTATGCTTCTTGATCGCACTTTCTTATTTCGGATTTTACTCTTCAGAGATGCTCCGAGCATAGCTATTTCCATCGTTTGTTGAGCAACTTTAAATTTATGGGTCATGCGGGCCGCGAGTATTCACGTTTCAGCGCCAAAAGTCATCCCGGGCAGAGTGCCCGTCGAACAACTTTCGTCTTTAGCTACTGTGAAATAGGCGACGTCATCTTTGAGTCGAAGTTCTTTCCACTCCGCTGAATCATTTGTCCTAGGTAGATATACTCTCGATCAACTTCAATGATAACATCACAGACATTCACCGGTTTTTCTGTGATTTTTGAGTTAAACATGACTTTAGTCTTGGTTAGCTTTACATCGAGGCCCACTCATCTGCAAGAATCGTCTGACTGGCTTAGACGAGCATCTTTGCCAACTCATTCGGCGTTATAGTGAAGTTTTAATTTTGAACATAAAACTCAAAATGAAATCATAAAGCATTGTGTGCTGTTATTAAAAGTGTAAACGCAATCCTAAGAGTTTCTTCAAACTGACTCAGACGACCAATACGTAATAATTCCATTCAACATATTTAAATTGGCAATCAGTTTTACAATTTCTTGTTCCAGCTAAACTTAAGTTTTGCTAGAACCAGTACTGCTCTTCTAGGAGTTTGAATAACAGATTGAATTTCATTGTATTGTAAAATTTAGATCGACTATTGTAAATATTGATCTCAAAACCCAGTAGATGTATTTAGAAAACTTCATTTTGAGTGTTTTTCTGTAGATATCCACTCGCGGTATTTACTTTACGCAGTTTTATTGAATTCCTCATTCGCAATAATAACATAAATCGCCGTGGTTTACGCAAGCAGTAGTCAATAATACACGGATAAATGACAGACGAGTGAATCTAAATATTTGTGGAAACAATGTCGTTTGAACGTGCACACGGGCAGGCGTAAGTGCGAGTGCTAGAACGGGCAAGGTTGCTGTATTACAAACATATCTAGTTAAACTCTGTTAATTACCAATTAGTTTCAATGCTGTATATGAGGTAGTACTCCAATATGTATTTTTCAAAAGTTTGACAACATATTTGTACACATTTCCTCAACGTCTTCAGAGAGGCTTCAGGCAGGAGAATTCCGGGCTCCAAATGAGAAGCAATAAATTTTAGGGTTTTAACTGTTACAAATTTGACGTCTTAAAGTTCTTTTGACGTTTCGCCCCGAAGATGAATTCTCCTTTACCGATTGTCAAAATTAAATCGAAACGTAAGACGTCCCGATGAGAACTTTTAAATATATATTTATGAAATAAGTTCAGTCTAGTTTGTTAAATAATGTAATCTTTGTTTATATTATTACGAGATGTTTAGTTTCTTCTTTCGGAAATATGCTTTTACATTCTGTTTATGACTTGCATTTTCTTCAAAGCATTATCTTTACCTTATTATTACTGTTATAAGTAATTGTTTCTCTAGCTCCCATATGTTGTTTTATGGTGTAATATTAAATTATTTTTAATCGACTGTTTAGAGGAAATAAATTAGCTTTGTTTTTAATAAATAGATATACGTAATGATATATTTATCACGTTTGATAACGAGAAAAAGACATTGTAAATTTTATAAGTATAAGTTTTATTATATATTCATTCTTTTTATATGAATAGACGAGCATTATTATTATTTGATTTATGGTGTTACTTATTATAATTTACAATTATTAATTGTATTCATATTATTTCTAGAAACGGTCGTTTCTTTTTAAATAACCTCACTGACTTTCAATTACTTAGAGAACATAAGCATAAAGTTTTAGCTATGTATTTTTTTATTCTTACTGATAAAATACTGTTTGTTTATATAGTCATGCAATCTCTGAAGAGGGTAGGCGGAGAAGATAGCATGCAACATGTCACGTGTCGATACCGAATATATTCACTTAGTGAGGATAGAATTCCCACAGAACGGGATGGTGGACGACCAGCCAATAACGTTGGCCTGCGTACTAACGCACATCTTTACGTTTCAGGTCTCGCGTTGTGACCACGCTCTTGGGTGTTGCGTTTAATTATTATATATTTGCTTGTAGCATAGAAATTGTACAGCTTTGAGATTCATACTTACGCTCTTATGGTCGCTAGCTGTATGCTAATGTAATAAACTATGGGGAATAAGTGATTATTAGAAAAATGTCTTGAGTGAAAATAGTTTGATGGATTATTTTATTTTATTTATTTCTGACCGATGAATAGTTACATTAGAAAAGTCTTCGTCGTTTTCTTGAGTTTCATCGGACAGTAACGTAATTACAATTGTTAATAATAGTGTCAGTCGGTGGGGGCATTAGCGCTCACCGGCGGTTGCATAACGAGACGGGAGGAAACGGCGTCGGCGGCGCGAGCTGGAGGCTGCGCGAAGACGCAGGGAGGGACGCAGGGGCGGCGGCGATATAGAGTCGGCGGCGCCGTCCGCCGCGGCCAGTATTCGGTATGTCGCTCGGCGCGCACGCCGCTTCTGTCGGGCTCCGCGCCCGCCGCACGCACGCTGCCGCCATGACGCACGCGCGCCGTGTCGCTTATAAACGTTTGTTGTTATTGCCCTTATTGAAAAACGTTTATTGTGTTACGAATAATTGTTAAATTACTGTGCGCTCTGTGTGACGTCCTGTGCTGCTTTTATACAGGTTTTAAGAGAGAGAGAAAGTGAAATAGTCGTTTGAGGTTTGCAATTACCATTTATAAATCAATTTTGTTTTTATTTTGTAATGGCATTCGTAAGTTTGTTTGATGAATTTGTGTCGATTATACAGCAGCATTGATTTCATAACACTCACTGATCGGTACGATAGTAATTACCATATAAATGAATTTCGTTTTACGTTGCAGAATTATTACTCAAAAATTATTGTTCAAAAAGATTCACATAGTTCTTGACAGTTGTAATATTTTAAATAAAGTTTGCATAGAAGTAAATTGTAATTAAATACATTTTTTCCAACGTGGTTTTGTTAGATGACTTTTAACATTTTGAATATTTAGTATTTTAATAGCAAATAGAAGGCAGCGAGTGTTTTGTAGCGATATGATATTGTATATTTTATATCAATATTTAATTTGGTAACATAAGAGAGCGTTCTAAATATATGTTCAACTGAGATATGAGTTTACGGCGACTTTAATAAATGTTCCGTTGCGCCCTGTGCCCTCTTCTATAAGTAGTGCACAGAGTGGATTCCCTCTTATTTGTGGATTGTGAATTGTTTTGAAAGCTGCATGTTTTTGTTATCGCAAGAAAGTTTCATCACATGTCGGCTTACATTCGCTTCACGTAGATCGTTTCACGTGCCGTCTCTTGTTAGGCAAAGGAAATAAGATCAGGCCCGATCCTGTCTGACTGACTGAAATTGATTGATCGTCGCTGCAGGAGATGAAACAGCTAAATTACTGCATCAAATTATCAATTTGTACCGAGTTGTTTCCAATTTATAACCTCAAAATGCGGAGACTGTTGCTGAAAGTTTGTTTAAACCAATAATTAGGCGGAATGATTGTTTTTTTTTGCGTTTTATTTTATTTAAATTTAAACATTATCTATCTATAAACTACTTGCATAACGCTATTGTATTGTTCGATGAGATGTGTCTCCATCTTCGTGGGTATAAAAAATGTTCATCAAATAGTATATTCAGTACAGATGCCGGATATAATGAATAATGACAACCATAATTATAGCAAAATTGGTATTACAATTATTCACAATAAAGGATTTCATCGATTACTGTGAAGTCACGATTTCGTAACTATAAACGTCGGCAGCGCGTGTGTCGTTAAAATTAACCGATATTCGCGAAAAGAGTTTAAAAATAACCGTAACATTTCTGAGGAGCGAGCGGTAAGACAATGCGGGCATTCAGTACAATAACCTGAGTGAACCCGGAATGCCAGTTCGAAATTCGCGCCTCAATATTCTCTGGCATTTAGTGCGGAATTACCTAATTATTTCAACTGTGCGCCCGCCGCTCTATTTAAAGTGGGACCGGACGCATGTCAAATGCGGCACTCATTTGGACTTCACTTATTTCGTTTAATGAAATACCTACCTCAGTTATTGAAAATACCGAATTACTGCTGTCATTGGAGTGCCTTTTATTACGTTTTATTGGACGATTTACCTCTGCGAAGCGCACACAATTGTAGTCAAATTTACTCGTTAATCACGATTTTATATTATTTCATTTATTGTTATAAAATCATTATTGTTTACATTTTAGTTTATTAATTTCTATTAATACACAAAATACTGTAATGCAAATTATGCAATAAAAGTTGCAAAATTATGCAATAAATACAAAATAATAGAAGGAATTGAAAACGTTTCGTAGTGAGTTCCAATTATGAACACTTTGAAAAACTGTTGTATGTATCGTGTTTTTGTAATGAAGTCTTAATGTAATGAAGTCTATGTCTACTTTGTTCATTAAATAATACCTATGATTTGATTGTGGTAATAACACGCGGTTATCAAAGTTTAATAAGAACAAACAACTCGTGGAATGGAATATTGCGAAATGGAAAACTAATTGAGCACCAGTTTTATTCGATCAATGGCTTCTATATAATCATTTGACGTGACAAGTGCGTTAAATATACGCGAGGGCTATAAAACGAAAGAATGACGCGATATCAATTCGCACGGCGGAAATGCTAACGGAATCGAGCGTCGACGCCCTCGCTCGTTGCGACACGCGCCGAGGCGATGTCCCGCCGTTTATTCTCGAAGTCGCTGCGGCACAAACTCGGCACGCTGCGATTACGGATCGGTTCAAACCACGTGTCCTACGACGCGGTATTTCGGCCGCGACGCACGTGTCCGGCTACTCGGTGGCACGATGCTATCGCCCACTAGACCTACCGTTTATCTGAAGAATGTATCATTGTCGCTTTTCTGTCGACTTCACACTGCTCACCGTTCAAACACTAGTTTCTGATTATTAACCAGAAGTTACCGTCTAGCACCCGTTCTAACTGTTCACATTACGTCGTAGATACTACGCCACGTCGCGATGACACCGCGTTCTTAATATGCACGGATTAGTATTGCAACTGCACAGTGCAATAGTATGTATTCGTTTGCATGACAAAGTTCTTTCGTACTAATATTAAGCGTGTTTGAAAGGAAATGTTGTCTAAGCATTCGAAACGAAATCTTTGTTACTGAAGTGAATAGCATTACGCCTTTAGTTGCTATTCTCTCTAGAAACGTACGTGCCTACGGTGCAAATGTTATTCATAGTGAAAATCGTTATTTGCTGCTCGCATATCTTGTTTACGCCACCCACTTTTGTAGGAATTCTCATCTCTATTGGCAGCTTTGCCGATAGATAAAAAGCATTGGCAGTTTGACTTGCACACCTGGCTCAGGAGGGGCGTCACTCGCTCGCTGTTGAAGCGCATGTTGGTCTCGGCTATTGATTTTGTTTATCTCCTCTCACGCAATATTAGTACGAGGCTATGTTTGAGAGGGTGTTGCTACAGCAACGTATTTCCATCATATATTTATATATATATATATATATATATATATATATATATATATATATATTGTATTGCTGCAAATATGTCGTTTTGTTTTAGAGTAAATCGAAATAGTGGGATCGTTATTATTCCTTATATAACTACTTATCCATGGATGTATTAAAAATCGCATTTCAATTTAATTCGATTGAATTTGGATAAATTCAAAATGTTATCACTGAGTCATCCATTGCTATATGCTTCTTTTTCCTTCTACAACATATGTTCTTTGCCGATACGGGAACACAGACAGGCGAGTCTTATTTTAGCTTCAAGGGCGATCTCGACGAGTGCATCTCTGCAGCAACAAAAGAGCGCGCCGCCATGAAGCTAATTTGAGCGGCGCTCGCAGCCGAGACGCTCCGACTTCTCTCTACTCCCTTAGTCTTTCGTACCGATGTAAGTCTGCAGAAGGTGTTACTTTCGTTCGAACTACCATTTTTCTTTTATCTTAGGATTGAGATCACCTCATTTACGAATCATTTTGACGTGCCAGTTAAGCTTTGATTAACACATCAGTATGTCTTCGTGAACAGAAAATTTACTGACAACATAACACTTTTAAATTAAGACGTGACACAACGACAAGAGGATTGTCAAAGTAGTCTATTCCGCATTATTAACGTTTCCTTGAAAGAACCCGTTACGCCAAGCGCTGTGTAGTCGATAATTCATACCGCAGTTGTGTTGTGATTCCTAGATTTGTTCGCCGTTCTGAACCAAGAAAGTGTATTTGCTTAGTAAGTATGGATTATACTACACGATACATTGCAGATTCTTGTAACTCTGAATATTTTTTCCCGTGCCTAATTCCGTTGATAGATAATATTATATAAATTCGAGCATTGTGTCATATGGGTCGAATGATTTTTAAAGATAGCGTTGGAAAATAACTCGTTAGTCAGGTCAGGAATTATCACGCGCGGTCAGGAATTATCTTGAGGGGAAACGGGAACGGGTGAAAGCGATCGACGCGACGGCGGCGTCGCGCGTTACTCACTGGCGCTCGTTAAAGACATGAAATTTGTCGCGAGGCGGTTCGCTACGCGCATTCGTGGAGCTGCTCGGGCAACGAGAGTATAGGAAAGAAAGCGCTAATAACAGAACATAAGACAAATTGCGCACTGTGTGTAATCTCCACCGGGGTGTGCGAGTGCGCCGACGATGGACGCTCGAGGCTGACGATGACGTATAATTACGTGCCTTTAAAACATTCGACTGTTGTAATTTGAACTTCGACATATCAAATAACGATCCGGTTAGCTTCAAAGTCGCAACGAGTGCTGAGTAGCATATAACTTGCATTCGTATTGCAAATGAGCGTTCTGAAAGCAAGCGCAGTCGGCGAGTCGGTTTGTTCTTGACACTGTGACACAAATATGTTTTTTACGGAACGGCGAACGAGCGACGCACGGCTGCGGCAGCTAAATATACGCACGAAGTGGGTCGCCGGTGGTAAACGCCGCTCAGGTGTTTCTGTGGCCACCGACGCGGAGCGCACCGCCGACGATAGGAAACTATTGTTAGACGATGTTACGAAGTTAGCTCGCTAGGTCGGCGGTCGAAGGTTGAGCCTGTCGCCGTTGGCCGTCGGTCGTTGTCGCGCAACGAGTACATTTTTATAATGTCCTTATCTGGTGATCGGCGACTATCACTCAAAAGTTGCGGCTCGGTCGGAGGTCGCTTTTTGATAATCACACTAAGCACTTTTGCTGCATGTGAATGTTTATGAGTATAATTCGACATCACAACTATCGGAAGTATCGTTTGTCTTGAAGGCATTGCGTATAATTGTATTCATATAATTCAAACGAATATGGTATTTATTTTTAAACGTAAACAATAAATCATAAAATAACGCCATGAATTGTTTAATCGAGGTATTTGAATCAAATTTCAACTGGAAAATGATTAAGTACATTTTGCGTATCAAGTTTAAATGACTCGATGACGTGGTCTCGAATTATGTAGGGCGGTATATAACGCTCTCAATTTTGGCACGCGAATGACCATTCTATCTTCCGCATGTTGTCGAGCCGCGGCTGTTTACCACTGCAGCAATTGAAACATATTGTTACTTATATTGACTTATTGACGCTATTAATGGAAATTTATTGTAGACCATGGTATTTGATAAAATGTTAGACAACGCATTAGTTGCTTGTATCGTTTGAAATAATGTTGTATCACAAAAGTGTGAAGTAAATATATTTTCAATAAAATACTGGAAAGTTAGGGTAAAGTTGAATAGATAACTCGCGACGTAAATAAATTGGGTTACAAAAATACATGCGCACGTTCGTAAACATTATAATAGTAGTGGCAGATAGCGGAGCTTATAATAACACACTCGTATCGATATCGTTTAACGACAGATTATAGAGGACGTCAACGCTCTTATTGAACTAGAGGAACACTGCATTGTTTTGAATAATCGGAAATCTGGTCGAGCGATACATCATTATGACATGGAGTAATTACGTTATTTCATATTTTATGACGTTTAGACATGTCAAGATTATCAGCATGGAAAAAACAAAACTATCCAATATAGAATTAGGCTGAGATTGATATTGATGTACTGAAGATGAAAGTGGAAGCGGAAATCTATCGAACTATGGCTGAAGTAGCATAGTCGATGGATGTCAGTGTCGAAACAATAAAGATTCGTTTTTGTCAAATCAGCAGAATCTCAAGTAATATTGTAAACGCAAAAGTGAGTTTGTTTGCTTATTTGTTTATTTGTTCCGCTTTCACCCCTTAACTAGCAGACCGATCTCCATGAAATTTTGTACACATGTAGTTTGTACCATGAAAATATAAAGAAGAAATTAAATAATTTTTACAATGGCAAAAATTCAACTCCTAAGTCCCTGTGGAAACTCTTTTTTATACTTTCAAACGTTCACGTAACATTTATTATAACAGTCTCATAAATGCATCAAAAATATAGGATATTTTTTTGGTTTAAAGACAATAATAAACCTTTTGATGCAGCTTTTTTCATGTATTTATATCATTTACGACTTCTTTCTTCTTTTATGTAAATACTGCAAGACAACGCCAGTTTGAAAAAATCTCGTTTAGTGTAATCTATGACCGCTTTCGTAAAGTGTTATCGCTATAGGCATAATAATTAGTTCAAGTTACGTAAAGTCAAAATGGAAAGAAAGCCTGTTCGTACGAACAGCTAGATGTATGAACAGATGGCTCGTGAACACAAAACGTCGCCTACAGTTCGTCGCGGCAATTGGAACCGATTGTGGCGGGAGCGACGGCGCGCTCGCATCGAATTGCAACGGTACAAACGAAAAGCTATTAACAATTTAATGACATACGAGAGTTGTAACGACAGAGGTTTAAATATTTCACTGAAATTAGCCCTGTGCATGATTCGAACGTCCGAGAGATGCTATTTGAACTCCTAGCTGACATTGTAAAAAACAATTAGTTTCGAATGATTCCTTTTTTCATAATTATGTCAGCGTAGAGAGGCCTGAAGACTAGCGGCGGAGACGGTTTTAGATATTTTTGTCCATGAGACACGACGCATTTAACTTTATGAAAATTGAAGTAGTGGCATCCTTTCACGAACTAGCGGAACGGCTTAGATGTAAATTATATCCACAATTCGAATCCGTTCGAATTATGTGGGCTGTTTCAATCGCTCCCGATGGTGTTAAATCGCCATATTATAGTAACTTGCATTATTAGGTGAAGATATCTTGTCGCCCATTAATGCGGTCAACGGTCAGAGGTTCGTGCGACCTCCTTCACCGCTTTAAGAACCCTGATTCATCTCAATCTATCGCCGAGCGCCTGGCGTCGCTCCAAGCGGCACATATAACTATTTAAACATTCGATAGAGGTAATCTCCGACAAAATTCTCAAGTTATATCGTTACGTTTCATAATGAAATATTCATTTCGTTCCTTTTATAAAATCAAATTAAAAAAATATTATTTTGTTCAGTACTACAATCCAGCACTGAATAATTTTGTAAATAACTGAATAACATTTACAGTTCTCATTTTTGTAGCGAATATGATAATATTTTTGGGATGTTATTATCCTTATAAAAGCAAAGCACCTCCCGTATTTCCCGTCCCGTATATGCCGTCAATTTAAGCGTAAAGTTATGTAGGCATTTGCAGATATGTGAAACGAACTTGTTTACAACTTTCACTAATGAACTTAAAGTCTGAGATGTCTGAATGCCGATCACTTGCTAGTCAACATGTTTTATTGCGTTGTAACTGAGATAGTGGTAGTTTCCTCGATATATATTTAACGAGGTCGCTGGCCACATCACCCAGAATGTATGTAAATAATATGTCTCCTTATACGTTCTCTATCTTCTCGATATATAAGTAATATATCAAGAAGATAGAGTTAAGAAGTAAAGAAGGAGTTAACTGTCAAATTAGCCATATGTCAATGATAGAATAAAAGCGTGCGGTTTAAAATAGGAAAGGAGGAAGAGGTATTCACAAAAGTAACTGATAAAACTCATCGTCGCCTTTGGAACTCATCGTCGTGGAAAAGAAAATAATTTCAGAAAATTATTAATACAAAAGTTGCACGTTCATCCATATTTTGTCACACGTAACGACGCGGTCTGCGGCCGACGCCTTCGTTATTTTAAAACGGTTCTGGACTCTTATTTGTTAAAAAAAACTTATCGCAACAGGCAGTACGTCGAGCCAACTAGTTGCGCAAGTCGTGGATAAAATTTAGCTTGCACATACAAATGTGAATATTCACTGTAGTCATTTGTGTACCGCAGACGATATTGATTTGCAATTATACTATTTATACGCTCTGTGCACGTGTAATATATTGAAATCCGCCGATGGCCGATATGAATATCTTCATTACGTCAACATGATGTCGCTATGCAGAAGTTAGAACGGCCTATATCGGTTCATGCATTACTTTCTTAAATACATTAGAAAAGGTACCGTTTTACTTTCTGTGGCCGTGAGAAGTCCTTCACGCATAGCGAGATGCATATTACTAGTACGATCTTGTGGGCGGTGGAAGTTTATCAGGTGGTCACAGATAATGTATGGAAAGTCGAAGGCGTAATAAACAAATTACTGCTTAATGATTGGAATGTCCAGTCAAAGACGCAAAAAATTGTTTATTTCCGTTTAATTGGCTTTAATGGTGTATGTGTGACGGTATTTCCTCGTAACGTACGGAATATGAGACCACGGTCTTCTATTAATTAACTGTTAATTATTTTACGAATTTTGTAGTGAATTTTAATTCGGGTGCATCATGTGCCTGTTTATAGAGTCGACGTAATGCTGATTCTGGCGCTGTGCTGATTTATTAATGTCAGTATTAGTTTGCACTTTATAATATTGAATGAATTTATAGTGTTTTAAGTGCAACTAGCAGTATCTACTTTAATCTATTGCATGCCAACGTTCTAAACGTGTTTTTTAATTGCTGCCTTGGTCGGGTGCAAGTTGTTTTATTTTCTTTATGTTGTCAGCACTATGAACTTATACATATTTTAGTTCTAAATATGTTGATAGAACTATAATTTATAAGTAAAATTTAATAATGATGATGATCGTAATTGTATAATTTTTTAATTTTTTGGACCAATAAATTAACCAGCTTGTCCCCGGGAGGCAGTCGTTCATAAAAATATACGTCATGGATTTAGTATCTACAAAACAACAACCATTCAATATAACCTTATGATATTGAAGTTGACATATTTGAGTTCACATTGGGGCGTAACGGCCGTGCCAGTTATGGCCGATAAGCGTTATCGATAGACGTTTTAACGACTATGAGCGAATTGTAAGAATAAACAAGCAATTTTAATTTCTTATCGCCTCTCCAACCACGATGGAATTTTTCAATGAGGCCTGTTTGTTTGAGTTTATTACATTAGACCCTAAATGAGAGGTTAGCAAAACTTTTTTTGCCCCGCCCGCCTAATATTAAATTTTCTTAGACGTATTAATATCTAACTGTCTATAGAGTGGACAATTGTATAAAAGAAAATATGTATAATTTTAGTTCAAATGTTTATTTAAAAGACACAAATGCAAGTAAATATTTTGTTTTGGGAAGAAATACATCAGAACTTAGTGAAATTCTTACATAAAATTAAAACACAAGTGATGATGAGCCTGACGCTTATAATAATATAGCTTCGAATTTAGTATAATATCGAGGTAGCCTCAAATATCTATTTTCGGTCAATAGATTTATTTTTTCATAAAAATATTGGCAACCCTTTTTCTACGAGGTATGGAGATGGCAAAAGCCATCAAAAATTTCTTGCGATAATCCATGATGCAGGATGCAGGATACGCAATAGGTATATCTTTCTAAAGTCAGAACTGCTGATACCCTTTTCTGAACTGCATTTTAATTTCTTTGTTAGTGCTTATTCCAATAAGTTTTTCTTGTGGTATGATGTACGATTCGTATTGGAATATCTTGAACCCCACTATCGCATAGATCCCCGCTTACATCTTGTGAATCGCCATATACTTTTCTCGCTGACAGACACTCCTAGAAAATAAAAATAAAAAAAGTGGCCACAATTTGGGAATAATTGCCCTAAATAATATACAGAGTTACTTTATTACTTATAAACAGTTAATTCCTCGTACTGCTGAATTAAGAGTACAAACACACCAGATAAGCAAATGCTTCTTTATGTAGTTAGTGCTTTAGGGTGAAAAATAGTTTTAGTTTTGTAAATTAAAAGTTTGATTGAAAATATGTGGCAGGAAGAAGAAACTTAGCATCGATTTCATTATCTATGCATTAAAATATGACGTAAATAGCTCCGATAAACGAATATGCAGTGTACGGAGCTACAGTACGGGTGGACGTAGGCATGGACGGATTGCGATTGGACCGAGCCACTAGCCGACAGCGCAGCTGCTGCATTCTTGAGAACCAGTTGGTCGAGGGCAAAAAGTAAAACGTTACTCGCGCCACATGCTATTTATTTATAACGCGCCCTGCGCCCAGTGCACGGTTCAAATCTACCGTTGACCCTCTCAAAGAAATCTGAGAAAAGCCAACTCAATCAATCACAAATACCAATTTATGCCACTTTATGAACTCATGAAGATTTCTCGGTAGCTTCGGTGTCTCTTAACTTCATTATTGTTTCGTAAATGCTTATATAATACTAATAATAAGTGAGAATATTACTGAAGAATTACCTCTAAAGAACAGAATTTAAAGGAATATTTAAGTATGGAATTACTATTTCAAACGCATTAAATATAACAAGTCACACGAAGGAAGTGAATACAATTTCGCAAGAAAATGCTTTAAAAGAAAAATATATTTTTTAAACAAATTAATAAAGAAAACATAAAATTTAGCTTCTACAAACAATTAGAGTTTGTAATAATATGTCATATTGATCAAAACCGCGAATGATAAGTGTCCACATGTTTCAGGATAAGTGTATGCAATCAGCTTTATTTTGTTTCTTTTTTGTTTACAGTTTTTTTTAATTAAAAAAGCGATAAATTTAGGGAAATTGTAGCAGCTAAATTTATCGCCTTCGTAATTAGTACGCGCTTCATCCTACTATTTCTTATAGTCATTGCATTTTATTCATTCCTTATTAGGATTCCATTTGTTCTTCGCCATTAGAAATTTTCATGTTTTATGCGGTTAGCGCAATGAACAAATGAATTCCCCATTGTTTTTAGTTGGTCCTGCTTGCATAATATATTTTTGCTTATGTTTATCGTTCCTGATTTTCTTCTAAGCTTCTTCTTTGGTTTCTGTTAAACTATACTAGTCATTTCGGTTACTTTTCTCTTCGCTTCTCTTCTATCTTTTTATCTTTATTATGAGTAGCAGCAATCATTTCAGACCTGTAATTGGGTTATGTATATGACAGGAATATAATTGATGGTATTTGGAATCTCTTCACGATTGGAAGGTGATCGTTCCTCTACACTTTTTCTTCCCCCACAAATTGTTTCTTTGTTGTAAGTATCTTCAACAGCAGAAATATAAAAATTATTTGATTCTGATCACTTGGACTGCGTACTTTAGATTGTGTTACAACTCACATATTTCGCGATTCTTGAGCGGTATTTAAGAGGCTTTGATAATTTTTTTGTACTGCTGTACTAAATAAATTCATAACGGATGCCAAAAGCAGCCTCTTTCCGGAAAGAGATTCTTGGAAGCATTATCGAAAACGTGGTTAAATGCGACAATAGGACTGATTGCTTAGCATTGGGTAATGCATAAACTCTAAAGTGTTGTAACCTATTCAAATATAAATTTATATTTATCCGGGTTCAAATGTCATTCCAATACTACTAACAGATGCACCATTCATTACTTAGTTATTCTTTTACGAGGAAAAATAAATGCTGGTAGTAGATAGTTTTCGGTTGAACTAATAAAAAATAATAATTGTTTGGCCACATTTTGATTTAGATACATACATTCTGCATCTAAAGGTAAATAAGAAAATTGTTAACTTCTCATTCGTATTCAAAGCCGTAAGCGAGTGATGCAAGCGTTCTACTTTACGTTTAAAAGGGAACAAAATTCATACAGTTCGGGCCAGCGCGCAGAAAACTACGACATTTGCAAAAAGTTCACTTCACTATAAGAACATTTAGGCTATCTGTAGAGCCGTGCGAAATATTAAGTACGAAAGGAAACGTTCGTTAGTCTCGCGATTTATACGCAGCAGATTAGATTTATAAATAAATCTATATTGGGCCCACAATTGTTACGAATAAATTCTAGTGCTAATGAGTTGATGAGGCATCATATTTTACGGTTGTTCCATTTGATATTACGGGTTCTTGTGTGTCCTCTATTATTTATGTGTCCAAGAGATCATAGTTACCAATTGTACGGCGTAGGTAAATATCCGTGGAATTTGATGCCTCTAAAAGTGCTTTCCTGCATTTATTAATTATCTGCCATTTTCATAAGTCTTTTTAATTTTGAAAATGTGTAGATGGTAGAAATAAATCGAAACAAATTCATCAAAAGTAACGTATGACCATTACAATGAAAAAGTTAATATTTTATTTCAGTCAAAGTATTAAATATAAATCGCTTTAAGAAATTAAATTAAGAAATATCTAGTACAAACAAACACGCTTTAAAATATATCTCATAATACGAATGAAACCAGTAACTGTGCCGAATTCGTAAATATAATAAATTTATAGTTATCCATTAGTGAGTGTCGTAAAGTGAATAAAATCCATCAAAATGGTGCTCATAAAGATTGTCAGTGACAAGCAATTAATAAAACATTATAACTACAAATTAGTTTTATGATAAATACACATTCTTAGAATTAATACTATTTATAGAAACTAATACTGCAATTACTTCGTCATCATTTCAAATGATATAAAATTCCAAATATATTCCTATTTTAATGTACGATAAAACAATAGTAAACATGTCTGAGATAGACAAGAACTCGTCATCATCTTGCGCGAAGAGCTTTGCGACCATATCGGAGGAGGAGTCGGTCGAACCGCATCCCTGGGAGAAGCTACTGGCGGGGCAGACGAAGATCGCGACCATAGTGCCTAAGATAACGCGCACGAACGCGTCGAGCTCGACGCTCTCGCGGCTCGGCGAGGAGATATCGTCTCACCCGCAGGCGGTCGACGGCGGCATCAAGCCGTTGACTAGATCACGCAGTCTCAACCAGCGCAGAAATAGCAGCCACGGTCTGCTCGGCTCCTTCCACAAGCAGCTGCGCCTCTCGCTGCGCGGTGCGCACAGCGAACCCGCCAGCGTCAAGGACGGTCACGCATCAGGAAGGCAGGACAGCTTCCTCTTCAAGTGAGTCCACTTCTTTGTAATACTCGTGCATACATTTACCGAGGGACGAAACGTTGCGATGTCCCGAGACGCGCGGATGTATTGTCGTAGCGTAACGTCAGCAGCTTACTTCCCAAATCTATTGCATAGCAACCGAAACGGTACCTTTTTACAGTCTCTGCCATTCGATGGACCGCAATCATCGTTGAGGCTATTTTTATTTTCAATACTAATTACAGATGCTACACTTGGGTAATAGTCAGGAATGTTTTGTACGATGAACCTATTATAAATGTTCAGTAACACTTTAATTGGAGCGGTTGACATTGATGTCGCCCATTAAAAAGCAATTAATGCATGACTAGCTCGAATCAACTATTGTTATGAAGGTACGTCGGTTCTGATCTGCAGCGGTAAGTTGATGGCAATTCTTTACCGGAACGCGCATCGGAGTGTACATCGTCAACACAATAAAATACGAGTAAATAGAATTAACGCAGCAGCAGAGCGCCTACAAATTATACATGAGGATTGTTGTAATTTTATTTTATAGAGAACATTTTGACCCATTCCTTTCGCCACCGAATCGATTTTTAGTAGTTTTCCGATTTTACAAAAATATTTACCTTATGCCATTTCCCGTTTCGATCGAGTCGAACGTATAACTTCGCCAAAGTGATATTGAACTGTCGCTTCTGTGTAGTATTATATTCATAGAGGTTTCTCGGTTTGCTAATGAGTGATATATTTATCGAGGTGCCTTGAACAAGTGTGTCAAGCGATAAAGCAGCCCGCCGCGCGCCTCTCTTTATTCGCGAGTGTGCTGCGTGTGTGTGCTTCCTAAATTAGTAGCGTTCTGATGGCATGGACCATTTGTTTATGTGACGATTACAGGGTTTTTTACGCGCTGCAGTCGACGGCGTTTTGACGCTGCGTTTACTTTAGTATTACTAGTAAATATAACATAGCAAATGGAATAAATAAGTAGTTACTTAATAATTTTATCATAATGATATTGAAAAAGAAAATTATTAATATTTATGATAGGAAAGATAGGCGTAGTCTATTCGATCATATCGTTTACATTATGTAATCTTATACATTCACTTTTCGGACACAACGTTTCTTATATTTTCCTTAGCGACGTGATAAATTAGAGGCGGTCGAGCGATTGTTTTTTTACAGACCTTTTGTTACTTTTCAGTGGCCGTCAGAAGGCAGTGATTAGTGGAACAATTTAAATAGTGGAATAATACTAACGGATAACAAAAGTTCTATTTTGCATAAAAATGCTTTTTCTGGTCTCGATATGGCGCCTCGTCGAATAGCGGTGAAGTCAAATTAACGGTTCGCAGATATACCTATTTAATCTTTTGAGATGTAAAAAAGGCCCAAATTTATTTTGTTTAAATTAGCTTATCTTTATAATTATATTGCATGTATTGATAACTACATCTCTGCAATATTTAATATTGTACTTTGTGCTAGAGATATATTTTCGAGTAATACTTTAATACTTTTTCTACTTAATCTTGCTTAAATTATTATGATTTTAATTAAACACCTTTCGTTGGACAAAAATATATACAGTTTACCTCAATTGTAATGTTGTAATAGAAAATGACGTAGTTTGTGAAAGTAAAATTAACTTTAAAACCTTTTTAAATAATTATCTTTCTCAGGAATAAAATAATAATTTTAGTTTTTGCAAGGTTCAATAAACCTTGTATAAATAAAAACCGTCCTAAATAAAAACCTTTTAAAATATGTTAAGAAATCCAGCGATATTGGCACGAAATAATAAAATCCTTACATCTTGAGAACAATCATGAAATATAAACTAATTGTGTCTGTTGCCAATCTTTTGTTTCTGCTGTTCTTGCGAACAACGCCGGTTAATATACCAGCAGCACTTGTGCAGTTGTGCCGGTGCTTAACGATGCTACCAGTCTATCTTCTGAACGTGTATTTGTTTCCCCCGACGACTCAATTCTTGCACATGCGTGACGTCCGACTCGGCGTATGGCTTTTGTTTTATATTTTATTGTTTGAAACGTCATAATACGAATCTACAAGTATATAACATAGTAACATTATTTTCCATTACTTCTCGTAAATATACAAAGTAAGTTTCAAGTTAACAAATACATTTGAAATACGTATAGAATGGAATAAACCATAGCAAATATGCATAATCGTTTTGGAAAATAATAATGATAAAAATTTTTTTTTTTTTTAATTTCCAGAATATATTATGGAAATAGCCTGTTTTAATTTCTACGATTTGTTGGCTGTGATCGTTTGTATTTTTCACGCTTAAAAGGATCACCACAGATAAACTTTTAATTAATAAATGTGACACTTCATGGATACATTCCACAGTTACAGGACAGTTAGTAGTCCTCAAGCGGCGACGCCGCCAACACTACCAGCACTATCTGCACACCTGTTATAAAGCTTGTGGTTCCGATCGGACGCTGAAAGAGCTACTCGCTCGATTGCCATCTGTGCGGGGACTATTTACTGAGAATCACCAATATTTGTAACTGAACTCAAAGTTTGGCGGTGTTACTTATAGATCCTTCTACGTGCATCCGGTTCTTAATCGTACCGTGCAGTGCTTGCGATTTTTTCACTTATCTCATTTGCCTTCGAATTTTTTACTCATTTATTCTTTTACATTTTTGATCGCTGCTAATGTCGCCCTTATTGCTGTTACTGGTTTCTAACTCGCATCCTTAATTAATATCGCAGTTTGTTAAAGTTAAGTCTGATCAACTGATCTTACTTTGAACTATAGTATCTAGATATCGTTAGTCCAGACCAAACGCTACTATAATAATATTCTAAATCAGTTATTATAATTGGAATTCGCAGTCACGGCCAAATATTTACGAGGACTTTGACGATACCATACGGTGATTAAATCATTCGGTGACGTACGCCAATTCAAGAGAACTTACATTTAATACCTTTAGATCGATACGTAGAAAGGACTTTCTAGTGAATAAACGACGGGTGAACGGACGGCGAGCGGACGTCACGCTCAGCGTAAGGACGTTACGCGATCGTGACTTGCGTTCACGACACTGGGAGTTATAATATTTTTTGACGAGATGTGGACACATCACACGCTAACGCGTTCGAAGCACACCAAGTTATGTAATAAAGTCATCGATTGATCGCGTCCGTGACTCATCTGTTTTTCGGGTCTTTCGTGCGAGTGCAAATAAACAGGAGGATGCGACCGTGAAATTGGCGTAATCAGACGCTGCAGGCGCTGGAATTTTGTTTATGTCGTTGTAATGCTCATTGGATTTTAACTAATTGAATAATTAATGCTTACGGAAAATAGTCGGTATAGGTCGGTCTTTATTTAGGGCAATAAACGAGCACATGTTGGTTCAGGCGAGCACAAAACTATGTCCGCTCCGCATACAATGTAAGAGTCAACTTACTCCCACATGGCAAATGATAAGCATAAACAGTCAGAAAACTGGTTCCGCAAAAATATCAACTTTAAACTTTACATACACACTTTGTAATGACTGATATTTGCTTCATAATAATACACACTACAAATTTAATAAGTATCTAACTTATTTATTAATTGGGTCTTTATAAATAACATTATTAATCAATAACATTACCGACAAAGTAAATTTTTACTTTAGCTACAAGTGACTCGTCAAAAATAATACGTCGTCGTATTTATAAATAGGCGAGCCGTCTTCAATTGCATCTGTGGAGTGTGGTGTTTTGCATGCGTGTGGTGGTTTTGTATCGCGCAGTTCCGAATATTCGTCTCGCTTAAATGTTACAAAAAATCAACGAACGCTTTTTAAAATATAAATGAATAAGGATTCGATAGTTTTCCGCGTAGCGATAAAACGCCAGCTCGTCATACTAAACTATAACCGCTGTAGTAAAAGCTGCTGGCCTCTCGCCTTCGAGCAACGATTGATGTATTGTTGTAACGGGAAAAACTAATAATTTGTGTGTTGCAGCGGCGATCTAACATATCGGCTGTCGTTGACGTAGTTGAAAGGTTAATAGATATTATTTCATACAAAAGTAGTTGTTATCATTAAGCCGATTTATCAGGGCGTCAACGATATAGCTTACACTGAGTATAGTAAGAATTGTATGTTTTGTATACTTTAATGAACATTAGCTAATAGCAATATGTGTTCACATCATAGACTATTGTCAATGAATATAAACGTCGTAACTCGAGGTAACCTACTTGTTGACCATTGACACACTCGTTCAATATGGATGATCGCTTCGTGTGCGCAATAAGAATATGTAGTCGCAAGTCGGGAAAACGTCTTCTCCGCGCAAATAAATTAATTTTCCTTGTGGAATGCTGACCAGTGTGAAGCGTAGCGCCTAGTTCTTCGGCTTTAAGTCTCACAGTGTAGTTACGAAGCGCGAACGCAGCTCGCTTACTGTTAGAGCACTAGCTGACTACTGCAAGACGTGACGCTCAGTGGAGCAGTATTGTCGTAGGTGAATTTTATGTCGTGTGTCGCTGAATTATTTTCTTCCGTATCTCGAAAAATAAGGCTTAGAATGTCACATTTGCATATTTCCTGTTGGCTGTATATTCTAATTTGACGCTTCGATAATAGGCCGTGACGTCTCGTTGCCGCCGCTTTCATCCAGTTCGCGCTGGTTCTTGGCGCTCGCGCCGATAAATGGGCCTGAAGCCGCGATTATATTTAATATATAAACTTTGATTTTCCAAGAAAAAATTAAGTTTGGCGCACTCGTGTCGCAGGTTAATTCTCTGTTGAATGCCTGTCGCGTATCGGTGCCACAGCTCGCTCTAACCACTTAACAATTTTGTTGCCTTTGCGTTGTTATGAATGTGTGCATTATTGTTAGTATATTCGCTAAACGTTGTACTTGAGGAAACAAGATGATTTTCTTAAATTAAAGTATGAGTTCAACATATTTTTTGTTTGCGTTCAGCTTCGCTTGTATTAGTTCTTATTCTTGGCGTTAGATATAGATTACTGTGTTTTGATTTTTTTGTCCGGAAGAGATTAGTCTTGTAGAAATATATTAAACTAAAGGATATTGTACTCTGAAGATTGTCTTCAACTTTTGAGAATGAGGAATATTT
The DNA here is from genome assembly GCA_039881145.1 of Druceiella hillmani. Taxonomy (NCBI): domain Eukaryota; kingdom Metazoa; phylum Arthropoda; class Insecta; order Lepidoptera; family Hepialidae; genus Druceiella; species Druceiella hillmani. The sequence continues at coordinate 126,760 of JAYKKI010000125.1, read as the reverse complement.
TCTTCTGATCAATAATTAGAACACCGATTTCAAGAAAAACATATATCTTTTACTATATCCGCATTGTTTTGTTGCGTGTTACATAACTTTGCAGTTAATAAACAAGTGATATGTTTAAGGAAAACGATCGTGTTGATACAGCTACCAGGGAATTTTCAAAGAATTACGATTAACTCACGGACACGTGAATCAGATGCTATTAATAAATCCACCTATAACAATCGAAGAGACTGTGTCGAAAGACGAATGCCAATTTTGAATGGGCGAACAAGCCGCGCGATGCCGTGAGTCATGGGCCGATATTTTCATACTTCTCGTAGTTTATGGACCTCTGATAAAGCAGTTTTCAAGCGCTATTGATTATTAACAAACACGACTGAACGAGTACAACGGTCAATATGCAAATAGCTCGAGTCGTTCCGAGAACGGTGCGGTCATTATGTCGGACGCCATTTTGTTATTCGTAATGTCATTGTCTATGCACTGACTCAGTGATTGTAATCAAAGCAACGATAGTTTAGGGTTATCATAGAAGATCTAGTTTTAGTCTCAGTTAAAAATTTAACGTGTAATTCCCTTTTTTTAATTCTGTCTTATAAAACGATGCCCGCCTCGATGGGAGATGGTTTTCTTTTCACTCGTGAAGTATCTATTTTTCGAGATTTTGCTGATTTGACGTAAATGGTTCCGTATTGTTTTAATATTCAAAATAAACATGCTGCTAGTACAGTCATAGCTTAAGCTAGCTCAGCCGTACTTTAAGATATACAGGCTGTCCCGTAAGGAGTGAACCAACAAAATGTCGGAGATAGAGGGGTTATTATTACACATATAAAATAATAAATTTGATTATCATGGACCTAATAGTTTAGAGATATGATTTTTTTACTGCGCGTAAAAAAATTATTTATTAGGTATTATTACTATTTCTGTTTTTTTATTGCCCCAGATCTTTAAGAGAACATTCGTCTTCCTAATCAAAATATTATTCATTTTTTTAATTACAAAATATGAAAACTGATTTTTGAACAATGCAAGAGTAAAAAAATGTATGGCGAACTTGTGGAACTTTATTTCAAAAACATTTATAATTCACACAGATTCCAAAAAGACATCATTTTATGGGATTACGTCATTTTATAACATGTTTTTTATTTCTAAACCCATACCATTGATAATTTTTTCTGACATGGTAAAATAAAACATGTGTATTATGTATGATCTTATCGCATTTATTATGTTTTTTTTATTATAGTAAATGCTACCTGTTTTTGCTACCTGTTGTAGCAACGAATTATTTGCTAATATCCCACCTGACGATGTTGTAATACAACGAAAATTACAACATCAAGTTGTAATACCTAGGTCGTGGTAAAGAACTTAAAGAAAGTAGAAATAATACTACATCACGTGGTTTCGTTTAATTGTGAATAATGAATTTCTACAAAATTAACGCCAACTATATTCAACATTTTAATTATGAAGACGAATGCTCACTTAAAGATCTTGGGCAATAAAAAAGCAGAAATAGTAATAATACCTAATAAAAAAAATTGTGCGTAGTAACAAACATTTAAAAAAAATCATATCTCTAAAAAAATTAGGCCTAAGATAATGAAATTTATTGTTTCGTATGTGATAACCGACATTTGGTGGTCCACTCCTTACGGGACACTGTATACGCCTTCATTTATCATTAAAATTCAATATTTTTGGGTGTGCACAGGACTCACCATTGAAATTGAAATTATGTGGCGTTTAGACCGAGCACTTTATTGAAATTGCACATCGTTTATGTTGAATTATTCAACGATGGAATAATTAGTGCGAATTTTTAACTTGAATATAATATTAAGTGAATAGAAAGTGGATAATAGAAACGAAACACATAAATACAAATGAATGACTGATGTTAAAATATAATGTATTATTAAGTGGCCAGTACGAAAATTAGGAGTTTCATAGGTAATTTTAATTTTTCGTTAATTTTAATCATTACTTGAAACAGGGCTTATGTTATTTGGTTATTGTAAATTAGTGACGTTTATCATTCTTTGCGCTGCACTATTCAGTACTTCAAATTGATCAAAAGAAAATTAAAATAACTCGATGAGGGTTATTTTGGTTATTTTTATTTTGTTTTATTTTCTGGATTTTTGGGGAAATCAAGGTGACATTTAATTTTTAGTAAATTATGTGTAAATAATATAATTGTTAGTTAAGAAATATATTCTAAGTTGTGCCGCTCGATATTTATTTATACGTGACTCAGAATATGTCATCCTTCCAGTAAATGTACTTTTATAGCGTCAATTATTTTAATTAAATTTGTAATTGTTTCAAATTTAATTAAAATACCATATAAATAATTATTAGATTGTAATATTTCCTTCCCATTTTATTTAGAATTCATTTTATTGTTACTCAAATTTTATCTAAAGTTTAAGAGATATATTTCTCGGACAACACTACAATCAAGTCGTATGTAATAAGAAACTAACAATAATTGAGAGCAATCATAGTAAGTGACAGGTAAAGTTAACAGAAATGTTTGCATCTGTATAAACTGAAATAAAATAAAAAAAAACAAATGTAAAACGTCAATAAAGAATAGAACAATGTAGGTAGTGAAGAGAATCCTATGTGAAAGTTAAAATGTCTCTTTAAAAAGTTTACATCAACGTACTACGATCTTCTTACTTGAAGGAATTTTTCAGTTGTAAATATGTCACGTGTCGATTGATTTGTTCTGAAACAACGAGAGTTTGCGCAGCACAGTTCAGGATTTCTTAGTGTGAGGTGCGTAACTTACGGAGCATATGAATTCGACTAGCGTGAAATGGATTTGCATGCGATGAATGTGTTCAACTATGATGACGTCATGTCCATGATAAATTGTTTCAGGCCATTTGTGAAATCGAAACTTGCATTGCATGCGCGAGTTTGGAATGTTAACACAATTAGGAAAATGTTCACTTCTGTGACGTGTTATAGCTTATCTTACGTAATAGAATACACTTGTTTTTTTTCGCCATTTGCTTTAAATCGATTTGTTCGTTTATACTTCGAATGATTGTCATTATTTTAAAAATTTATTGTGTGAAATACTTACAGCTTAATGTACTTAAATATATTTACAGCTTAATGCACTTTGCATTAATGCGATTGATTTGAAGCATCAACTGTTATTTGAAATGCTAGTGCGAGCATTTAAATACGCCACCCTAGCGTTACATTCGACTAGTGTACTTTATTGCTAATTGAAAGGAACAGGTGTGTCTGCGAACCTGTTGCAATGCCAAAATGCAATCGAGATTTTGTCCGAATAAAATCTCGACTGTAGTAAATATTGTCAATTACGCGCTTTTTTCTGATGTTTATTATATTTAATCCTTTAATAATCTCTTTCCTATTTACTAGTCGTAAAGTTTTATGTCGAGGTTTTTCTAGTTTATTTTTCTTAAGACGTCGAGGAGATTGTCCAAAAAAAGTTTGGCTTTGGTACAATTTAATTTATGTAGCGATTCTCCACTCTGAAGCAGCGATTATGGAGCGCTAGCTGCGCAAGAATCTCTTTTAACTTTTTCATTAACATGCAGGTTGTTTTAAAAGTTTCTTACAACACTCTGTTACCGCTAATTCCTTTGCTAAGGGAGACGGCTCGACGGTTATGGTTACATATGGAGTAAATATTTAATAGTCATACTTAATTAATATAAAACATGACGGAATACATTAACATAGGCGTTAGGTGGGTGCATGTTAAATAAGTTTTAAATAAAGTCATTATTTGTACTTGGTTTACTCACTTTTGTAATTGATATCTTTTTACGAGTACATACAGTATGAAAATTGTAGAATTTAAAAATATTTACAGTTTAGATTGTTGCTAAAAAACACGCACCTCAATGTTTAGTTTGGTATTGTTTCGGAGCCACCTTGACAGAGCTGGTTCTGCGAGTGGCCTGCGGTGAGCTTCGTCATCTCTATTTTTATGTTTGGTGCAAAAACCGACATCCGATGTATTTGTCGAACGTTTCGGTACAGTCGGTGAAGAAGTTTGTATGTGATTTTGTGCAACTAAATGTCGATTGTGTTTTAAGCGGCTCGAAACAGACGACGTTGACTCGGTTTGGGTAAACGATGTCGAGTTTCGAAACTTAACACGAACCTGGGCCAAGTTTGAAGCTAAATACAAAATCATCTCGTTAAATTTCAACACAAAAATATAACTCTCTCTCTCTCTCATAATATAACGTATTTCGCCGATTTGCCGACTCCCGCAAGATAGACAATGTTTACGATTCTGACAAATATTATTCTGTACGGCTACGGTTATACAATAATCGATTGAGCAGTTAAAAGATGACGAGCACGCGGTCAGCGAAGTTTAGGCGTGACGAATTAAATTGATCACTACAAATCTAGCGTTGCTAATTTGCGATAGAAGTACTCAAAAGATAAACGAATGGTGATCAAATTGCCAATACTTTACACGAACTATAGATTTCGGTGGGACACAGTAAAAGGTAAGGACTACTAATTAGGATATTCGTTAAGTGTTGGAGAATAGCGTGTCGCCTTCGTAATTGTATTCCTTCATTGTCGCGCTATCAATATATGATATTTGTGTACGTTTTAACGTTTGACGTGGCACTCGCCGGACACTCGTCGAACGCGCTCGAAAGATAGAGGCGTGACGCGGCGCCGCCGTGACGCGGCGTCCGCCGCTCTCGCCGTTTGGCCAGATACTCGCTGACGTCACGCGCCCTACTCCGACGCATTAGTTTCTCTTTGTACCGCCAGAAGTTTCGATTAAACACGCTCTAGAGCTTTTAATGCGAGTCACTTGTCAATGCGAGCAACGAATTTTAAGAAAAAGTAGTTTGGATATGCCACAATGATTTAGCTGGCCACCTTCACTTCCTTTCATTTATTGGACTGTTCGCCCTAGACTTATCTCCTCGTGCTCCGCAAAGAGCATATGTAGAATATATTTTATCACTACAGAAGGTTACACGCCATATAGTCAAGCATTAATGTAGATATGGGGAAAAGTTTAATAAAAAGTTTAATATATACTCTAAATATAAATCGAATTTAGTTCCTCCCTATCGGTAGTCGTTCTTTATTCTATTTCATTTTTCTTCATTTCCTTTTAGTTATTAGATCAAGTGGAAGATTCGAACACATTGCACTACTAGGGACACTTGTTAGTATGATAAACTAGTTTCCTTGTTAATTGAAGAACTGATTTGTTAACGTAACTGAATTGTCATGAGCCAGAAATGGGTAAAAAAACAGTTAAAAACCGGCGGCTGTCGTGTGCTTCTAGTAACTTGCAGAGTTTCTAGTAACTTGCTTATTATTTCGTTGTAAAGAGCAAATATTAAGCAAATAGATGTTATTAGGTCAATAAAGTATTGTTGATCTCGGTGTTGCCTTGGTATCGCTACAATACCTGTGTTCCATAACACTGGGAATTGATGAATTTGTTTAGTGGTAGTTATGCAAACAATTAGCGAATTGAGATCAACGTGATTTTCGTTTCTAATATAAGATTTGGCAAATGTACAAGGCTTGCGAACGCTGCTTCTCTTGAGACTGCTGTGGGTTCGACGGTGGGGTGCGGCAAACTAAGCTTTCGCGTGCCTCTACAGTTCTTTTCGTTGTCGCTGATTCCACTCGTTATTATCATCGTATCCTTTTATATATCTACGCACGTAACAATACACTTTACGATTAATTTGTACATGCGCTGAATAAACAGGTTTCGTTGGTTTTGTTCTATATATTATAATTTGATATATTGTATTCGGGTAGAATTTCGCTAAATTAAACACACAGATGTACAAACCTTCTGATCATGGTTATTTGTAAATTCTTATTCATATGTTCACTATCTAATGTCTTCTTAGTAATGTTCGCTATTTATATCCATATTTTTTGTAGCATGCGGGCACCCGACTGTATCCTAGATGGTTTCAGTATGCATGTATAGCGGAAAATATTATCAAGTATAATGTCATCAAAGCACCGTGTATATTATGTATGTAAATCTAAGAAATAATGGAACAAATTTGATGCGATCACTCCGTATAATCTATTGAAGGGTTTTAAGATTAATGTTAGCACACGAATTATTCATTCTTCATTTTCTAAACGATACAGTATTTCATTCCTAAACACCTACGGATAATATGCGAGTTATAATTCAGACCTGTATGAAAATATGTTTGTATAGTTTGGCCTTTTATGATTCACACCGCCGTGCCGTTAGTTTGAAACTCTCTATGAGATCCAGCAACCAGGTATAAGATCTGTCACAACTATATCAACTGATATCCCTACTATCTGTCTTATGTATTGATATAGCTACGGTAGTAACTGGAAAGATCGGTGTACACAAGACGTTGCCATTAAAATTGACCTCTAGAATTTTTATGTAAGTTGTCAAATTATCATCGTTTGTTAAAAAATTCAAATCTATCCAGCCAAATTCTGAGTCATCTGATGATTGAATTGGGTTATTGCGTACCTACTCGGGATTTTATGCGAATCATATAAAGTACCAGCGGCTACAACTTTCCAAGTGGTGGAAACCTGTTCAAGGGCAGCAGCGGTCGAAAGGTATTTTGGGCGCATTACATGGCGTCGTTGGCTGTTGTTATTTAGTCGTTTAAAGACACTTCGTGTGGGGGTGACACTTCGTTTCGGTGAACTTTCAAAATCTACTCGTTAAGGAATTGGCCGATAAATAGTTTCCTGTAACTTATTAAGTTAATCAGTTCGGCCCTCGCAGGGTAAAGCTGTGGCAACTTATTTCAGTACCGTGAAGAAGTCTGCGAACTTGATCGCGTTAAGCGACTGCACGTGCGTTTTGTGACAGAGTGCGGTTATTGCACACAAATAGATAAGACGTGTTCAATTTGTATTCATCAATTGTAATTGTAAAAAGAGGATTTGCAATTTATATGCATTTAAAAATATTAGTTTAGACGGTATTTGTTTATTTTGAAAATCAGTTTCGTTTATTTTTATCGTGAATGAATCAAGGTTCCTGTATTTATTTAGAAAAATGTTTGATTTTTATTACCAATGTTTTTTTAAAACTGTTTTTATTTTATTAATTTTATCAAGCGTTTTAAATTCTATTTTCGATTATGGATTATTATTGTTTAGTGCTTGATTATTACTGTAGATGTACTGTGAGTGGATCTCGGCAAAACGCGTGGACGACTGAAGGCGCACGCTTGGCTTGATTATTACTGTAGTACTGTGAGTGGATCTCGGCAAAATGCGTGGACGACTGAAAGCGCAAGCTTGATAAATGGGACAAGACGGGCAGGTGGGCGAGTGAGCTTACACCGCAACCTCTGAAACACGGCGTTCAACCGGCTGTGAAGAAAGTTGTTCCCTAAACGCTATTTCCTTATCTAATTTCTAATAGAAGATTATTTTCGCAAATACTTTTTCAACGCTCCAAATTTTGTTTCCTTAGTATTTTCGTCGAAAATGTTGGATTTCATTTTCTTTAGAATTTCAATCTAAATTTTCTTCAAGAAAATTGTAAGAAATTTATGAGTTGGGCGCAAATTTATGACTTGTTGACGTTAAAATACTACAACAGAGTGCGAGGTTATACCAGGTAGAAATTTTAAGGCTCGCTGTATCCTCACCAAATGTAGATGTCGGCTCACGACGAGTGTCTTTATTCTGGTATCGAATGATGTCCTTTGTATTATCTGCCTTTCACTCTTTGAATTTATTAAACCAATTAATTCCAATTATTCCAATTACTCCGACGAACAATTTCCTTACAAATAAATTTTCATCCCATTCACTCAATAAGTGAATTTAAAGACCTGTCCACGTAAAAGAAAGTACTGAGAATGAAATTTCGAAAATAATGTAATTATTTTAATGCTTGTGGTTTTTGCTTTCTAAACTCAGCACGTGTTAAATTTCAAGTACCACTGTAGTTCAAGTGTCACTGAATAATTTTTTGTCCGAAGCGTTCACGACGCGATAGAGGAAGTAAAATAGCGACACTGACATTTAAGAGATGAATGAAATTGTTCTCAATGTATTTCATTGAATTTCTATCTCGTCACGGTACCGCGAAGAGAGTTCGACTGGAAACAATGGTACGCTGTCCTACGCAGCGGGCAGGGAGCGCCGCCTTGAATACTAATTGCAATTACGAATGCGCGCTGCCGTCGCCGACGGCAGCCGGGCCCCGCGCCGGGCCTCGCATCGCGCACTGTCGCCCACCCCACAGTGAAACTAGACAACGTTTCCCGTACGCGCCTCCCGCTCGAAAGTATCGTGAGAGACACAACTAGCGACTTTAAACATCCACCTCATTCATTGCGACCGATGTATCGTGCATCACGACTAAACTTATAATAACACATTATAGTATTAAAAATTAAAAAATATTAATGGCAAAGCTCCAACGTACTTTCACAGTTATTTGCAACATCGATTCTACCGCTAAATGTTTGTATTGTATTCTATTGTGTATCAAATTTACAAGGTTTTCTCAGTCTACCCCGAATCACTGGGAAGCAATGATCCATTGAAACTTTTCCGAATCGTAACGCGCTGTAACATAACAGATAGACAGATAAAGGTCAACTGAATGTATTAATACAGGAATCTAAGCGAATAAGAACGACAAACACGCAGCAGGTGTTTGTAACTAAAATTAGAACGCTTAAAACTAAAGTTTACAGATTACCACGAGACGCGTCTGAAAGGTCGCTACGTCTATTACGTCATTTCGTTAAAAGTAACGATACTTAGAGCTCAAAAACTTACAAAAGTAATGTGAGGTGAACGACTTTACTCTGAACCGTGATACAATTTGCCGTGTTTACGTTTACAACACGCCACGATACGTAGCGATACGATGAAAATAACGGTGTTTCTTTAAATTCAAAATAAGAGTTTTCGTAGAAAAAAAAATCGTGACGAAATTGTAAGCGCGCATGTATTAGGCGCGCCAAAAATATAGCTTATTGAATGTTAAGAACAAAGTATGCAATTGTGATTATTATTTTGGTTCGTGACGTCACGGTCCGGTGTCTTGGGGCAGCGCCAGTGGTTTGAAAAGTGTTTTTACGCGAATTATTGCGGCGCGAACGCCTGGGGATATCCGATGAACATTGCCAAGGATTTCTTTTGAAAACTTGGACATTGTCCGTTATGTTTATTGTGAAGTTGGCCATGTTAATTCGAATCGACACACAAATAAGTATTGCGACTCGAAACAAATATAGCGGCGCCGGCGGAAGCGAGCTACGCTGCAGTTGATCTGCATATTTGCACGCCCGTCGCACGACGCGCCTGGCGTTCCTCGCGCAGCCCCGGCACAGTTTCCTCGGCTCGTCGAGTATTGTTTGCATTCGCACGTATTTCATCCATTATTATGAGACGTTTAGTTGACTCACATTGGCCATCGTTCAGTCTTAATCATAAGTTTCATTAATTATAACATACTCATTTAAAGTCGTATACGTGCTCGATTCACAACTTAATAAATATGTTTCCTCTTCGATTATGAATTATTAATTAGTCTCATTATCAACAAACACATTTGAGTCATAAACTAAATAAATGTTGAGTAATGAACACGATGAGCCATAAAACATTCTCTCTGTGGCGAGCTTCAAATATTTATATCTCCAGTTTCAAATGGTGTCTGCGTAATATCACGCCTCGCGCCGGCCGTTCGCTCTGCCAATGCCGGCTGCACACGAGCGTCTTTTTCTTGCAATCCGATCCGATGGATGGATAAAGAGTAAACTAAAACCAAAGACGCTAACTAGAACTCGTTGTTATCGGCCGATGGGGTATTTCTTTATGCGTGAGGCGTGGCAAGTCAGAATCTGCCATAATATTCAGCCATGTGTGGGCACCTAGTCGACGGATATTACCTTACTCGAGTAATATTGGTGTTGTTTGATAGCAGAGCGGAGCCACGGTAGCGTTCAGTTTATTATTTTCGTTTTCAATTAAGTCTCGAGTGGGCCTGCTGGCGCGCTGTTCTCCGACTGAAGGTTACGCCGAACATTCGTTTCTAAAATAGACACCGTGAAATATTATTTGGAAATTACCGCGTTTACTTAATAATTTTGTATTTTTGTAGAGTAAGAAATGAGGAAAGTTCACTATAGAATGGGAAAAACACTGTTTTCAATCGTTACCCGCCGCCGTTGTGTTTAGAAACACAATGGTGTTTTGGATGCTTTCGTCAATTCGACTTGACGTATATTTGTGAATTTAATATGCGCTGAATGTAGTGGCGAAAAATCGAGACATTTACCTTTCAGCGAAAGGCTAAGACGGGACGAATGTTTCGTATATATATTCATAGATTCAAAGACGTCCTGTGAAAATATAGTCCATAACTAGTGTTGCCATCTGGCAACACTAGCTATAGACGATAAAAATAAAGTAATAAATAATATAATTAATTCATTCACGGCATCGTTGCTCGATACTCGTAGTGTTTTTCATCAACAAAGAGTTGAGTTCATTAAATTGCCAAGAAAGTTAATTTTTCTTAATGAAACATTTATCCACTATCGCTAGCATTTAATAATTATGCTACACAAGTTTCTTATACCTTATTTTTTGTACGGCTTGTAAACTACTTTTTACACATACTTTAGTGTATTTACTTTTGTTTGTATAACATTGTTTAGATGAATATTAGACGCCACGTCGCATTGGCTTATTTCAGATGTTATTAGAGTGAAAGTGTTGCACCGATTAGGTTTTACTGGAAAGCATCCAGGTCATTGGATAAACAGCATTTAAAATTATAGAGATGTTACATGAGAATGTTACCAATTGTTTGCTCAGGACAACGAGAATGTTACCAATTGTTTGCTGAGGACAACGGGGATTTGTTGTTATTTATTCAACATATTACCAACTCGTCTTCGGAACTATTAAACATTTTATAATTGTGATCCTAACTTTTTATATTCTTACCTGATAATAAGAGCTGCTTCTAGTTATACTTGTTTAGTACGTTTAGTTTAAAGACGCTTTCAGTACGTTCTCTTTAGATCTATAGGTACGAGTGAAAATTATTTATTATTTTCAAAAATATGCTGAAAGTTGAATCGTGTAATCACTAATATAGATCGTGCATTCTGTAGCCAATTACGCATCCACTAGTGTTACTTTTTAATCTTCGAATATATACATAGACTTTTAGCTATTATAATAATATGTGTGGTCTCTGCTGAAAATACATCCTGTAATCGCCCTGTGTCATTATTAAGCGTTGTTAAATTAATTTTAATTGTTTATAAATTTTTAATTTTTAAGGCGATTATTGAATTTTATTGTCTTTAACCGAAAAGCGAATCAACCTTATTTGATTATATTGAATCTGCCGTTGATAGGTATCAGTAGACTATTAAGAATGTTGATGAACGAGTAAACGCAGGAAAAAAGTTAATTTAAAATTCAGCCGATCGAAATGATGCAGATTGTTTTGTTCTAAATTGTAAACTGTTTCATATTCGCTAAATTATCAAATATAAGTTATTTTTTATAGAAGCATCCTTAGATCAGAAAGATAAATTATGAAACAAAACCGCTGCTTGGTGTGGTTTGGTATTTTATAGTTTTTACCTACTTGCGTGGTTATAAATTTTAAAAAAATGTAGAGACTCGCCTATACTATTCTATGAATTTATGAACAGTAATATTACATTAAAAATTATATTTAAAGTTTTAAGTACTTTACAACTCATTTATGTGTTCACATATTGTCAAAATGCGTCTGATTCTTATTCTGTCTGTCTAATTCTATCCAGTAACCGCGACAGAATATACTAGCAAAAATATTAATTAATTTAATAATTACGTTAACATATCCTTGAGAACGCTTCTAGATAATTTTTTATTGATAATCTTCTGCCTATCACGCTAGTTTAGTAATTAATAATTTTAACGTTAAATACGTGTTAATGTGATATGTTTCAGAAATGTGTTTAGAACAGCCCTCTTTAAGCTAAATATTGTTTAAATTCTAGGCGTTTGCTATTGTACTATTTTGCTGTCAATCCTATTCAGTTTCAAGTCTTAAAATATTAATGATTATGATTTAATGTAAGTTATATGGGAATAGCAATAAATAAAAGAACACCTCTTTGACGCATGCACCGCGTGTAGCCGAAAGCCATTTTCGAATAAGACTCACACGGGGCAAGAAAGCGAGTGCGAGCGGCGCGATCGGGTGCGCACGACGCGACGGCGGCGAGGCTGCTCGTTAAAGCGTTCATTGTTTGCATGGAATAAAAAACAATTATACCAGGGCTACCGACGGCAAAACGACGTGGCGGTTCAAGGGTTTCAAATGATCTTACGTGATGTGACTAAGGTTATCGATCGGTCGCTGGTATTTGGCATGGTAATAACTTTTTGTTTCACACTGTCGAATTCGAGTTTGTTGTAGTTAAATTTAGCTACAGACGAACATACGATAAGCCCGAATAAGAAGTCCACATTCTTCGTGCGACTCCTTACAAGCAAGCACCCCCACTATGTAACTAAATAATATCAGATCATTTTTAAAGTTATGCCTCGAGAAAGGCTCTTCATATAAGGTAAATATATTAACGTACCGTGTGCTGATTCGGTGTTACTTAAAGAGTATGCCGTTTAATGAAACAGAATAAGAATTTGACACATTTTGACGCTCGCCTTTTTAAATTCGTCCTTGAACTGCCCTCAAGTCTGACTCAACCAAACAATATAATTAATGTTCGTCGTTTGACGTTTCTAATTTTTCTGTTTGTCGGCCTTCAGTTCAGACTGAAAAAAAATGCAATTGCAATTTGCTTCTCGCTAAGCGTCCGAACGAACACAATAATTCTATTACTATATTTAGATTGGCGTATTTGAAATCGCCAAGCATGAGAACGCTGTTGGTAATCAAATGATAATATCTTGTTAACTTTTCAATTAGTATCTAATTTTATGCATTAAATTGTTAATCGTAAATTCACCGTACAATGAAATACAAGACTAGTTTATTATTGGAAGATGTAACCCGTATGTAATATATGCACAACGTTTAAAGTTTGAAGATATCAAATAGCTGCCACAGTATGATCGCACACATCGTAGAAAATAAGTGAAAGTTACTAGAAATGGACTTACACTAGAAGTATTATTAGCGCAAGACAACCAATTTAAATTAGTGGAATCGAAGTCGCGAAATAAATAGTATTTGTATTATAATTGCCTAGTCAAAATAGACATCGGACAATGGAATAATTCCGGTAAAGCTGAAAACTTCATAGATATTTAAATTAATATTTTAAATGAAATGTTGCGAGATTTTATTCATTTATCTTGTGCTAAAAAATTTATACGGAGTCCAAAGGTCTTTTTTTTTGAGAATATCTCTTGAAGTTGTACCGTAAAATAGGTATTATTACACTTTTATATGTATATTAAAGTGTAATTTTACCGTTATGATGATATCATTTACTACAAAAAAGTTTTTATAACAATAACGATGTACATTTTGTGACAGAAATAATTTAAGATCGAAAATGGAAAAGTAGAAATTAGAATTCAAAGTTGACACTAATTAACAATTTTTTTATTAAGGCATTGCGGCTTAAGCAATATTCTAGAAAAAAGGCAGCTTGTATTGCGATGACGAATTAGCGAAAGTGTCGACAGAATGGTACAGCTTGTCGTAATCATCCCGAAGTCTGCGTAACGGCACGCGAATACCGACATCAGTACCAGCTGTGGGAAGGCGAAAAAGTGCGGAGCTGTAGGTCGATCTCTCGGGCACACGAAACTGCAGTTAGCCCATAATGTCTGAACAACGGTATCGATTATGATAGATATTGTACAGCACTCCCAATTCAACACGCCTGCTGTATATTCTGCTGTATTTAAACAGAAAAATTGCCTTAGCATAATCATTTCTTGGCGTGTTAAAGGGGTATTGCAATATGTACGTGTATCGCATTTCTACTCGCTCTATTGCAGATTGCATATTCAAGTTGAGATCGAACAAAGAACTCGATACGTTCTCATTTCCTTGAGGGATTTGGCAGTTCACAACACGAAATCCAGCAATGCATAGATCCGTTTGATAATTTGATCCACGCGAAAGTAAACGTGTAATTTAGAATTAAAAATAACCCCAAGATCGCGTAAATCATGAAAAAGTTCAATGAAATTTAACCAATATTATAGAGATGAGAGTGAACAATCTTATTTTTAGAGAAATTAATCGATATGCACTTACCGTAACTTAAGTTTATTTTGTTGGTACTGTAGTACGCACAGAGTTTATTAAGATCTTCCCGTAAGTGAATGTAATTGATATTGTCCTTTATTTTTGAGAATATCTTAAGATCATAAATGTATAACAGGAACATGCTATATCTGAAGCAGTAACTAATATCATTTATAAAAATTCCAAACTAAAAGGGACTAGGTATAGAACCCTAGGGCACTCCTGACGCTACAGGGACACGCGGTGAAATAAAACCATTAATTTGAATACTTTGCCTGTTGCTGAGATAAGAAATGAACCATCGAAATAAATTACCCATGATACCCTTAAAAGAGAGTTTCCTCAATAAGATGAGATGATTGATGACTGAATCGACCTGTATCCCGCAATCCCTCGATTTGAAAAGATATTGTGAATAAATGAAGAGATTGGTGATAGATTCCGAACAAATCCACTCTGTTCGTCTATAACATGCTGACGCAAAATCGGATATATTCTATCATGAATTACTTTTTTGAAAAGCCTTAGTATTGCGAACAAAATTGATATTGGTGGTAGTTTTTATAGATTGTTAATTACCAGATTTATGTACCGGCGTAACGTGTGCAATTTTCCAATGCGTGGAAAATATGCCCTGCCCTATACATATGTATGTTGAACAAAATTGTTAGGGCATAATATATAATTTTATAAGTATGATGTATATCATTTGTCTTTTTTAATATTGCTCTAGAGAACATTTTTCACGATCTTTTAATCCAGAGATATAATATTTTTGTCACCTAATATGATTACTATGGACATTAAATCCGATCATAAATCTTAATACAAAATCTTTATTGGCAATTTAGATGAGAGTCTTAATAATATATCACTGTGTTACCATACGCATTAAAAACGATGGCCTCTTAGGCCATTCGACCTACTTTATTACCAAGCGAGTTAATTAATTGATGACGTATTGTGATTTGATAAAAGATGAACGCATGATATGAGTGGGTGGAACGGTGTTGAGTGGTTTGTGTTAAAGTATTGACAAGATAAAAAGGATGACAAAATAACGGACAGGTCGTTATGGAAAATATTTCATGGGCGTGTGTGGGCGATTTGAGCTAGCAATTATAGTTGACAAAATATCCTTTTAAAATTTTTTTTGAGTTTGCAGGAATAAATTTTCGCTCTTAACTAAATTGATTCTACTTGAAGTCTAGTAACAACAAACGAACATGCGCCATATGTCGATTCTGTTTTATATCTTAAGCGAATACAAAAATAGCTTAATAATAAGCTAATAATTCTTTCCATCAGTCGGAAAAGCTCTATAAGCAAGTGGTATGCGCGATCGCTGTTCTAATGTGGCAACGCTTGAATTTCGATAACTAATGTTTTTGCAGCTATAGTTCGAAACGAAATAACAGATTCTACATCCGGTATGAAATTATCGCCAATTAAATAAACTGTATCAGAAGCTAATGTTAGTTTCTAACGTACGTGACACTTCAAGGAGGCAGATCGGTGTAATCATATGTTAAGCGTGCATACAAATATTTGATATAATTACCTATAAGCACGTACGGGTAAGCGCTGATATTAATTTTTCTATTGTCGCTTCGTCCTTCGCCTGTACGTACATACGCACTTAACATTTATTTAGCGGTCTTTCGCTCGGATACAATATCCGCCTGTGGAGCTTGCGTCTCGTCGGATTGTCGCCAGCGGACGGAGTCTTTCTGACTCGGCGCCAGTCGGAGAGAGCAGTCGGCTCGGGCGTGTTGCTTCGCTCCTCGTTTTTCGCCAATCGAAAAATAGATCACCGCCGGCGATACGCGTGCCCTCGCGAGCCAACACGTGCTATACGCTCGCCCGCAGGCGCGTAGCTATCGGAGCGCTTACGTAGCGTCTCCTCTCTCGCGTTCGCATCGTCGTCACAATAACAAAACAACTCGACTCGAGACGCCATTCGAGATCATTCAGGCGTTCCTAACAAATGTGCATTTAGATCGAGTGACCGTTCGCGTGAAAATAGTCATAATGGAATTTGAATATATTATACGGGTTATTGTTTTAGTTTGTAAAAAACTGCCGGTGCCGCTTTTATTGTTATAAATACCTTAGTTAGAAGATATCGAAGTGATATATTGAAGTTTCTAGTCATTTTTAATTAAGAATATAGTTGAATTCTGTAATCTTCGTAGGTAATTTAGTTCAGTGAACACATTTTAGAACTAATCAGGGTTTTCCCTTCCTACTAATAATCAACTCTAGTACACGTATAATCAGCGCGGACTTCAAAGTCATCGCGGTTCACACAGGAAGTACCTTCCGACAGAAGGTTGCGGCAGTTCGTGTGTCGCGCGGTCTGTGTCGGCTTTCGTGCCATCTGGAGAGACCCGTTAAGATTACTCGCCGTAATAGTTCCCTGTTTCGATTGTCGAAACTAAACATGGCCGATAAGATGTCCGGTATCAAGCGTTGCGTGAGCCAAGTGTCGATGCTTCTAATGAAGGTATCGAATTCAGGCGAAGCGGCCTGGAGAGAAGAGTTTCATAAGTATGCTTCCTCATTCAATTCCCCGTGTGTTTACTTTGCTCGATTGTAATATCATTAATATTGTAGCGCTTACGATTTTCCTAAACTTAAATAAATACTGTTTTTTTATTCGACTACTGGGTATTTCAGAATACTTTCTGGAGTTTTGAAAAATACCTTTTTCTGACAATTCTTTAACCTTAATGATTTATAATGATTTACATTACGGATAGTGGTTTATTTGAATGTTTATTGAGTTTATGCTTGTTTACGTTTTGTACATGCCCCTTCGTAATTGTGTGCGAAAATAATTCGAGTAATCGTGCTTCATTATGAACATATTTAATTGACAATGCTGAACATATTTACCGATGTAACGTAATTAACAATGTGAATACATCTGTTCGCTATACATTTACTGCGGTTTGTATTAACAAAATAACCGCGAAGGGTAAGTATATTTAAATTCGACGCTGACGTAATTCGTCGGTTTGTCTCGAATTTAATAGCAGTTCGTTATTTTTATCACGGCGGCGTGGAATATAGCCGTTATTGATGCTACTCGCTAGCTATTTTCGTTTCGTATTAAGCGGCCCGCAATACATTTATCCCTCCCTTCACGAGTCGACGTGCACCGCACCTGTCTACCGTCGAACACATTTCCGCCGGCGACTATTAAAGTACTCTCGAACTTCCAAATCGATACGACAGTCGCTGCACTCTTTCAAAATTGGCACCGACTTTGTAATCCGGCTACTCACTCATTCGACCGAGTGTTTCGGCCGGCGTTTCTACCGCTGTAGTATTTGCATCAACGCCCACTAGTATTTTGTAGGTAGACTCACAGTTGTTACTAATTTTGTTGTAAACTTATAAATTGGTAGTAAATGCTTTGCAATGCAGTTACCGGTATCCACATAGTAATTTAGCAAAAATCACCGACCGATTCGACCGTTCGGAAGATTCATAACGATTTTTTATTTCAACTGAAATGTTGTAGTACCAAAGAGTTATAAAAATAATTCTAATCGACTGATTCTACGCAAACGTTTTCTCGACGCGTGTAACCTGTATTTAATTCGGAGTCCGGAGTCTTCAAACTGTTGTGTTCTTAAACATGTAAAACGTGACAAAGTAAAACTAAGAAAAAATCTTTCAATTATTACTGTCGTTTTATTGTTTTGTTAGTACACGCAATTATTTAATTCGTGTCTTGCAAGTCAACAAAATATACGTGTAAAGACATTTAGTTTATAATGCATTAAATCTCTTAATTATGGATTATCTTATTATGGAATTATCTAATGTATGGAATCAAATACAGCCTTGTGTTTTGAATTGGATGTAACTATGTATAAAATAATAATTTGAAATTGCATAAAATTAACGACAAAGTATATTTTTGCTAAAGTAGTAAATTCATCGAAAAAGGATGCTTTTGCTATGTGTACGCGCTGCGTGCGTTGCAACGATACCGATTCAAATCAACGTTGGGTCACTGCACTCAGTTATATAATCTCTTTTCGTTATAATAAGAAAAGAACCTGGCTTTGACGAGAATCCACTTAATATTACAATGCAATCGAGCTCATTCAATAATTTCACCTAAACATTCACGAGTGCTCTCGCCGCGCCTTGCGAAATATGTTTGCGATAAAATTGTGACTCACAAGTACTGTGCTTTTAAGTTGATGACAGTTCGCTATTTATTATAACTTCACCACGATGATAATGTAAACTCATTTCTATCGTTCATAATAAAATATTATTGATTTTACGTTTGTTTTGAGTGCATCGTCGGTGGTAAGTCGTTTGCTTTGTTTACGACGATCGCTATACGCCCGATACGAGCGATTTCCTCCGGTACATCGCGAGCCGAGCCTTTTTTTGCCTACGCCGAGGGTATTGTACATAGCGAGATCAGCGCAACGAGCCAGCGAGTCTCACTCCTTACAGATTTATATTTAGATTATCGGTCTCGTGATTTTCATTACGTAAATATTTATATTTTAATTCAGAATCAAAGCGTGGGTTTCTCTGAAGGACAGGTAGACTCTTTTTTTGGAGGAAATAAATATTTATAGTTTCGGGAATTATTTGTCTTCGCAGAATTACTCCGGCTTTGAACGCAAATAGAAAATTACCTGTAGGTGAATTTATAAATTCGAGTTCAGTCGCAGATAATTGTTATATTTACAGTGTACACGTACGGGAATGAGACTATTCACTTTCTTTTATTTATTTTCTACGTTACCTTGTTGCCGATGTGATTATTAAAATAACATAGCATTGAAAAATCAGAAAGCACGGGGTCTAATATGGTAAACCACAAACGTAACGGAAGTAAATACAGTTGTATGTTTGAGAAGTTTATATCTGGCTTTCACATAGTTTTATATTAATGTAAAGTGTTTACCGGAGAATTACGGGGCTACGGCGCCTCTGTTTGCATTTAGATTTTTTCTTTTCGTTTTGCTCTAAATCGGCAACACCTACTACCGCGAACCTTTTATAATAAAAAATCAGAGCATTAAAAAGCTAAACGATTTGAAAATAATATTTAAATAAAAGACCACATACTTCTATTAATAACAGTCATTACGTTGTTGTAATGCACCACGTGAAAATTAAAGTGAATTAACGAGCGCATGCGAAATGTAATCGTGCTCGAATCGGTGGCTGAAATGCGCGTCCGCTCAAGATTACAGGCCACGTATGCGAACTCCCATATTGCAGGCGGCGATCGGTACGCCCGCGTAATCGGGGCGACGTCTCGCCCGGTCCGCGGTGCATTCGTTCCGGCAATTACCGACCGCCGCTCCGCCCGTGTGTCACTTTCGTTTGTGGAGAGCGACGAATGCAACAAAGTTATTATTCTCAGGCACGCCTCTTTAACAGCGATTATTAAATATTGCTTCATGTTTCGATTTTGTTTTTTTCTCACCGGAACACAGAAATTTATACATTATTTCATACAAAAATGAAATATGTCGTCATCGGACAGTGCTACTGGCGAGCAAATGTGCTGGCAGAAAATCAGTTCGGATTTTGCCCAAAATAGATTGTTAAAAAAACAAACCGGTCACGTTATATTGAATCTCGAATGACCTATCTACACCTGCTGAGAAATAGTATTTTTTTATCAAGATTACTCTTTAATTATATCTAACACACGTTTAAAAGTTATAAAATTAAACTAATTATAATAAATATCACTCAAGTATTAAGTTAGTAAACGTTACTATTTTATCCGCGTTAATGAAAAATAAATTTACTCTACGCAGACGAAATAAGAAATGTATTCTCTACATTATTGTTGTACGATGTAATGTATTTTATAATTAGGGAAGCACGGAGCTAAAAAAGTTATAATTTATTTATTTCTATCGATCATGTTTAAATAAATAAAATATTTCGTTAATTTACCTTTGTGAAAATTATCTTTAAATATTCAAAAAGAGATTTATATCGTACGGTAGCATACTTTATTTTTGGAAGTCAAATAATACCTATAAAGAATTAATGATGGTTTTAAATGTAAGTGATTAAGATATTTATCAAGTTCAATAATTCAAAACAAACAAAATGTTTGGTTCCACTCTCTATCAAAGAAAGGAAGAGAGATGGCTCCACCTCGTTAGGTAAATTCAGGTTTCATGTCAGTTTTTTATTCATTACAAAATTAATTGATGCGATCCACTTACCCACTGCATTCAGTTGCTGCGCCGAGATAAATAGCAGTCATATTATATTTGCCAGGTGAAAGTACGCTTCGGGCTTTTTTAACTGGTTGCGATTTATTTTCGGACATGACTGGTTAGTCACGCAGTTGCAGTGACAACAAAAATGTCATTTATATATTACAAGGGCGCTTATTGATGAATGCAAAATGAATTCTGAGGTCAAATTCCATAGGTTCTAAATAAAAGCGATACACACACTGCTTAACGGCTGAAATCTGGGAAAATTGTTTGTGATCTACGAAGTTCTCGTATGCGGAAAATATCGATAATTTTTTCGAAGTGGATATTATTGATTATCTTTTTCAATATCTATTCAATACTGTTTTTTTTGCCATCACTCTCAGGCGTGAATTCGTTATCACACTGTAACCGATTGTTTTATAAAGGTTTTGTCATGAAGTAGTTTATAATGACAGTGAGTAGTGCCTTCTTTTAGTGTGAAAATGATTGCGGCCGATGGAAAATAATTAGTTCTGAACTATTTTTAATTTTGACTGATTTTGACCTTTTTGAACGATTTTTGAGTTTATAACTGCGAAACAAATAGAGTATTTTTGTATAAACTTTGAATACACAGATGACGGAGTTTTAGTATTCCCGCACTGCTACTATGAATATCTAACAGGCAGGTGACAGATTAATTTATGGTGAAAATGAGGAAATCACATGCATGTTATTTCAATTTTTAACGACTCAACGTTTAATGTTGTTTAGAAGAATTCGCTCTCGTTAAAAAATAATTTCTTGGATGTCAATGCCTTTAAAAACTTGTAAACAAAACATGTAAATATTTAGCAAGAAAGACGATAATAAGCAGTAATCAGAATAACATTCAAATCAAATACTACACGAAAAAATAACATAACTAAATTAGAACTGGTGTAGTACTAAACAATTTCACGACTGAACTTCGAAAGCTAAGAAATGAACGCAAAAGAGCGAACACCGTGACCATTCGCGCTAAATGCCTTCAGCATTGAGCTATCAATTTATATTGGCTACACATACGATATGGGCGGATTTTTCAATAGTTGTCTTAAACAAGAAAATTCCATTATTTTTATTATCGATGCACAAACTTCTATTTGTTTAATGATGTCTCTATGTTGGACCACACTTTCCGTACTAAAACTGCACCAAGAGTACATGCTCTTGTAGTTATATATTAACGTTTAGTGGAGTTAGGTAAGTGTTCCCGCATGCAAAATAAATTCTGAGGTCAAATTCACAAATATTTACAAATGGTACAATAAATGCGTCTATTGCGTTTTCAGATATCGACAGACACGTTACGCCTCCCGTCGCGTGCGCAAGCGTGTGATCTTTAAGCACGGCGACTGCAACGTGGTGCAGTGGAACGTGGCGAAGCGGCGCCGCCGCTACCTTCAGGATATATTCACCACACTCGTCGACGCACAGTGGCGCTGGACGCTCCTCGTCTTCGCACTCTCCTTCATCCTCTCGTGGCTCGGCTTTGCGCTGGTGAGTTACATTTCACCTAAAATTTCTGCAAGTCTCAATCTGTAGGTTTTGATATTTACGTTAATCAATTATTTAATACAAAATAAATAAATATAAAATTGCTAACCATAGCAAACCTTGGTAAGGATATTAAGATTAAAATTAGTACCAAGCTAAATGAAAATTTAAGTATTCTAGTACGGATGTTAAAAATTAGGGTTGTAATGCTATGCCTATCTTTATTAAAGTTTAGTTCATGATAATTTATAAGTCAAAGTGAAAAAATTAAGTTAGCTGATGAAAAAGTAATAAGTTTTAATAACACTATCTTATCATAACAGTCTCATTTTATATGATATTTGCGTTGAAATTGGACTATTATATTGATATCCTGGCTAAAGGGACGCTGTATTATATATTGTCTGCTCGTGTATCGTTTTTATCTCTATGAATAATAATCCGAACTACGAGTACGTACATGTATACAATACGGAAATACTCTATACAATTTGGTATGCACGTTGGTTTATTTAGTATAGATAAATTCTATTATTAAAACATGATTTAATAAAGAAAAGTAAAGGGTTGTTATCGCACCTGCAGTTATGGCACCTGCGATATTATGACTTGCAGGTTAATAATGGCGAGCGCGTGCTCAGGTCACACATTTCTCAGTACAGCGTTTGCGGGCCGAGAATTTGCTATCGCTGCAAATTATTATTAATCTTAATAAGCACTACGGGGAGGCGCTAATATACCGGTTGTTTTCATCAAGATACTCTCGATTGGTCCCTATATCGAGACTTTCTTGATGAAAACAACCCGTATATTAGCGCCTCCCCTTTGTGCTTATTAAGGTTTACCCCGATTTTCCATGCACATCCCGCACACAGGAAAGATCGTCGACGAAAGACGATGGGCGTTAGGTTATTTTCGCAAAAGTCGTATTGTGGTCTTGGCAAGTTTATTAATTTTTATTTAAACCGACGTCTCACTGACTTAAATTTAATTAGGAACCAAACATTGCGTTTTATATAGCTTAAGAAATTTGTACAGATTATATTAGTGTATAAAATATTTTACTACGTTATCCTTCTGTGCTAAGTTTATAAAGGAGAGAATAAAATCTGAAAAGTTATCAAAAATGCTACTGATTGACCCCCATCTGAACAATGATGAGACCTTGTCCTTATATTATGCGATAAGTTTGCCAATGTTGTTGTCACAGTGACGAACTTTATTAAATTTCATTACAATCTAGTCGTAAATTAAATGACCCGTGGAAAAGATAACGTAGTGACTGGAACCTTTAAGATCAGGATAAAGTGTAATTTATGAAAGTACGTGAATGTTACTGTTAATGATTAGAAATAAATTATTTATCGTTTATAAGTTATAAGGTAAAAGTTTTAATCGGCTTTTTTCTTTTTTCATAAGGCATCTCTTATCAAACTTGGGTTGATATCGTTAACAAACTGTTAATAGTGTAACGATTTTGACGATATTTGGCGTTTATGATTCTCTTATTTTTTTGGTGTACAATTTACAAGGTTTCAACACAAGTAATCTCATTACAGGTATGGTGGCTGATTATCTTCACACACGGGGACCTGAGTCCAGATTTGCGCAGCAATGCGACGTGGAAACCCTGCATCAGCAACGTGAACAATTTCACCGGTTGCTTCCTGTTCAGCGTAGAAACGCAACATACCATCGGCTACGGCGGACGCACCACCACCGAGGAGTGCCCCGAGGCCATTTTCGTCATGTGCCTCCAAAGCATCGTGGGAGTTTTTATTCAGGCCTTTATGGTGTGTATTATGTTTAGTGTATTTCTTTGGCTGGATGAAAAAATTCGATGACTACTAGATCATAGAAATAGAATTATTACAATCTAGAAATAGAATGATTACAAAACGTTATTTTATTCTATGCACAAATGATGAATAAGGATGAATTTATTTTCGACATAATTTATTTTAATTACACATTGTCGAGTTGTCGAGTAGCTGATTGTCAATTCGTTTAGACGTACAAATATTCAATATTAATTGAAAATGGTTGAATATTACTTTTAATTGGAGTTATTTTCTACAATTAATAAAATATGTGAGTATTTACATCTTTCTTACATTGTATATAAGAGAGACAGAATTAAACTATTTATAACAGAATGTTTAGAAATATAAAATTGGCAAATTAGCAATGATATTATTTTACGGCGATAAAGCGTGGGCAGAGTACCGTACGTTATTTAAATAGGATTTGAATATAACATTAAAGGAGTGAGTCAGTGCATTTAACTCCTCAGAAAACAACTTTATTTTCTGAACTATTCGATTATTTTAGGTTGGAATTGTGTTCGCAAAGCTATCTAGGCCCAAGAAACGGGCACAGACACTACTCTACTCCAGGAATGCCGTTATTTGCTTGAGGGACGGTCAGCTCTGCCTCATGTTCCGCGTGGGCGACATGAGGAAGTCTCATATAGTCGAGGCGCACATAAGGGCTCAAGTTATAAGACGAAAGGTATTAGTGATAAGAATTTAGATTTAAGAATTGCAACGGTGATGGCATTGGTGTTTGTGGGTAGTGGTTTCTGTTTTTAATAATAAACTCTCTTTGCTTAAGCATTTTAATCGTTTTTGCGATTATATTTAGAGTTCAAAGCGACACAAAGTTGTTTGCAAAACATCTTCGCTTGTCTAAATATTATTTTCATTTTTATTTAATTTACAGTAAATCAGTTTTATATTATATTTTCGTTTTGCTACACATTCACAAATTCGGTATTAAGACGATCTTTCATTTTCTTCTGCTATTGCTTTATATACATTGGCAATCCGTTCATCTAATTGACGGTATAATTAACGACCAGTAGATATACAACGGTAAGGAACAATTTGAACATTTTCTACAATTGTGAACCACGACCTGCACGGGCCGATGTCAGCCTCCGTCGCCAGTATCCAGTACCAACCAATCCACATATTCCCACGTGCCGTATGTCGTTGTCCATAGGTGGGTCTAATATTCGCTAAACTGGCTCGGGCCAAAAAGCGTAACACCACGCTGCTGTTCTCACGTAACGCCGTCATTTGTCTGCGGGACGGAGAGTACTACCTCCTGTTCCGCGTCGGTGACATTCGCAAGTCACACATATTAGAGGCTCACGTGAGGGCTCAGATTATCAGGAAAAAGGTATGAAGCTCCATCATATTTGTCTCGTAACTTGCTGCATTTCTCTTTACTTTTGTTTACAAATAATCTTCTTTAATTCACTATCCCAATTTTGCAACGTGCATGAATGTACAGAACGCCTTCATCTACGATTTCCGTAATTCTCCTTACTTCTAATATCGATTAACACAAAGAGCACGAATTTAACTCTACTCAGTTGGTAAAACAACGAATGTGTGTATAGATAAGTCAAAGAACTAAAATTCTATCGCTAATTGAATAACTCTTCCGCAGGTTATGTCTGGATCTATTGGGGACTGTCATTTCAAAGATATTTTGTTTTAATGTGTATAATTATTTTAAGAATTTTTTTATAATTCAAACTTTGTGAGATAAGAAAGAACTATTTTAAGTAAAATTTAAAGTTTTTCTGTTTTTATTCTGATTAGACTTACGCTCGTTACAATTAAAATGTGTGCACGCACAACAATGTGGGTGTGAACGTGGCGAATAAGTGGAATAAATACGGGATTTTAAATTTTGTAAGGGAAAGAGTGAGAGAAAGGAAAATCATATATTATTACTATTATTTAATTGATTATTGCACTTTTAACTACTTAAGTATTACTTTTTACAAATTACACGGGCTGGGAGCTAAAACATCGCTAGCCGTGAAACATGCCACCTCACTTCAAGCATCATTGACAGCTGAATTTAAACGATTTCCTTTATTACACATTCCAGAAATATGGGACATGTATTGTCTCGGCGGGATTTTTAAAATGTGATTAAAATACGGATGTGTGGCAAAGATAGTACGTACAGTCTACATGTTTTTTAACGCTCCGCAATAATACTATGGACCGGTAACAATTTGCTATGTGTATCCATTCTTTCGTTTGTCAGAATCTCATATTTTCCAAAATTTTAAATCTGTCGTCAAGATATTTGACGGGATAAGATGCAGATGTCAATTTTAAATAATATGATATGGAATACGACATTGAAATTTAAATCGATGCTTCATTAAATAATTTCTGTTTTTTAGTCTGGTTTGAAAAAAAATACAATAAATTTCTAATTAGTCTTTAATATATCATTCGCGTCCCATAATTTTTGAATCGGTACAAAAAAATTAAACGATAGTGAGCAGCGAGCACTTTCATTTAAAGCTATTTCGGGTACGTGATGAAAAACTATGATACACTATATTTGCGTATTTGAATACGCTTTTCTTAAGATGATTGTTGCTCACGATAGCGCACTTTACGAAATAATTCGCTTAGCTGAATGCAAATTGTTTAACCGAAAATAAATTTTGCTGCTGAAAATTTCCTGAAATGTTGAATTAATAAGGCGAGTTGAGAGAGAACTCGCTTTCACTGCAGTTCTTTTGAAGGCCGACGAAACGACGAAACGCATAATATTTCGGGGTTTTCAGATTTTTATCAACGTCCGGATCGTTTATTTTACTTAATTACAAGCATTCTTATAAAGAAGTACTCACTTTTAGGACTACAGCTTTATTAATGGAATATTTCAAATGTACATTATTGTATGAATATTATAAGGTAAAAAAATAAGGTCTTGGCTATGATCTTTGATCCCATTTTCAACGTAAGATCGCAAGTTAACGTTTAGACCCACCATTGGATATAAAATATAAATATAAAATTATATGCCACATTTATTTTTATAAATTGTATTTTATTAATTAATACTAATATTTTATGTATGTGCAGCTTGACGCATAGTGGCCTTGAAAGTAAAGTGGATTAATCTGACTAAAAAAAAAAATTTTCATCTTAAACTGCCACGTTGTGAACCACGTACATTACGTTTTAGTATAATAGAGTTAGGAGTAGCTTCACCCAGTATAATTATCGTGCTACAGAAAGACAGGCAAGCGCTGTTAACGTTCCAAAACGCACGACGTTGCAGGTGACGCGGGAAGGAGAGATTTTGCCGTTCTACCAGCAGGAATTGAAGGTGGGCGCCGACGGCGAGGAGGATCGTCTCATGTTCATTTGGCCCATGACCATCGTGCACAAGATTAACGAGAGCTCGCCCCTCTACAACCTATCCGCTTCCGACATGCTACGTGAGCGCTTCGAGATTGTCGTCATGCTGGGTATGTTGTCCTTTTGCTGCACCCGTTTTATGAAATCGGAGATAACTAAATAATTAAATTAGTTACAAATTCTATGATCGTTTATATTCCAAATTAAATATTGTCGAGTGTGATATATTTAATTTAGGATGGTTATTTAGCACTTTTCAAGGTTTCAGTTCGGCTTTATTGAATATCGCAATTTTCATCTACTCGATGACACGTTTAGAAAATAATAAATATGTTTTACGATAAGCGGTTGCTATATTTAATACCCTAGCATGGATTAAAATTATTCCGGATTGGAAACTTATCCCGCGTTGCTCGATACCTGCGAATTGCAAAATGTTCTAGTTGAAGTTAAAACATTTAATCGATGTCGTCTGCGGTTGCCGTCGTTGTGATACGTGAGACATGTCTGATATATAATACGTCTCGGGATAGAGGCCGGTCTCTCTCCATAAATAATCTCATGAAAGCAGGGACTGGTGCAACAAACGTATCATAGTCGTTTTGTAAAAGGATTTATTTTAATTATGATTATTAATATCATCTTGCGGATTTGAATTTATAATTGGTCTAATATTGGGCTGTGTAAGATATCTCAAATATAAAATCAAATATATTTTTCATCTAGGACGGTCACGCGTTTCGGTTTTTATGTCGATATTTTCTCGACGTAAGGGAACGATAAAACGGCAACCGGCGCCGTTGCTTTTTAGGGCCCCAGCGAGTTTACGATTAATATTTACGAGATGCAAATGCCCAAATGGCGCCTCGGATCTGCTTACGACGCGCGATTCTTCGAATTCGATGACGAAAGACGACATTATGGGAAAACTATTGTGTCGGCTGTTTGATCAGTTGCCGCGGACGGAGCGCGCACGAGCCACCTACGTGCGGGGCCGCAGCGCGAGAGGCGGTGAGAGATAACGGTTTTAGAAAGGCGCCATTTTACCAGTGTGCTCATTAATTACCACGCTTCGCTTAACTGTCTATTTGAATATCTGAGAGGCGTATTTATGGTCACTTACATGTAACTTTCATATGATTAATTACGTAATGCCTACATCTGAGAATATTACTGAAGAAACGAAATTATTTATAGCTAGTTTTCGTAAGTCGAAAACATTAATTTTTTTATTAATTCGGTATAAAAGCTTTTCACTTCTTGGAAAAAAGTATTTCTTGCGTAAGTGATTGTATAAAATACTAATTCATGGAAAATTAATTCAAAAACCTTAGAGGTATGGTTTTATAATTTGTACACAGGAAATATATTTTGTTCAATTCGTTGCCTTATATGAGATTAGCTTATTTTTCACATTGTTAACGATTGCAAAACTCTATTTCAATTGCAGAGGGCGTGATAGAGTCGACTGGTATGACGACACAAGCACGTAGCAGCTATTTGCCGTCGGAGATATTCTGGGGACATCGCTTCCATCCCATGGTCTCCTTCAGGAAGGACACCGGCGAGTATGAGGTGACATACAGCTTTGAACAGTTCTCTAGTTATTTAATTTTTCTTCTATAACATTGGCATTTTATCAATTTGACAAAGCAATTCAACATATAATCTGTATATCGACAGTGGAGTTGTAGATTTTAGACGCTGTTTATTCAATTGTATCGGTTTAACCTTCTTGTGTGTACAAATATTTATACGTTAAATATTTGCGGTACCTGCGTAGATGTATTAGCATTACGTTTTAGCGTTGGACATATTGTGCTTAAGTACTATTTATTTTTCCTTAGCTTCTTTAACGCGCATCTAAATGGAGTTATTTTTCAATATGTATATAGACATCTATTAACAAAATGTGGATCTGTAAAAGGTACGACGGGTACTATAAATTGCAGCACAGGTCTATAAATGGCGTTGAGGTTAATTCTCACATTTTTAAGCTTCACTTTTTGACTTCAATTATATCGTTACTATTTAAAGTTCAATCTTGGCTGGCTTTAATTTTCGTTTTAATGATTATGGTAACTTCTATGTCCTTAGAACGTATATGTCGATATAATGCAAGGTGGGAAATTACTAAGTGCGATTGAGTGTGGCGGCAGATCGCGGTCAATGAGATGCAAGCTGGCGTCGCGCAAGTGGGTCACCTTTTAAACCGGTGCAGCCGCAGTGAAAATGCCCCTTATTGCGTTGCATTCTCGACCCACTGCTTGTCGTCCTTAAAAACTTGCCCGAGTTTTGAATCTCACGTTTGAACTCCAAGTGTTATTTGATTTAACCCGATCTGAGAAAAATTAGTGTCACACAGTTGGTAATTTGTAATCGGCGGTAAACACTCAAATTCTTTACTTTGGTCTA
The DNA here is from genome assembly GCA_039881145.1 of Druceiella hillmani. NCBI lineage: Eukaryota > Metazoa > Arthropoda > Insecta > Lepidoptera > Hepialidae > Druceiella > Druceiella hillmani. The sequence continues at coordinate 97,121 of JAYKKI010000125.1, read as the reverse complement.
ACGCATGGCTCTGAGACCGTACGCCCAACCAAAGGCCTCTAAAACCGCGATAATTTTAATAGCTGCATTTGGATTACAACAATAGTGTAGGATAAAATAATACGGTTTAACAATCCTTAAGGTGGTATAGTGGAATACAAAAAATATATTTTGAAGGAATATTTTATTAAGGTCAAGGTTACATTTTTTTGAAGTGTCAACTTTTTGTAGTGTGAAATTTTTGTAGAAAAATGCATAGTTTAGATAAGCAGAAAAACGAGTATGGAAGTTTGCCAACGTGTAAACAAATACGACGTCCTTAGCGCACGACAATATATTTGGATTTCGAGGCGAGTCATTCGTTGTTTTTCATATTTATTTTCCTCGTGTATATCGCAGGTTTATTCGATGCTACAAACACGTAGAATAATTTTAAACGTATTGCAAGCGTGCTTCGTGTAACATGAATTGAGTGATGACGCTTTAATTATATTTTTTAACGCAGGTGGACTACACCAAGTTCAATGATACGTACGAGGTGGATACGCCGCTATGCAGTGCCAAGCAACTGGACGAACTGCGCGCCACCGTCAGCACCTCCAATAAGCTCGGTTAGTATACTCGCTGGCGATGAGCCGCAGAGCTCGGTGTATAATTAAATTTTCGTTTCAATGTAATTTACGTAAATAGTATTTAATGCACCTTGGTTTTGTTCTATCCGAATATGCTATATCGTTTATGGATAGTCTAATTCTCGGTTTATTGACGGATCGTCGTATTGTACATAATTGCAGAGTCACCGGAGGCTTTTTGAGATCTCTCTTATTGTAAAATCGCTCATGATTTACACGGAAAAAAGACACTGAATTTTATCAGGTCACGAATTTAAAATATTGCTATTTGTTTAATGAGATAAAACATATTGCGGTTACAGACCGGTTGATGGGTTCGATCCCGAAGACGTTCTCTAACGACACGCTGGACTTGAGCTCTGTCGATTCAATGTCGCTGGACGAGCATATTGAGATCAAGATTCCGGAAAGCCGCGTACGCGAGAACCGTCTGCTGGCGCAGGCAAACTTTCTACAGCACGTGAACGAGAAGCGCGCCGCGCAGGAGGAGCAGCACCGTGCGCGCGACTCTCTGCTCGGCAAAAACCACAAGGCCCTTGTGCCCAACGGCGTCGCTGCCAAACCGTCAGACGCAGCCGCTCCGATTAGAAGGTAAATTTGCTCCATCGATCGCTTCACGATTGTTGATTCTAGAAGTCGGTTCGACTCTAGCAGTACCTTGTTTTTTATTTTAGATATGATTTATTGTAACAGGAAGATCAATTTTTTATTTTTTTGGTAAATAAATAAATTATTAGGCTCTACTTGTAGTTAGTCTTTATGTAAAATGAATGGGCAAATTTCGAAGTTGCAGTTTTTCCTAATAATGCGTACTGTTTGTTTTACATTGCTCAATTGCGAGAGATTTGTATTTATCATGTACTTGTTACCTATAAAACTCGTACTTAACATCCGTGACTATATATTCGAGGATCTTCACGTGATATAATGAATCCCAATAGAGTGAAGTTGTTTTGGAATCTCGCAAAAGATTTGGTAAGAGTACTTGAAGTGTGACGAAAATACAATTCTGTATTAACGCTTGTCGTATCAGTTAATCAGAAGAAATTTTGCTAGTTTAGTAATTAAACCGATGCGAGGCGGTAAGGGTTTTCTGACAACCAGTAAAACCACACGCGGCATATCCAATTATAATGGATATTTTTTCATCTCAGGTCACAAAGCGGCAATCTACTGACTGTGGAGCAGCCGGTGTATGCGAATGGGCCGCTCGTCGAGCCCGACGCCAAGTGCAGCGTCAACATCCCCATCGTGGTGACGACGCCGGCGCACCAGGACACACCGGCCTAGCGCGTCCGTTCTGCACGTCGCCTATGTAGTTATATTATACGTTACTATAATATGCTTCAGCTGTTTTATGTGCTACCGTCGTATGCGAGGAGAGATGTAGAGTAGAGCCGCGGGCGAGGCGGACTCGAGCGCGAGCGGCGTCGGCGCCGGACTCGTATCAAGATGCAGGGTTTAGTTGTAGCTACCGTATGTCCAATGAACGTTTAACGATGTGGCATATGTTGACTATGTTGGTATTTAAATTTATTAAATAAATATATACGTAATGTTATGTACTTACATAAAAAACAAGTCATCACCTACTTCCATGCATCACAAAGTGATTTATACAAATTGTAGTAAAATGAAAATAAAAAAATCCAAAAAAATATACTGAATTTCATAAATTTTACAAAATTACAATGTTGTTTTATTTTTTATTTCTAGTTGGCGCATTAATGAATTATTGTACTTCGATATTAGACAGGACTTAGACTTTAAGGTGTAAATACATTATATCAAAAGAAAATAGTTCTAAAGTTATCGGATTCGACATACCGATTAAGGCATCTCAATCAGATTTTTAATTTTTTATATTTTTCACGGAATACCATTAAATGTTCTGTAGCTCGTTTAGAGAATTTGGTTAAAATTGTTATTTAAATACATAATTCAGTACTAATTAATTCATTCTCTGTATCTACGATGAAATAGTTGAATGAAAATAATTATATAATAGAAAGGTAAGTAATCGTATTGTTTATGGCTAGCGTATCTTACATTGAAAGGCTAAATTAATTTAAAACAACGTTCATAATTAATTTCACTCATAGAGATTCTAAAAAGTATATGAGTTAAAATAATTGTTTAAATAAATAAGAAGACTGGTACAAACATTTAATAAGTTTAAATTTCCGTTCATTTTTGCAACTTTTTGAGATCTATTTACATTTGTGGCATCCGGCCTTGTCATATGCACTTCGATGTACGATCGCCTGTAAATTCCTAAGAGATATATGATTTTAGAAAACCTAAGATGTAATTGCTACCCAGTTTCTTAAGGACATTGTCACCCTAATTAAATGCATTACTACCAAGTTTAATTAACAATTTTGAACGAAACTTACGACTCAGGACATAAAATTCTTTCTACCAACATTGCAATATGTGTACAATTTGTGTCACATCTTTTAAAAAACAGATCTTATCAACCAGGTATTCCCAAACGGCGTTTTAGTAATTTGTTGGTAAATCGAAATTAGAACATCACATTAAGAACTGAATGTACCAGATGTACACACATATAACCAATTTTATTAAACAGCTACAGTTTGTTGTTGAACCGACCTCGCTGGCGGCGTGGCCATGAGCTGTGTACGTGAGACGGTCCCATTTAACTCACTTTATAGATCTCTTCCTTCCCGTGGAATACTCGTCGCCTCGCGGTGGATTTAAAGGGTAAGACGCCCACCGGTTATATTAATGCGTGACTTGCACTTCGCGACGACCGTGTCTGTTGCAGAAGGCTTTAAAGTAGAGACTTTTTTCTATGGAGTTTGAAAAATATAGCGGTATTAGTCATATGCATTAGTGTATTAGTCATTCGCGCACACACGCATGCTCGCATGCATGCAAACACGCAAGTATGCATTCATGTACACCGACAAGCGTGTAAGTACCTACTTGTTAAATGATTAATTTTGAAAGAATATACTATAATTATGATGATTTTAATTAATGCGCTGGATATGGATTTCATTTATTTATTTACATTAATATATTTAGCAAAATTTCATTAACACCTTTGTAGTTATTTTCCGCCGCAGCAGTCTTTCCAGATATAGTACTTTTCCTTCATTACTAAGGTTTAGCAAAATAAATGTTGGCTTATGAGATCTTTTCGCTTAGTTGCACCCTTTCTTATTAATATTTTGATGTGAATACGTCTTTAAATTTGCTACCATACGGGGGCAATCCAAAAAACATAATGATAACAAAATCGGGGGATACAGTTGGTGGTGCAGTTTCGAATCTATCTTCTATATCAAAAATTAAATCACTGGATAGTAATAACAAAAATTATACCACTGGATAGCTAAAGCATCAAAGAATTCATTACGACTCGAGAACAGTGACGCATCGCGCGCGGTGGAGGGGGAAGCGCTGCCATTTTGAGGTTATTTTGATGCGTATCGAGATTTGCAATTAGTATAACTTTTGATTCGGAAAAGCTACGATGTTCGTTTAAGTTTTAATCATCAGCTGTCATCAAAATCTATCGATTGTATATAAAACATTAGTTTCAAGTAGAGACAGTGAATATAATAAGGTGTTAGAATAAAACAAATATCAAAAATATGTAATGTCGGCCTATACACGTCGAAAAGCCAAAACCAAATACAGAGATCGTATACAGTTGGAAAGGGCTTCTCAAGAACAATCGAATGGTAATAAACCTAAATACATAAATAAAAATATTTTATTTAAAAAATATAACCCGTTATATAGACGTATTCACGTACAACACACGGCCGTGTCCGCGACACAGCCACACTTCATTTTTTTTTATTCCCAGTCTACAGTCTCAGAGCTTCTGAGATTTATTAGTTACTCGATCTCGTTGATAAATTTTCAGAGTTTTTTGTGAACGTGCACTTAACATTTTTGCCTAAAATAATGAATAATAAAGTAAATCAATAAAGTACTTATTCTAATCTAAGTCAGAATAAAACTAGAGATATTTGTAAACAAATTAGTGCCGTTTGCATTTTAGACGCTTCGGTATAATCTTTCTTCCGAAAGTGTGCAATATTTCAGCCTGAAGTATTGACACTATATTAAAACAAAAGAAACCCCATTAACAATAAGTGATCGGTGAAAATGAATAGTAGATCAGAAATGTTGGTCTTCGAAATGCGCTATATCGTCAATTCATTAAATTTGCTTTCTTTTTAAATCTGAACTTTAATTTTGACAATTACTTAGAGACAGGTCAGTGATTTAGAATGTATAATTAAGGTCCAAGGAGCCACATCGATGAATGGCAGTCGTCATAACGATGGATGTGTACAGCGGTACATTGTCGTGTGACAGTGCACTACTCTGAGTCAGATGTCGTCGATTCTTGTATCTCTTTCGACTGAAGTAAGGAGGGAAATATGAAAGTTGTCTCTATTTTTGAAATCCCCCGATAATTATCATTTGGAACATCATAAAAAAACTATTACACATTAATATGCCGTCACATTTTCAATGTATATTCTTTCGGAAATATTTTATTTATATTCAAAATGAAACTCAAATATGGGATTGAAATTTAAAAGTGGACAACAAGATCGAGTGGGGTATCGTATGAAAACGCATACATTTTGAAGTGTGACCGGAAAGGCGGGAACAGAAGTTTACCCACCTCAACTCCGAGTTGGCGAGTCGAAAAATCCGAACTTCTCTGTACGGTATTGAAAATTATCATGCCAATTCGTTTTGAGTACGGTACCGTCGTTGCGCACGTTTGGTGTTTTTTTATTTTCTATATTTATTAACATCATCTTCAAGAATCTCCATTTGGATTTGTGAAAATACTTTCGTAAAAATGCAGATTTTCGTTTAATCGTAAATTTTTTTATTCTTTAGGCAGTTATTATTGATCGAAAGTATTTTTCTACGATTTCCACAGAATTACCAAAATTTTCGTCTGTCGATTACTATCAAATTTTTCATCACAACACTTTATTTTTAAACGTCTTTATTCATTTAGATCAAATCAATACATAACAAATTTTTACCACTTCTGTTTGAGGTTTTAAGATAAGTGCTATCTGAAATTTACCGAAGATCGCAAAAATCAATTAGAACGTCTATAATATATGTACATTTGCTATATTTTCGGCTTTAGGATATATAATATTGTTTACAGTTACAGTTCATAGCTTAAATAATTAAATAAGTGATCGATACAATCTATATACCCTCCGCTTTCGCTTTATCGCGTTAAACTATTATCTTAGATCAGACAGAATCTCATTTTTAGACTTTCATACACATGTCCTTAGGTTATAATATTCATGCACTGTACGTGATGCTAAAATATGGGACAAGTTAGACTTTATTCTAAAAATTATTCTAAAATAGGTTGTTGAAACAATTTTTTTTCTTTTATAATTTCTTTTTTCGTTTTCTCTGTTTGAACGGGTAATATATAATATTTTTGGAAGTTTATATCCACTAAGTTATTATCACAAATCTTAATTTTTATTTATTAATTTTATTAGTCAGTAATAAATAGCATTCATTGCAATTGCATTTGTGGCCAGTTCAAACGATAGTAATACACACATATATAAGTGTGTGTGTATATATATATATATATATATATATATACATATACATGTACATGTACATGTACATGTACATGTGCATGTACATGTACATGTACATATAGATATACATATACATATACATATACATATACATATACATATACATATACATATACATATACATATACATATACATATACATATACATATACACGTACACGTACACGTACACGTACACGTACACGTACACGTACACGTACACGCACACGTACACGTACACGTACACGTACACGTACACGTACACGTACACGTACACGTACACGTACACGTACACGTACACGTACACGTACACGTACACGTACACGTACACGTACACGTACACGTACACGTACACGTACACGTACACGTACACGTACACGTACACGTACACGTACACGTACACGTACACGTACACGTACACGTACACGTACACGTACACGTACACGTACACATATACATATACACATACATATATATATATATATATACATATATATATATATATATATATATATATATATTTATATACATATGTACATATATATACCGGTTTGACTAATAGGTATGGGGCACGTGACTCTAGGCCAAAAAATGTCAAAAAATGACCGCTTTAAATTTTTAGTATTTCGTTAAGGGATCCCTGTATCGAAAAGCGTTCATGACATATCCCCAATATTTTTTAAAAACTTATTCAAAATTATCACACACAAAGGACGTAGGACGTTAGACGTAAGATAGACTGGATGAAAATAAGAAATGTAAATGAAAGAAAAATGTGTGATTCGCGGGGTTCATGATGAAATCGTGATAAACATAAGCTTGGCGCGGAATGTTCAAGGTGTAATTTTATTGTGCAAAAATAGATAATTTCGTACGATTGGTTTAGAAGTAAAAAAATGTTGAAGTTTAAGGTATTGTGGTAAATATAAATGAATGAAGGCTGGGTATACGATTTAACTAATTCGTTCGTGGATTTGCACGCGACGGTCACGTAGAACTTTCTGCAACCGAGGCGCGAGGGCGTTAATGATACGGAATGAGCATCGGCTATTATCTTATTTGCGGATTTAAAAAAGAACATCCCGGCGGTTTAGCGAGTGCGGCAGTGGCAACCTCCGCGGACGCCGATTGGATAACGAGCGACCCGGCGCGGGCGTGCCGATACCGGGGACGCGCTGACAGCCGTTGATTGTTAAATATTGTTATGTCCTAACGAGACGCGCACATCCAGTACGGTCCAGCGAAGGTTACCGTAACCGCTACCGCTATACTAGCGGTATAAGGTATAAGGTACCGTAACCGCTATACTAGCTGGAAATTTCAAATAATTAATAGTTTTTATATACGAGACTATTATCGACCGCTGACTAATTTTTACCATGTTCGAGGTCTTTAGCACATAGGAGGGTGCCATCGTCACTCATTAAGAATTTTTCTTTCCGTGTACTTTATTAGAAATACGGTACCACCTATAAAGTATTCTTTCTATTTTAGGTTATATTAAAACATTAAAATAAACTCAACTCTCCATATAAGATGAAATTGTAGGATCCGTGCAGTAGGAGAAAGGATGGAAGGGCGAGTATAAAAATTCATTCGTTGTAGTATTTACAGTAACAATTATTAGAGTATATAGTAAGATAGTAACACGTACGAAATATAATTTCCAGTCTCGGTGGGCTGAGGCGTTCATGGTGGATGTTTATAGACTTATTTATTTCTTATATTATATTGCTTTATTCACGTTATTGGCAAAATGCATAAAATCAATTCGCTCGGTATCCATGTTACCTTCCTATGATCAGTTTTTATATAATTTGTGAAAATATTTTCAGTGCTATATAATTACGTAAGAAAAAGAAACAGGGGCGCATGAACACAAAAAAATCAAAACGACTTGTAGATAAGACAAAAACCTCTTCAATAAATCAACTTTCCAAAAATGAAGCATGCCTTATTCTACTCTCCATCGACATATAAAAAAGTAATTCTGCAAAGAAAGTTGAATCAAATTGTACTCATATGGTTTTTATAGCTAAGTAATAATTTTAATCAGTTGATTGTATTAAATTAGCTTAATTTAGCTAGTTACTTTCTAAAATTAAAAAAACAAATACAGAGTGTTCAGTGGCAGATTTCAATGTTTGAAAAATTGTAAAAAAACTACACCTCTAATACAAAGTAGGTTTATTTTAACTTTATAACAACAAATGCGAATTTCATTTTTTAAAAACCACGTTTTCCAAATGGCCGCCATCGAGTCTGACACAATCTTCGAGTCTAGCACGCATGTTTTCAAAAACGCGTTTGCAGAGCGACTGGGGTATCCTACTGACTTCGGCTCGAATATTTTCTTTAAGTTGTGTCACAGTGCTCGGATTTGTTTTGTAAACAACGGATTTTAAGTATCCCCATAAGAAAAAGTCACATGGGCTTAAATCGGGTGACCTAGGTGGCCACGGTACGGTACCGTTTCGGGATATATTTTTTTCTGGAAATAACTGCTGCACTGCATTCATGGACACATTAGCAGTGTGAGCTGTGGCCCCGTCCTGCTGGAACCATGTGTTTTGGTTGAAGGATGGACTATTCTGTAGTTCTACTCTGAAAAAGTCATTTAACACCTGGGCATATCTCTTCGAATTCACAGTTACAGTTTGGCCACGTTGATATTCAAAGAAATAAGGCCCTATGATTGCAGATACAGATATGGCACACCAGACTGTTACTTTAGGCTTATCCATTTGTCTTGGGTTGTGGACATCCCAGTAACGAAAGTTCTGCTTATTCACATATCCTCCAATGTGAAAGTGAGCTTCGTCACTAAATAATATGTTGCCCATTCGGGTAGCAGTACGAAATCTCAACAACATCACTTCCGCGTAAGTTATTCAAAGTCAGAATCGTGTAAATCTTGAACAATTTGAATTTTATATGGATGGAACTTGAGCTTTTTTCGCATTATTACCTGTAAAGTTGATTTCAGAATTCCCAATAACGATGAACGTGTACGCAGTGATAAACGAGGATTTTCAACGACAGAAACCATAACACGCTCGACATTTTCATCCGTGGCTACCAATGGTGTAGGTCCTGGCCTGGGCCTATTTAATGTTGATCCTGTAGCTCTGAACCTTGCTACCCATGACTGAATGAGGTTGATCGATGGTCCATCACGTAATCGACGAATACTGTAACGATTATTAAATTGACGGCGTGCTACAGACAGCGAAAATCCACTCGAAATGTACGCCTCGACGGCAAAAGCGCGGTGCTCTCTACTCCACTGTTCCTTGGCTACTAAAACATCCGCACCGCTTGCGCTTCTAACGACGCCCCCCGCGCCCCTCTTATGTGTTGCGTTCAGAAACTGTTTGTTCAAACTTTAAAATCTGCCACTGGACACCTGTATAATGTCTTAAAAATATGTAGGGGATAAGTGGTTCACAACTTCTTTAAAAAGGAATTTAGACATTGTTTTGGGGTAATTAGAATCCATATATATTTATTACAAAGATGCAAACATTCAATGAAATTTTTCAGCTTCCCTAACGGATTTATAATCAAGGGAAAACTCGACTCCAATTGAATTTATAATGTTGAAGAAATCGTTACTGAAGCTACTACTAAGAAACCACCAAAAATTTGGTGCTATACAGAAATCTACAATTCGATATAGTTTCAATTTTGGAAAAAGGTTTGACTATAATTATAGAGTGTTGCAAACTTTTGTTGTTTTATTTCCCCTTTTATTGTTTGAATAAAAAGGACTAATCTATGTCTAATGGCTGCAGTGCTACCTGAATCACAAGCATTGCTTACAGAGGGTGCCATGATTAATGCTGAGAAATTTTATTATTTTCGTCGTGAATAAAACATTAGTACCAGACGAAAAGTGTTACCAATTTTGGACAGGTATGAATCTCATGAGTTTTATGGAGCTCTAGAGTATGCGTCCGAATAATATTATCTTGCTGACGGACAGTCAGTATTTCTTCTCTTACATAGTCTATGAATTTTAGCCGTTGAAAATGATAAGAGCCTTAGCTCTTTTAAGTAATATTTTGAACGAGAAGTATCAATGTTTCAAAAATAATATCTAGAGTAAATTGTAAATATTATGGACAACTCTCTATTATTCTGCTTCATTTGCTCTGTTCTATTTCACTTTATTTACTTTGGGAACTTGGGCTAACAAGATTTTCTTGAAGTTAAATCCCGCCTACTGAACAAGGCCACGATCTTTCATAACCAATAAATGAATCTCTATTTTTATTATGACTAAGCAGCTCTAAGTTATGCAGCGCACAAAAAGAGCCAACCTAGACGAGCAACTTGAGTAGATTCTTTATGCTCTTAAAATGTATTAAAATCAGATGAACACAGCCTTGCTAAAAGACGAGGTATCACCCATTTCTAAAGAGTTAGCAGAACTCTCTGTTCCATTATGACTGAAAAATAAATAATAAGAAAATTTAAAAAAAAACAGTTGATTATGCGACACCAGCTCATTTACGGCTCGGGTGGTATATAATAAGATAGGTTGGAAAATACAAGAGAAAGATACAAAAAAACCGAAGTTGTGGCCAGTAGACCTATTACTGAACGACAATGTTAAAATGGAAGTCAAGAAATTAAAGTTCAGTAAATTGAACAGGGTTTAAGAAACAGTTAAAAAATTCAACGAATAAGTTATTCAAGACGTTCCTAAACACTTATCAAGAAAAGCAAAGATAATAATAACAAAATATTTTTGCACAATAAACAATGAGTGTTATTTGGATCTTCCTGGTAAGAACTTGGGTTTAATGTAGCCAAGATTGGATTCACACCTTCATCCGGGAATTCTTACCATTATTGTTTTGGCTGATTCAATAAATTATTTAAAAATAACAAATCCAACACGAGGAAAAGATAAAAATTCCTTATATTGATGTTGATTTTAATATACAGTTTGTAATAAAATATTATAATTTCTTATAATAGCTTTTAATTTCTTTAATATTACTTGGGCCGTTGATTTTTTACTAAATAATACGATTATTTAGTTGTTAGCTCCGTCAATTCGATTTTATTTACGTTTTGTTAAGGGCATGTTAACATTTTTGACAAAAACCTTAATTTTGGCCAAGTTTACTCTAAACTCTGGGAATATGTAGTATAATAATTATGATATGGAAAAACAAGATTATTTTTTATTAGGTTCATACATTTATTTCATCAAAATCGTTTTATTGCAAGTCTTTCCTTGCCAAATTGCTAAAAGGGATTAAGGGAGGGTAAGGATTCATTCCAAGCAATTATATTTCAAATTGAAATGCAAAAACAACTGTAGAATGCACATTTCCTCTTCTTTCGTTTGATCAGGAAATAATTTAAATTAACGTAATAGTAAAAGAGAAAAAATATATATTTAGTCAAAACAAGTATAGTTTCAATATTCCATACAAGTGATACGTTCAATATCCATACAAGTGAACTGAAAGGTGTCAATCAATATGCGCTCGTGTCGGTTGTGTGTATTTGTCGTTCTGCATAAAAGTATCGGCTATGCATTTTTACACTGTATGTGTAATATAGTCGGATTAACCATTTTTAGCCACGATAAATAATTTTATCTAATTGAAATTATTTTACTTCACAGTGTATAGAATTATTTTAAGGTTTATATTTACAGTTGAATGATGCTTAGGTTGGGTTATGATATATATATATATATCAGACGTAACTAATAATACAGAGAAAGGAAGAAAGATAAGTTCACTCAAGTGTAGGTCTGTTTGTCCCTTACAGCCGTTTATTCGCAGAAACCGCTTGACGTCAAATCTTGAAATTTGATCGAAATTTTCTGTTAATAAGATATCTCTACGCTTTGTTAAATTTCATATTCGCCGTGTAAGGTACCGTTTGTAATGACTAGTTCTAAAGGTAATTTTTTAAATAATTTTAGGTATCATATCTTCAGAGATATTCAGAAAAAAATTCCCGATCCCCCAACTATCTTTGTGCAAGAAATAGCGTTAATTCTTTGCTCCGTTGCGACGTGAAAGAAGGACAAAGAAACATACTTTAGCGTTCATTAGTTAAAATAATAAAACTGTAGAATTGGCCTGTCTATTTTGAAAATATATATTAGACTAATTTTTTTTTTAATTTAATTCCTTTTCACGTTATATGATATTTAGTGGTTATATTTTTAAGCCGTGCTTTTAGTTTACAGGCAGAAACCAAATAGTCAAAAGTCAAAAGATTAGTAGACACTAATTAGAAGTCAGGGGTATTTGCTACTTCAATAAAACTGCTTGTGGAAAATAAAACCATTGTACACATCCATTCTAATTAGCTGGTCTGGTCAATGGATGAAATCTTAATTAATATAAAGTAAATAAAACTGGTTACTAAATAAATATTGAACACATATTTTCGTTTTAATTATAAGTGATCAAGTAATGCGAATAGACAATAAATTGGTTGCACATCACAAGCGCCCTTACAACACGCGTAGTGTTTAGTGATTTTACGTCTAATAAATATCCGTTCGCGAGCGGTGGGATTTTATAAACACGTTCTTAATATTTAGAAAACTCTAATTTTATTTTATCTTAATTTGGATAATATGGTTTCTTGCCTAATAAAAGAATTTCTTTCGTCGCTGTATGCTAGGAAAGCTGTATGGTTAGGATTTTTTTAAAAGTGTCGTTTTAAAATAATCTTCTGAGATCAATTAAAGACACTCCTAATAAAAAATATTTACTCTAAAAAGTTCTCAGATTCGTGAAATTACATCCACTGGAGCAATTTAAAAAGATTCATATTCACCCCGCTCGTCCTATTCCCACATGCATTTCACGTTAACATATGTTAATACGAAATTTCAATGACGTGCGATGATAAAGTTTCAGTAAATATAAATAACTGATTAGAGTAAAATGCAATTAATGTTAATAGCTGTAAATATGAGTTTCAATTACTGTGGAATCACTGAAATTCGTAAATTACTCCAAAATGTAAATCTTCATGAAACGCGCGGTCATTCCCGGTATCATTTAAATGAAACAACATGATTTCAATAGACGATCTTACTTTTTATTGCATTTATTTATAATTTGTCGGTTAAGTTTAGTTGGTTTTTATTTTAAGCGTAGCATTAAAATTGAAAATTAGTTTACTCAAACCCGTTGTTCAAAAAATGTTTTTGGGCCACAAGAATGTTTTTAATTAGTAGAATTGTGCGTAGTAATCAGAGGTGTGACGAATCTTTGGATTTACAATTTACTATAACGTAAAGTTGACGTAAATTAATGTCAACTTTAAATATGTAAAACCCAGGGCCCCATGTCCCGTCACCGCAGTGCCGCCGTTTATATTCATAATTAGGTATATTCATAATAGGAGGTAATTCATTTATACGGGATAAGTAGCTAAGAGCGAAATGTGTCAAAAAGGCGCCAACAAAAGGTTATTTTCGTGGCCAGATTTCTGCGACCCTCCTTACCCGGCGTCTAGAACGATCGCTCATTTCATTTTGGCAATTTTGTCAAAATTGACGTTTTGGCAATCTCCACAACCCACCCATGGCCGTATTACGGAGATTTCCAAAACCTCGTTAAAATGATCAATATAAATCAAATTCGAACCACAGGCTAACTAATATTACAAGTTCAAAGCTTAAAACCGAAAATTAGAAAACAATTTAAAGCAGACGAGATGCATTTTAGGTAAAACATATCACGTACTAAAGAAAGATACGATACGAGATTAGCAGGTCATAACAATAAAGAGATAATCGTAACTCCTCATTCATTTTGTTCACCGCGGGTGGCAAATACTGAGGCTTGCATAGTGCTTGATATAGCACAACGCATCTAGCGTTATGCTGTACCGAGTCAAGTCGCGAGCTGACAGGCTGCACCGTTGAACCCCGGGGTATTTAAGTAACATGAATTTATTGAGAACAAAGAATCTAAACACTTTTTATATAAAGTGTGATTTTGGGTATGTTATCTGTGCTTTCCAAGTAAACGATTATTTTTATTTATTTATAGTTTCGTTTTATTATTTTGTTAGTCTCATACATATTTTGTCTAATAATCTGTTAGCTGTAATCAAAGGGGAATGACCATTTTATACAGTAGGTTTGGCCCTAAAGCGGACAAAAAACGGTTAAAGATGATGTACTCAGAATTTAGCAATATTTTTCATTAAGAGCTACACCATAATTATTTATTAGAACTTAAATCTGGCCAATAATTAATTATAAAATTTAACTCCAAAAAAACTGTAACCGGTAACAGACTACTAAGGCATAAGTCAAATAATTAAGTTAACAAATGTAGGAAACACATTCAGACAAACCTGGTATAAATGTTATATGCATGCATTAATACGGAACCGGTACGGAACGGATCGTTGCGCAATCGACGTTATAATATACTGGAAAGGTGTGCTGTAGAATCTTGTGTTTTCCTTAAAAAAATGTTAGCTGCAAATGAATTATATTTGCTTAGCAATTTTTTCAAGATGCAAAACGCGAAGTATCTCCGAAAGATAATATTTATTTTAAAAGTGACATATTTTGAAGGCATTTATTATACTTGTTTGAGAAATTGGTTACTTTCCTGAAAAAGTTTAAAATGGGATAAGAAATTTGATTATACTCCGAAATTTGATACACTTTGAAAAACTCAAAAACCTCATGCTAAATTTTTGTCCATACACATGGTTCAATTCAAAAGTTTCATCGAAGTCATACTTGAACTAAATCATTTGTAATAGTTATCAGGCCTACAAAAGCGACAAACATCTCGGTGCCAATGAAGTATACAGTAATACAAATAGTACAAAGAATGCAATAGAACAATATTCGCAAAGCAATCTTTCAACTTCCCGTTTGCCTTATTATCCTTTGACATATGTTATTTAAGTGACATATGTTATTTAATTAAAATACATTTTATATTGCTATTGTAGAGTATTTTTTTGTAATTAGAGCCTTTTACAAAAAGCAGTATTTTATAAAATTGAATATTCGCATAAAAAACTATTATAACTAATTTGAAAAACGATATTGAAATACGCGTTTTCTCTTAAATTATTTTTTAGCCGATTGTTGAATGGATCAAATAATCAGCACTCGATATATTATTTCATATGTAACAACGCTTAAAGGGATATATGTAAAGGAAGTGAAAAATTTCTATGGAGAAATGAACAATTTGAAAAAAAAACTTGAAAAATATATTGACTATATTTGGTGTTAATTTTCTAGAAATTCATTATTCACAATTAAATAAAACTACGTGATGTAGTATTATTTCTACTTTCTTTAAGTTCTTTACCACGACCTAGGTTTTGCTAATAGCCCAAATCAATCAAATATAAAAATTAGATGTCTCCGTGCAGACAGCGAATTCGAATATATAGAGACTTTTCAGAATTCATGCAAATGGCTGCAATTTGAAAACAAAACAGTGTAGCCGATAGACTGAATTGTATACTAGTTGAAAAATCAAAGTGCTTGTTGCTCGACGCAACAGAAACAGTATATGGTTAAAGCAGTCACCTGAGAGTATTCGGATGTAAAGAAATGGATTATCTCCCAAAAGAGAAGACAAAAAAAATGTTATTCGAGAGTAAGGAAGGCGATCATCGTCGTATACCATGAAAACACAAAAGGGTACCAATTTACACTACCCAATTCGAAGACAGTAATGAAGAGCATCTCGCACTTCGGAAGACTCACAAAGCGCATCAGTAATGATAGCGATAGCTACAGACCACGAGTACGGCGGAGAGGACACTCCCCAGAAGGAGTCTTCCTAAAGTGGGAAACTAAATCTACCAAACACAAGAACTAAGATTCCAACATCGTTAAACATGACATTAAAACTAAGAAAAAACCAACACAATAAAAAAACAGTTCCTTGTGTGATGTTGAAGGTTTAGTTGACCACACGCCAGGTCCAGTCAGAGACAGCAGACCGTGGTTGCCACTACTACAGAAGTGTAATTCATAGTAGCCTGTACAGCTACCAAAGAAGCAATATGGTTGAAACCGTTATTGTTCCGATCTTGGTGAGTTATATAGATAACAAAAGTGTATTAATTGTGATAAAAAACGTTGAGTTTCACAAAACATGTAAACATTTAGTCATTAAGTACAAATTTGTAACTGATAAACTACATGAAAACATATAGAGTTGAATTATGTAAGTACAATTGAACAATTTGCAGATATGCTTACAAAGCGTTATCCAAAACAAAATGTATATCAATGAAAGAAGGAAATGGGATGACAAAGTAGTCTTATCAGTGTAATACCAGCTAGAGTATTATAAATACATTATTATAAATTAATACTAGGCACATTAAACGCAGAGTCAAAAACGTGTCTGTGTAAGAACAGAGTAAGGATTGTAAAGTAAAATTGTAAAATGTACAATAGTGAAACTTTAACGTAAAGAGTAAAATTGTAAAAGGTAAAATGAAAAATATAAAACTCTATTTGTGAAATTAAAGCTTAGGTAATGTAAAGGGTAAAATATAAAATGTGAAATGAAAAATGTAGTGCGAAACCCCATATGTAAAACTAACCCCATATGTGAAGTAAAAGGTATAAATTCAAAATGTTAAATGCGCATGAAAAGCTTAAACTTAGGTAGTTAGCTGCAAATCCATGTGCACAGTTATAAATGTGAAATGTCAAATGTACCTATGTGTAAACGTTAAACTTAAGTAAAGTTAGTTGTATGATCCTGTGCGTAGTTGTAAACATAAAATGTGAAATGCATATGCAAAGTTTAAACTTAAGTAAATATAGTCGAATATCCTGTTGCATGGTTGTAAATGTGAAATATTTGTGTAAAAGTGATCGTGTGTTATGCAATTATGTCAAAAGTTCTTCAGTGACATGTAAACACATGAAGGGTGAAATAGGAATTAAAGGAAAATTAGAGTAGACGTAAATACATTTAGAGTCAGGTTCACGACGTAAGTAAAATTGAAATGTTTTTCTGTCAAATAGGTTCTAATTAAGGAGGAGTGCTGAAAATTGTGTTGAAAATATAAATTACATTAAATTGCATTTTTCTCCATTAGAATTAGTTCTTGACCGCACGGAACACTATTTACTTTCACTGCGCGGTCTTTCGTACGCCGAGAATTTGACTTCTGTTTGACAGTTTAGAAACTAAAAAATATCGATGTACAAAAATTTTTAGAATTATTTTTGAATATTCATTACCTATTGATGAAATAATGTAACATTATTTTTTTTGGACATTTGTTTTTAATCACTGTTACAATTTTTGACAGCACATGTCGCTATTTTATATATTAAAATAACTTTCAAAAACATAAATAACAGCAGCGTTACTATACGGTTGCATAGTGATTAGAGATGTGTAACTCGTGAGTGAGAGATATAAAAGATATAGCTCACATTTTACGATCGTATCTATCACTCGGTCACTTGAAATCAAAATGTATCAGTACATCACTAGCTCGGGAGTGATCGGCGTCTTTTTCGTTTCACCAAATCAATCATTTCACTCACGGGTCGCGTCGTGAAGATAGATATAAAAGTATATGTTTTGACGTTACATGAGATAGAAAGAAAACGATCGAACTGTTTAGTCAAATATGCAACGTAGCTACTCGCGATCGAATGTGAACGCTATGATAAAGTATACTTTATTTCGCTCAAGATATTTGTGTAAACAAAAGCTTTTTTGTTTAATTTCCAAATTCCAATTTATAATTGTCTAAATACGCTAATCTATTCCAATTATTTATTATAATTAAAGTTATTTTATGTATAATTTGAATCTAATTTGACAGTCGTATATCCAAAACCTGAAAAATATTAAGCAAAGTGGATACTCTTGTAGAACTTAATTTTATTTTCAAACAATAGTGCCCAATGTTCAGTCATTACTATTTATCACCGTGTTGTATGACCATTGTTCCACGGTTCAACGTATGCGTAATAAATAATTTTGTTAATAACTCGGAGTACTGAGATACTGAGCTAAAGATATAAATGAGTGATATATATCTTTCCAATCAAATGATATATATCACTCTTTTCCTTTCACTGATACATATTACGCACTTCTAATTGTGATACGTACTAAAGCGGCGCACATGCGACGCCCTACTATGCTCACGTTGGTGTCCTTAGATCACACTTTCTAATCGTGCTTGGTCAGACGCGGTGAAACGTCTTTGGTCAAAGCACACTAGAGCAACGCTGCGTAGCGTAAGTACGAGCGACTGACTTGCTCCGTAAATAAAATGGTACAGCGCGGCATCGCGTAGCAGTAACGCGTTTTGATTTTAAAACATTTTTATTGCGGTACTGTGTTTATTGCGTTAAATGTAACATTATACTTAATGTTTTTAAGTTTCTATTAAGTGTTACATAACCAAAATAAAATATGAAATAATAAGAACTATATTAAAGTATAATATTTCTTATTAAAAATGAAAGTAAATACATAAATTAACCTTTGTCTTCGAAATTGAAAAATTGAATTATTAATTTATTCAGAATCATCTTCCAATTTATTACTACCTTATAACCAATGCTGAGAAATTTTTGTCCAGGTTTATAACATTTTATTTGGTTTTAATTTAATTAAGGTTTTCTTAAATTCAGGTAGATGGGTTTCTTAATTAAATTCATATTGAAGTTATATTTGGTCAAGATTATTGTTGTATGTACAATTTTTCAATACACGCCAAATATTTTCAATTGGACTTAGTTTCGCGTGCCGTGGCAGTGGACCAAGAATCTCTAAACTGTGACTTCAAGTTGTCAGTTTTTATTTGTGAAAGTAATAATTATTTGGTTTCGAAATATCACAGAGCTTTTAGAAAATCGCGTCTTATTCTATTCCCTTCTTTAATTTTTGCATGGCTGTTTTATACGTATCACACATAGATTGTTTTTTTTCCAGCAAATACGTTATTGCAAAATAAATTATTTGTAATATTTTAATTCTAATTTGTAATTAATTGTCGGTTCGGAACCGAATTTTGATAATGATATGGCCCATAATGATATTTGTTCCATAGAAGTGAAGCCAGCGAACACGAATCGGCCTGAAAGTTTACTGCTTTTAGACATTCCAACAACTTTTCCACAATCAGGTTGTTCTACTATTTTACTTGCTTTGTGTTTTGTAAATGGTTAGTATGTACAAACATATCAGTACATAACGACAACGCTCCACAAATGCCTCGATGTTATACCTTCTATTTTGCGTCAATGACTAACTATACCCTCATCGAAACCAAAGACCTACTGATATATATTTTTAAATGGCTTTTATTTGAAGTAGATGATTCTGTCCACGATGCACGTTTTGAATACGTGAGCATACAACCATGGCTTAAATTCATTAAGTCCGTTTCGAGATTGCTTTATGCCTTATTTTTATGTGATATAAATTTTGACGAGCATTTTCCGTACACAGTTCAAAAATAGTTCGCTTAGAAGCACTTGCAGTTATTCTCAATTAAGGTTGCGGTTTTTCTACTTGATTATATGCTTTACTTTTAAAAAGTAATAAATTTTTATGTGGCAATATATACATAATGTTTCATTGTGTTTCCTTTTGTAGTAGGATAGGTAGTAACCTTGGAACAATACATTGCAATTGTGTGCCGACATAACGCCATGGCGGGTCTCCAGGGTTCGAATTTTATGAGAAATGCCATGATGTCTGATGTCTTTCCCCTACCAAATTATTATTATTTTAAAAAAGTGGGCATTAAATAGAGTATACGCATGTATTTCTTTTAGGTATTTCATTCACTGATTACATCATACTCTTATAAATCACAAAATCAGTAGATAGCTGTGTACATAATCTAGTTTACGAAAGTTTCATACGACTTTTGTTTTTTGGTCTTTTATATTAAGAAAAATCTAGATAACATTGCCAAATTACATAAAAAGTGACTTGTGAATATAAACAGTATGGTCAGTCCGGTACAGTTAAGTTTATAAAATATTACAGGTATTTATGCACAAAAAACATACATAATGTATGATTATCTGGAATTGAAGCAAAATATGATGTCGTCATGAATACATCTATTCTCAGCAGATTATGCGATTGTGCTTTCAGTCATCGTTCCAGACAAATTTCACTCTCACTAGGATGATTAAAATGCACTACATATGTAAAATATTGCAAGAACACTATTTCTCCTTGTTAAACGTAACAAATACCACACAAAATGTCAACAACACGAGCCTGTCGACATAGATTCTAACGTCACGTTTAGTTCTAACCAATAGTGTTGGTTTTATCAATTTTGAACTTCCTTGCATAATTTCCAATTTTTATTTATTAATTTATGCAATTAAAATGGAATTAATGAAGAAAACAATTCACATACAAAGTCCGAATGATAAATATTTGAACAAAATATATTTGATTAAAATTTAAATTATGTCCATATTCCCTATCGGTTAATTGATACAAACATTTATGTTGTATCTGTTTTAAAGAAAAAATGGTATCAAAAATGATGAATTATCCGGTTGTGTAAATTTAGCAATTTTTGTCGGCATCTCACGACACTTTTTACAAAATCAACAAACCTGGCATCACTGATAATAAATACTGCTATTTTACTGACAATAAATACTGAGTTGAATAAATTGTCGTTAGTAACCGATCGAAATTGCTATAAAATTGCCTATAGTCACTTTAATTTTAGAATTTTTTGATATTTAAATTGTTTTGTTTCCTTAATTAGAATTGAGCAAGACGTTTGTAAAGTTTTTCTCAAGAATTTATAAATGAATTGAAATTATACATTTATAGATTTGAAACATGTTCTCCGCATCGGTTGAATGCGAATGCATGATTTTCTGGTTGGTCCGCTCATTAAATCTGAACACCGTGTCTTAAATTTAAAATCCGAGCTGTAATAAATTTAGTGCTATAATAAATTCTGAAGTTTTAGTTTTTAACTACGTCGAAAGGATTAGTGTACGTGACGTAAATTAGCACCAGAAATTAGATTCAAAAATATTGCTGGGTCACATTCATGCTGTCGTTCATCAAATGAGAAATAATAGATATGCGTTTTCACGTTTATAGTGAATTATCTAAATATATATATATATATATATATATATATATATATATATATATTTATATATATATATATATATATATATATATATATATTTATATATATATACATATATATACGTATTTCGTAACATGTAACACACGGAAATACACGGGAGTCGCCAAAAAACAGTGTCAAGTGGAAAGAGTTATCGAATTATCCCCATATTTATATTGATTTTTGATATGCTTTCTTTCCTTTTTTTACTTTTCTCCTTATTCATCAAACTAATTTTGTTTAATGACTAAACGAACAACTTCGATAGAAACTTGATTTTTTTTAATTAAGTGATTGATGATGTATTAATATTTACTTTCATTCTTGGCGTAGAAGAAATAGTATGAAATAGAAAAAATGGATAAACTTGTTTTTTGTGAGTTTTGATGTCCTTTGAAAAAGTTAAAAAAAATATTTTCAAAATTTTGTTGTAACTTTATCAGCTATTTATACTGAAAATTCCGTTGGGCTACTTTTATAGCTTATAGTGAAGTAAATGCAAATTCGGAATTTACATAATGACTAACAGGTAGAAAGCCTTTCTCTCTACTTGGTACTCATTGCTTTATCGGTAATGTAATTTTTGTGATTGTTTCTCAATAGATTGTTTCATTCTTTGCTTACACTGCGTTTGCGGTTATGACACGTTACTGTTTTTTTATTATTTTCATTTACGATTTTTGTTCTTTTGCCTGACTTTGGATTACATGATGATTTAGATTAGTGTTATTAACGTTGTGGTGTTTTTACTTGGAATTGAAAATCATTACGTTTTTTCCGGAGCAAATCAATAATCGTGGCATTTTAAAAGAGACGTTTATGTTTATAATATTAAAGTTAAGGTTAAACGAGGGAAGAGGATACAGGTTAGACGAGGGAGGGCAGAATCGTAATCGTAATCAGAAGAAGCAGAATCGTAAAGTAGAAATTCAGAACACAGAAATAAGTTTAATCCGAGACTGGTCATTGTATAGTTATAAGAATTCAAAACGCCTTCTGCATGCCTGGTCTCCAGTTTTCAACTTAGATCGTTAAATACCGGAGACCAGGTCTGACCGTAGGTTCATGAGAGATATATCCCTAATTATTTAGGAAATGTCAGACTGGTAAAACGCCGAGCCGGAATCGCAAAATCTGAGGTATGTGTGTCGCATTGTCCAGGCAGAGAGATGTTGTTCATATAATATCCGAAAACTTCAATAATTATAAATAGAAGTTCGATACAGAAAATTCTATTTTTTAAGGAAATGTTGAAAAGGTAAGAGGAAAATTAATTTCTTTTTTCAAATCATAACAACCAAACGTATCCCATTTTAGATGTAATGGTGTTTTAATATGCACAATTGCAACTCGTAGCTTATCAAAAATTCATATCTTATAAGAGAATTAAATGACAGTTTTGTATTATATTTGCTCCGGCGTACTAAAGGAACATTTGGATTCACGAGACTTGCACTTTTTAAAGAATAATCCACTTGAGCTATGGGAAGCTGCTGATTTAGAAAACTGGCACCCTGTGTCACTATACCTCGAAAGTTAGAAACTATTTAAACAAAAGATTCCCCGAGAAATGGTTAGGACATAGCGGGCCCCTAATATGACCGTCAGGATCTCCTTATCTAAAACCAGTAGATTTTTTTCTGTAGGACATTATGAGGAATTAGTATACACAACAAATATCAACATTTAGAGAAACTGATTAAAAACTGAGGAAAGTCGAAGAAACCATTAAGCAAAACATGGTTCTCATAGGTGTGAAAATGAATTTCTTTTGGCTATATCAAATTTGTATAGCACAAAGCGATCGTCATTTTGCAATTTTTTTGAAGTTGATTCCCCATTTTTAAGAGATTTTCAATTGGTTTGAAATTGGTTCCCCGTTTTCCAGACTGATATTCATTTTTAATAGGTTTGTTTGGTTTTCATAATTTTCTTAACACACACTTTTCACTCATTTTAGTTGGATTTTTTTTCGACGCAGTGATAAGAAATATGAAAGTAAACGATATTGCGTCGGATTGCTAAATCAGTAGAGTAATTTAAAGAAAATCAATCGTCCCACACAGTAGTTTGTGTCATTATAAAAAAGAACTTCCCTAACTAAGAAAAAAATTACAACTCCGAAACAATATAAAATCGCTAAACATATATGGTGTTTCGAATAGGTCCTCTAACTGCCTGCTTTAGATTGGTATTAGTTCCTGGGACAGCCTATACTCGTATTTGTGGATGGAACCGTGGAAACACTGATTTGAAAATATTTTTCTTGTGTTAATGTATTTTTTCCACGCATTTCCTCCACAAATTGCATCACCAGTAATGAAATTAATTTTTAGGTATGAAATTAACGATGTTGTTATTTTTATTTAATTTTGAAGCTAATACTAGATGTAATTATTGAAAAAAAATTATGATTCCATCAAATTTAAATAAACATTTATTTAATAAACATTAATTAAAATTTTATTTAACTTCTTTAATTGACGTGAGTGGTGAAGTATGTAGTAGGTGGACAGAATTATAATGTGCCGTGTCACGTTCTTGCTCTTGCAGACACGAGATGGTTACTACGAAAACAAGCATTATTTACAAATAATGAGTTTTAAAAATTTCTAGACATATTAATCTTATATTTTAACTCATTTATATTATACACGTTATACCCTTGTAAAACGAAGGAAAAATATTATACCAGTTAGTAAGTACATAAATATTATGAATTTATACACATATTCAAACATTGAATAACGTTTAGAGAAAAAATATCATGTATAAAAATATATAGTTATAATCTTGAAAAGTCTATGTTGTGTATTGATTTGACGATTATTACTAGATATGTAGATTATAGAACATGTAATAAATTTTGTCGACGAATTTATTATATTTCTATTGTAATAAGTATCACTCATTGACTCACTGTTGAGTTCCTAAATATCACCAGTACATCTTAGATAGGCGAATCTCTCATTGCAGAACATTTTGACCCTTGGTTACACTATTTCTTTTTATATGTGCATATACGTATATAGACAGTTTTAGCAAGTCTATATACGTATATGCACATATCCATATCCATTTGTAGGTGGTAAATATAGATGAAGTATTACCCAGTAGATTTTCCGAACATTCAACATCCACTCATATTATAAGCTTGTCTCCCATATAATGAGCTTGTACTGCGTGATCTTTGATGTAGCTCACAAATTTCGAGCTATCAAATTTTTGTAGTTACGCAAGGCTAGCAAATCAAAGCTTTATAGTGAAATGGGGCCACTATTTTTACTGTTCAGTGGTAAAAGTGTTTGTGCCGCGAATTTCTTTGATTTACAATAATCTCATTTTCGAAGTGAAGAAACTGCCTTTTCTTCTCAAATTGCGTTCCGCAATGACGACATATAAGTCGCAAAGGAAAATTATCAACATCGCATAATCGCAATCGGGCTGGCCTAAATGAACCTGCCATTCAAGTAATACGCAGACTATGCGCTAACTGTATCACCACAATAAGGGGATAGTCTGGAACCACACCAGAAGTAAGAATTGATGCGGGTATCGAGCAGGGCTGTCCGCTGAGCCCAATAATTTTCAATTTAAAAATTGAACCCATTCTGAGAGCGATAAGAAGGATATAGTCTTTATGATAAAAACGTCGACATTATTGTGGAAGATATAGCCCTAGTTTCTTCGTCCAAGGAAAGTATGCAGGAGCTATTGGATATCACAGGAGAAGTTGCAAAATGGGCCTGTTTAAGGTTCAATGCCAGAAAGTGTTCCACCTTCGCCCACGACTACGGTACGCATCAATAAAACCGTTCCAGGGTACGAAGGGCAGTTAAGACCAGACTTTGTGGCAACGGACGACACGAGTAAGATCGTCATCATCGTGGATGTGACAATGCCATTCGAAAATCGCCTTGCAGCAGCACGTAAGAAAATACGTGCCAAGTATGCGGGACTCGTGGAGTTCTTTAGACGACAAGGCTATAAAGTATTCCTAGACGCCGTCATCGTGGGACTCTCGGGGGTTGGGATTCAGCGAACGAGGTGGTCTTGAGGCTTATCAATCCTGGATATGCACGCCTGATGAGAAAACTCATGGGCTCAGACGCGATCAAGTGGAGTAGAGACATTTACGTGGAAGACGTCATGAGACGGAGGCAAAACAGCGCGTGACACCCTCCCGACACAAGAACGCGATGACTTTTTTTAAAATAATGGATTTATAAAAGTTGAGACTAATAATAAGAATCATACAGTGTTCAGCTTATTGTATTGAATGTGTACAAGGATTAAATTATTCAATATTTAGAGATTAATGTAATTTATACAATTAATTTGTTATCAGTTTGTCATATAGCTTAGAATGGCAAACTAAGTTGTATGACAAACTGATAACAAATTAATTGTATGAATTAAATTTAAAGTATTTAATCAAAGTAATTAAATTTAATATTATACAATGCGTAAGGATAAGTGTATAAATATCCTATTTAATTTAGTTATAACAATGTAGATATGACATAGGGATTAGGATTAGCAAACCGCTTAATTTTGTTTGAAATGTGATGTCGTATTGTTTGGATGGGTTAATGCTGTGAATTGCCTGTGAGCCATTAAGTCGAATATCATATTTATATTCTATTATTGAAAAAAACATTATTTTGAAAAATAAGGAATATATATAATTATTGCCTTTATATGAATAATTTCTAACTTATCCTAACCTATATCCTAACCTATAATAAATACGAAAGTGAGTTGATTACTTTTTTGTTTACTCCACTTTTACAGTTCATCTCTTCACCGTTTGTGAAATTTGGCATACGTGTATTTATGTATTTTGAAAAAAAAGTGGAATTAATCGCAAGCAAACAACTATACTACACATATACATAATTTTCTGTATATAGGGAGTGAGTGAAAGAGGAAACAGTCCGTAAGAGAAACTCACCTATATATAGGACACACGTGAACTTTGGGTGATGCTAAAAGTGTAACAAAACTGGCGTTTATACTGTTCTCTATGAGGATCGTCCTTCATTTAAACAAGTAGAAATTATAACGCGGAATTTTAATACAATATTTTTAAATATCAAAGCATTGCACTTTTTTACTTTATTGTTCTTCATGTTCAGTCAACCCTTCCTTCCGAGTTGTCGTTATGCTTACAGTCCTACACGTGCAGGAAACACGGATGCCCTGTTGGAAGTGCAGCGCGCACGATAGTGCCGCGGCTGTGGAACAGTGGTAAAATGCTTACCGTTAGTTTTACATTATATTTTTTGTTTCATACTAAATTATGACAATTCATACGCGATCTGCATTCGGTAGGTGCGTGTGTAATTTGCTTGTGGTAACAGTAAAATATAACTCGTTGATCTCACTGAGGGTCGGAATCTTTTGTTTCGTTATGTTACAATATAGTAAAATTCAACGGTCGGTCGTTGCGTTAATTAGTAAATGGTGATTACATTTGGAAGATAATAAAATTTCCATTATGAATAAAATGTACACCGTCATAGATATATATAGGTCATGCTCTTCAGTTAATTAATTAAATTACTAAATGGTCGGTTGTAGAAGGATTGGACCTGATGCGGCTCAACTGGACGATTTGTTTATCGTTAGTAGTACGTCGGCTTCCGTAGTCGGAGGAAGCAGAGCGCGGTCCGAGTCCTATTGTCCCCTTATTACGAGCACAACTCATTCGTTTACAATTATTGTAAGCGGCGATTGCGTCCGCTGCGCAATCACTGCTTCATTGCGGCCGTCCTTCGGAACCAGCGCGCTCGGTACACGGGGCCGCTTGCGTATAGGAATGTTGTTGCGGTGATGATTTGGGGGATTACTTTTGAGAGACTTTTAGTTTTAAGTGACGTGTCTTATTAAGTATTGTAATCGGTTGATTTGTTTTTGTTCATTCGAATCCATTACTAGTATTCAATCTCAAAATTAACAGAGATATATTCGTTTTCGTAAGTCTTAAGCGAAGCGTGTGCGACGCGGCGAAGGCAAACAGGCAAGTGGATTCAACTGAGCGGCCGACTCGGGTGGCAATTGGCAGGTGGACGATATCTTAATGAGACCGAGTTGAGCCGCAATTGGCCGGAAGGCGAACGCCGGTGTGACCTTGTGCTGCATTACGCCGACGCCACGAACCTTCTTGCTGACCCAACGTGCCTAACCATATCGCACTATAATCTCGTTATTCCATAAGCTACAAGTTTTTCCAATTCATCAGGACATAATTCGTAATAATAAACTGCTCGCGGAATACGTGTATTTACTTCACGGTATATTTATTTCGATTTTTATAATACGAATTTTAGGTTTATGCCATCGATAACTGAATTTTTTTAATATTCTGCTCTAGTCCATTACGTTAGCGTAACAATCGTTATGAGATCAGTGTGAAATGTTTCAATTATAACTGAAATGAATATTTGACTTTCGACACGTTAACGGATAGTCGCTGATGATTCTGCAAGAATTGATATCTGCGGACGCGTGCTGTGCAGGGCAATTCTGCCGGGACGGGCGCGTGCCGCTCGCGGGCTGGTGCACGTCGAGCGGCGCGAGAGCGAGATGAGCGTACATTGATTCGTCCGTGACCGTTTCCGCACCCCGCCGCTTCTGCGACAAAACGTTGTAAATCTTTGAATGTTACGATGTTAACGTTCAAATTAAGTAAAAGACAAAATTATTAATTCTTTAAGTATACGGTAGACATTGGAAATTGTGAACAACGCATAAAGCGGAAACTGCGTTACGTCAACTAATTTCGATCACAGGCAATATTTTTTAACTTATAAGTGTGAATTCAGAACAAAATGAAGTGTTCAAATTTCATTGCAATCAGATATACGGAGTAGTCGGAATATATATATATATATATATATATATATATATATATATATATATATGTATATATATATATATATATATATATATATATATATATATATATATATATGTACATATATATCCTCGGCCGCTATAACACTGCTCGGTAAACCCAGTAACATGATTATTTGTTCAACAAAAGTTCAAAGTGAGACAGGGTGAAATTTGGTGGAGTTCATGGTGTAGCCGGTTCGGTGGAGCCTATGTGCACTTTAGCAAAAGTAAATTTTTTACCAATTTTCTTAATAAATGATTTGTGTTTATAAATATATATAAAGGCCGCTGGAGATAATTGAAAAGTGCTTTTACTACTAGCAAACGGTTGTGCAATGCCAATATCAAATATCTTTCCATGAAGTTTTTTTCTTAATTTGTTTTTCCTTTCTTTACTTTTTATATTTTAATCTATGAGAAATTGCGTTTTTATTTCGATATTAAGTAAATAATAACCATAAAATGCTAAAGAAATCGAAACCACTATTGTTACATCAATAAAATTTTATTTTTATAAATTAAATGTATTTGGCCATTGTAATTATTCAAAACAAGAATAACTATAAGTTTTCTTTCAATTTACATAACCTAAACAGCGAAAAAGTCACGTTTTGTAAAGGGCACTTGTTTTACTTGCGATTTGATTTCGCGTTAAGGGTGATAATAATTAAAATAATATTTTTCTGTAACGTATCTAAAAGTAACTTCATCTCATAAAGCGTAGTCTTCTGATAATATATTTTGTTCGCCCGAGTGGGATTTTAATCCGTATTCATATGATTATTCCGGTATGCCACCATACCTATTTTGTATGTATAATATGATTTTTAAAATATGATTGTACGGCTACCATACAGAAGACTAATTATAATCAAAGAACGTACTTGTTTTAAAAATATAAATATCGTAAGCAAGCGTGGAAACTCTTTTTTTAAAATTGCGGTCTATTTTTGCATTAAGACGAAATTGACTGCTTCGGTATCATGAGAAAACCTACAGTCTAGTACCTATGTGGTGCATCTATTTTAAATGATCGAAACGATATATATGTACGAGTTAGCTACGGGGTGGGGTAATGGCGAAACGTTAAGTTACTATGTTTTACTGCCAGAGCGCAGATAAATTTTAATGCGCGCGGTTGTTCGCTTCAATGTCGGCATTCAAAGTCAGTCAAAGGAAGTACTCAAACGGATTTATGATTTACAAAAACATTACTGGGAACGAAATGTACAGCGGTGACCTTGAGGCCTTTTATTTTGTGCGAATTTCTATGCGATCATTTATTAACAATATATGGTGTAAATATTGGCGATTGCAGCGTTTAGTCGATAATACGAAGTCGTCAATCCGACAAATAGATTTACCTTCTTTGCTTGCCTTCATAATATGAGGTTTTCAGATGTACCAAACACGTTTTGAGACAAAATCTTTATTTAATATATTTTTCTACTTTGTTCACTCGTAGATATTTCCATTTTATGATACTTTTATTTAAAAATTAATTAATTAATTTTTTTTTAAATTATGTATCGACAACTAAATCGATTAATTTGTCATTTTAGGAATGTTAAACATTTTTATGTATTTTATTTGATTTGACTCGGGTTTTTTCGCGGTAATTATATATTTAATGAGTGAACCTAGATATTATATATACTAAGTACTCACTATGTCCCGACTATGTCAGTCTTCCCGTGACCACAGGCTGTGCAACCAGTCAGAAACGTCGGGACATAGTGAGTACTTAGTATATATAATATCTAGGTTCACTCATTAAATATATAATTACCGCGAAAAAACCCGAGTCAAATCAAATAAAATATGTGTTCGAATCGCGAAAGTTTGAAAAAGTCTATTTTTATGTATTTCTTTCTTTTGAAAACTAAACCTGTTTGTCTAATATAGCACATTAATTTGTGTACTTTTAGTTTCAATACTCTTAATAACTTGAGCAGCAATCCTGATTTCCGCATCGTGATTGTTTCAAATCGGGATCACCTTTTTATGACAATTTGACATTTTTTAACCACATTTTTATTGAAAATAAAAAAATGTCAATCACTCACTGAATAAATCTTTTGACAAGAACTTTACTGTTAAACTTAATGAACAATTCTAAAACAAAACAACATGTACAAATGAACTATACAAATAAAATAAACCTACAAACAAACACAGAATAATAATAGGTAACTATTGTCTATGTACATATAGACATTGATTATATTATTGTACCGAGCCGACAAATGGTGGTCTGATCAAAACTCACAATTGATTTTGATATAAAATTACCACCGTGAAATAAACTAGGATGAGGACCCGGGCGTACTGCTATCCGAGGGAACGATGCTACATTTTCATAGACGGGCGAGCTATTAGCCTCCGCGTCGATCCTTTGGAAATGGTATTATTAAGATTAAATCGAGGTGATAATGTTTAAAGTGCAGCGGACCCGAGGTCCTGGCCGTTTCGAGCTGACGAGTGCAACTGGCTGGGGGCACACTTCGCCGAGGCGGCAGCTGAGCGGGCCGAAGACCAGCTCGGGCTCTCCAGTCGGTGCTCGGCCGTCGTACGCGCCACATCTGCCCACCGCTGGGCGCATTGCGGACCGGTCGGACACGTGTGCGACCCGCAACGCGGCACGTGGTCGCCGCATCGACTCTTGACGGGTTCTCGTGAATCATAATACATATTATATTTTATTTTATCAGATGTAAAATTTTCAAAGTGAAAGTTTTCTTTTGTTTTTTGAACATATCTACTATAGCCGTAGAGCAAAACGCACATTTTAAAAGTATATTTATTTCTTTCTCGATAACATAAAATACCTTAATTTTTTTGATATCGAGGTTTGAAATTGAATTTAGAAAATTCAAGTATTTGTTCAATAATGTATCGATTCGATCAAGCCACAAGGATTTTAATTACAAATTTCGTGCAACTTCAATGTATAAGAATGCGATCAGACGGTTATGCTATATTAAGTTTTCATTTATACTAATCGTTTTTTGCTTTTATATGTAATTATGAAGTATTTATTATTGGTGAACTTGACTTTTATATCACTATGTATGTATCTAAATGAATGTATAACTAATATCGTGCTATAATTATGACTACTCTCAGACAATGGTAACATAATTATTTGTAAACACAATTAATCTCGTCCAAACAAAATAAACATCCCGCTAAAAAACAACAAGCCATTATTTAGAAAGTAAAGTATTTGCAAGAATCAAAAAAATATCCAAGTGTTTGTATTCTCGTGTTTTGTATGAGAGTATTACTTATGTTTAATACCTTAATGCATCCTTGAGTTGAAATCGAAAATGTGGAAACCTAAATTACGTATAAAATACACACGGTATAATATCAATTATAGACGGCTTTTGTTCGGTCCGAATAGCAAGAATGACTCAGCAGGAATGAAATTATAAAGTTACATCAGCGATGAAAATTTTGAAACCAGTATTTGAAATGTATATCTTGCTTCCTTTTTCTTATATTATTCGTGTAAGTAAATGTTATCATTAGGGAATTAATTTCTAAGTTTATTAAATGTTCATGTAAGAAGGTCCATATAAGAAGCGAGCATTAAGATAATATCTGACGACACATAAGTTGCTCTAACGAATGTGACATAATGACCTGTTCAAATTTAATGACAGATTTATGCGCACCGAGAAGTGGTCGTGGCAAGGTTATGCGTGCGCGAATATCGTTTGGATACTATAGCACCGCGCTCAGTTCTTTTTACCGATAGAAAATATTGACTAAAATAATTTTGTTTAATTACATGCCCTACTTTTTGAGAAAAACATTAAAAAATGGTCGCAGATTCGAAACATCTAAAACACATTGCGATATTTAAACGCTCATACATACTCGCTTTAAGTAATTATTCTGTATAATGTCAAAGTAATACAAGTTAAATTACACTCGTGGTGTTAAACTGTGGAAACGTCAATATTTTGAAATGTAAAGGTATCGCAGCATCAGGCGTGTCACCGTCACAGTGAAGTAGGCGAGGTGGAGCGTGCGCGGGCCCGCACTAGCCGTGGGCTGTTGAATAATTCATGCGGCGGTCGCCACTCGACTCGACGCCGTCGCTCGTCTCGTTTGGACTCTCCGCCGAAGACCTGCTCGCTTATTCGTAGACGCAATTGCGGCAAAATCTGTCGGCTCACAGGCGCGCCCGTCACCGAACACCGATCGCTAATGAGGCTTCTATTACGTCCACCTGACTCGCATTGCGTATTACTCATAACGGACAATACGAATGTGCTCAATTAAAGTCTACAATGTTGATCGTTCGTCTCGACCACCGCGAGCGAGTTAAGACGCTAGGGAGCGATCGGCGCGCGGCGGGAGCCCAAGTGCGAACGGCGGCCGACCTCTCGAGACGTCGGCTAATCGGCGCTCGTGTGGGCTGACGTTCGCCTCCGCTCACCGTGCGTTCAGCCTCCGAGATACTATCCTATCAAATGCCCCGAAGGTACACTTATGAACCGTTATTTTAAAGTATTATTAAAATTTCAGTGCGGTATATTACAATTTATTACATATTTTAAAATTGAATACGGTACCTATTCTGAAAGTTAAAGGGAAATAGTAAAGAGGTATGGCAAAGAATAAATTATTCACAAATATTTTATTGCCACATCATCAATTAGCCATTTAGTACCTTCAAACGTTTCCCCTTTTTTATATGATAGGTTTAAAACCTGTTTGCTATAGGTCCAGACCTGTTATTTGAAGAAATGAATACCGGGATTAAATATTAAGTTGTTAACAGTAAATATTTAGACTATGGGTAACATTTGTTGATATTTTCCAACAAAATTCTGAAATAACTGAGCTCAGAACCAGCAATCGCATAGTCACCGTAGCGGCTAATAATGAGTGACAGAGCGACGTAATCGCGCGTGGCCACGCTACTCGACAGAAACGCGCCTCGCGAGCGCTCCGTCTAACGGGATAGTCGATTCGAGTGCTTCATCATCGACATCTTCCCAATCACAGGGGCCCTGCTCATTTGTCCGACTATTTTCTCGCACTATACGATTCGCGGCGAACCGCATGCGGTATTGGCGGAAAGCGTTTCCATCGTGGCGCGCTCGTGAGTTGCGCTTCGCCGTCGCTCACCCCCCCCCCCCCCTCGGAACGCATCGTGTTTCGTCGCTTTTGACGTATGTATTTCGGTGTAGCTTGCGAGTTGGCGCTATCGGTGCTACTTGGTTACGTTGACAGGTGACTTCATACATTTCATTAATCTTTATATTTGTTTCCCCTTCAATATTCATTTTGGTGAGCGTATTAGCGATTCATATAAAGGAGAAAACATATAGAGATTAAATAAAGAGATAATGTATTAAAATACAATTTTGCTTTGTTTCCAAACTGTGTTCCTTAAAGGAGACAATATAAACTATATTTAATGAGCGAAATAATTTCCTCATTGGCAAACGTTTCATGCACGCTATATTTTTTTGTTATCTCAAGGACAGCTATACATTTACAAATGTCTCAGATGTGGCTGAAGTTAAGAATACGATTACGAATGTTATTGTAGGTGGAGATGAAAAACATATTGTTTATAACTTTTTCGAAGATTAAAGTTTGTTGTCTTCACCTATTATACATTCCATTAGAATATGACGCGATTCGAATGACAAGTAGCAAGTCAGATTGCGAATTCAAATGTGATTATGGAAGAAATAGGTACATATACACTGCGCCTGATTGCTAATCGCGTTTCGAAGCATTGCTTTGTTTACGATCTGGGCAGGGTCTATTAGTTTTAAACGGTTACTCTGCAAAATCGAGTGATTTCCATAATGATGGTGTTACATTGAGGAAAGTATCTTTTGTTATTTGTAAATAAAATTTTGTTTTAAAAACGTTTGCTTATCATTAATGTTCCTGGTCGTGGGATTACTGATGTATTGGGACTTGTAGATATTTAATTTTATAACTTTTTAAGTAGATAATAATGAGTAGCTGGCAATCTGGCATTAAACGTTATTTATAAAAGCAGTGATAAAAGCCATTGTGAATAGTAAATAGCGTTTGTATTTCCTGTGTTTATCGATTGCTTCATTTTTTTCGTACCTATTTACTATTATCATTTAGCTGAAGGATAGGATGTGAGGATTATTGTAATGTAACCCAAGTTAACAACGGAGCAGTGAATAGCTCGTTAGATGAGACTTTAGAGCACCTCTTGCTTTCTTACGATGTTTCTGCGTTCGATGCACCAAATGTTTTATGTTGCAAAAAGAGTACATTTGAGGCGGGAATTTAAATCAATTATGTTGGAGTGGAGCAGATATCTAAGACGGGGCGCTCGTGTATGACGACTGGACCGGGCGTCGAGAAGATGTACATTTTGTCAGTGTCGCTCAATTAACTAATTAATGCACATAAATGATCCGGTGTTATTACGCAGGCCTCACGTGCTGCGGTGGCCCAGTGAGTCAGGGTTCAATTGTCGTCAACGCGCGCCCATTCTGCCCGCTTCGTGTCACGAAGTGCCCGTAATTACGCACAGCTTCTTGAGAGCGTCGACATTTCGTCAGTGTTGACTTGCTAGATGCTGTGGCAGAAAAAAAATACGTTTCCGTCTAGTGGCAGAGTGCACGTGGAAAAATATCAATAGAAATGCGCAGTTTAATAGGGAGTACAAATAATTCAAAGAAATCGATTTAAAAAGGTTTTTCAATAATGAAACAATGACACAATGACAGTGGACGTAGATGTATAGAAAGTTTTACTATTAAATAATAAAATCTCATAACGATGAAGATATTCGCAGTGTTACTGAGTGATATCAGTGTGCTCAGGACGACAGAGTGTTATTAGGTGTACTGGAATATGGCGGCGGTGTACGAAATGCGGATCAAGGGTGGAGTGCTGGACGTGTCCAAGGATAAGCAGGGTGAGGTTGACTTAAAGTTTTGTTCTAAGTACTAAACCATATAAACATTATACTTACATCTCCTAATTAGTTTATCCGCTTTATTAGCTAAACCAAATACATAGTTTATCTTTTGCGAAATAATTCACGTTTATTCGTATCATTGATGTCCACAATGTTCCCTGGCATATTTTTTATTCGGTTCATATTTTAATCGCTCCAACTATAGTTGACGTCGAAGATAAAGTATAAGGTATAATTCCATATATTTATTATTTGATTTACCTTCTTCAGTTCACATTCCATCAGCTAACTTATTGTGAGTCATTCGCAAAATTGCTTTCTAGCCAATTTTATACTAGATACTAAATGTATTTCATATTCTGGTTTATCGGTGTAACTGAAGTGTAAAGTTAAGAGACTTGTAACGATGCCGATAGCCAAATATCGATAAACAGTTGGTACGTTAGACGGTGGTAGGGACGATCCACTGCTTTAGTCACTTTCTGTATCTTATGGATTCGCAAGTGGATATGGTTTGTTTCGCTCATTGTTTTGATTCCTGTCAAGTTATCGTTAATGATCTAATGACGTGTACCAGGCGACGTTCCGCTGCTGCCGCCCGGGCGCCTGTCGATGCGTCCGGGCGTAATCGAAGAGGAGACGGCGGAGACTTCGTGCACTGAGACGTCGCGTGCGGGATCACCGGCACCGCCGCACCACGCCAGCTTCGCCGGCGGCCTCCACCGCGTCCCCACTTATAGCAGCTCCATCTGCCCCAGCACGTACCGCCAGGACAGCGGCAGGTGAGAGGGACCCCTTACTCTACTAACTAAGCACATTGCAACGTCTGCTTCCGTTGGTAAACTGAGGCTGCATATGGTATAAAACTTAACAGACAAGGATATTTATTTCGTGATTAAATCATTATTTATCAGAATCATTCTCATCTGCTTCGTTGCTGAAATATAAATAAGTATATGATCACTAAAAATGTTTACATTGTGTTAAATATAATTAAATACTCTGTGACGTTTGTACATTTCAAGAACATATCTATTTAGAAGCAAAGTAACTCGTAAATACCTGATAAGCTTGACATGCACTACTCTTTTATTTGTTACGATAAGTACGTACCGCTTGTATAAATATGCTGATTATGGTTACTACTTGAAGGATACATGACACAAGCACATAGGTAGAAGAGAAAATTTGCGCGAGAGAGCAGTGCACTAGCTATATTGAAAATAACTTGATTGAAAATCGCTGTTCACAGTTCAGAATATGGAATGGTCAAGTGGATCTACTTCACAAATCTTATCGAACGATATTTTGATTTCAATGTATTCTTAGTGAGTTTGGTTTATTGTTGTTCATTAATATGGACTATTATAATTAATACGACTTGCCTGTTTGCAAATAAAAACCCTTAGATTATAAGTTTTAATGGAATAAACCTTGCATACATCTATGTTCAGCGATGGTTATTTAGTATATTATGTCTGCATCATACTTTTAGTTTTCCGCCTGAGTTATGTTAGGATAGAATAGATCGTTTGTCGTGTTGTTATCGATGCACAAGAAACGCATCTGGATGTGGTAACAATCGCGCTTACACGCGAACGGGCTAATGAAGCGAGAGCGAGACGTCAGCCACGTGAGTGCTATTCGTGAGATACTCGTGTATTATATTTACTAAGCGTAACGTAATAATTTAACAATTCTGTACACAATGTACTGGATGAACGTTAATGTTGATGCACATAGAGAGATTTTAAGTTTATATACAATGGATGTATCCAATGTGTGATGTGACGTGATCAAACGAATGTTAAAGAAAATTTGATGTTGGAGATATTCGTAACAGTAGATTTTTTCGAATAACATTTAATTCATGGAATATTTCATGTAACAAAATTCTCACTAATAATAAACAGTTTCACAATCAGCGTATAAAACACAGAAACCATTTGTGAAAAGGTGATCAATATCGATTATTAGTGACACGAGTGCAGATCTATCCAGCCATAGGTCCAAACATTCGGACCTTCTAGTTATTAAGTAATTACTAATGCTATTAAATCACGACAATCATTGTAGTAACAATATTTAGTGATAGTAAAACAACCTTCAGCAAAATTACAATTAGCCATTATTAGATTCCGATCGCGACTTGCCCACTGATCAATATTTCATGTGTCATTATCAAGTAAATGATATTAGTGTAAAGATTTTTAAATACACTCTAACAGTTCCTCCTAATGAGCAGCAGTACTTGGCAGAAATTCATGAAAAGAACTGAAGTGTTGTATGTCGTTTAAAAAGTTCGTTCGTCTGAATGCAGCCGAGAGTAAAAGTCGGTGCAAAAAAAATGTAAGCCAACCTTATTTAAAACACGATCTGCGACGATGTTTTCATTATTGTTCAGTTAAATTAGCCCGCGGGGTAAAAAATTACCTGGAACAGCAAAACGGTGATAATATCAATCTTGAGGTGGATATTGACGTTCGAGTTTTATCATCATGTGGTTTATAACGGTACGTGCCAAGCGACATCGATTTCACTGGGATTTTAAAGCATACACATAGCTTTGCGTCCGTAGAGTAAAATTTAGATTTCTCCATCTGAACTTAAGCACTTTAGCATTTATCTATAACAGGTTAATATTTTAGACAGATATTAAAACAATCTGATTAGTAAAATTTCTGAAAAAGACAGCGCATATAGGACACATGGAATGCACGATTAAAATAAACTTATTGTAAGTAGTTTTACAAAAAATATCCTGCAGTGTTTAAATATAAATTTTGTAGGTAGTCATGTAAGCGTAACGCGCAGAAACATTTAAGTTAGATTGGTCGAGCAACTGGGATTATATGGAACGACGCATATTTATTATTGGCCTTTTTGCAACTTCGCTCGCGTGGATCAGTTGCTTTATCCAGTTGTCGGTTGGAGTGAAATGTGTAGTCAATACAATTAGTTATCTTGTGTACGTATTTAACTAGTACTATTTCTTAAAATTTTAACGTAGTGTCTTTTATTTTTGACGTCGTATTTAGCTATATTAATCTTTAATATGTACAATGTTGAAAAGTCTATATATACTCGCTTATTCATTTTTAGGCGACGCGGGTACAAATAAACTTTTAGACTGTTCATTCCAATCTTTTAAATTTCTTTATTTAATAATTTATACACTTTAACAAAATAACAAAGTCTAAGTGATAATTACATGCTAACACATTTTTCTATAGAGCGCCACCACAGTCTTGTCTTGATTACTTAAATATTTCGTGTGGGACCAATCACTGTACGCGTGCATCTCGGATTCATCTAACCAATATGACGATGGAGTTTTTCAAAGCTACCTGTTACTGGTGTACTCTTTCTCATTAGAGAATTTTAACAACGTTAAGCGTTGGTGGTAATCGGTGGAGTTAATATGTATGTTTATATATATATATATATATATATATATATATATATATATATATATATATATATCGTGTACAAAACACACACACCACTATGTGTATGTATAATATTTAACAATGTCTTTCGTAAAGAAAGCTTTGATAAACCCTGTTTATCTTTTGTTACTAAAAATTGTTGCCAGTTGAAGTTGAATCCAATGTTCTCAAATCTTAAAAATGTTTAACTTGCCTCATTTTCATTTTTACAAATTGAAAAAAATCATTGTTGTCTAAAAGTGGAAAACAATATAAAACAATAACAATAAAATGTATAAATATAAAGTATATGATTAATTTTATGTATAAATAAAAATGCAATCCCAGGAGAACAGACTTCACCGAATTGAAGTAGAAGCAACATTTTTTACTTAAAAGTCACTGGTGTGACATTTTCCCGAGTATGATAAGAAATACGAGCAGATAGTAGTTAGGGTTGCCATACGCCCTCTTTCTCATGGACACCTTCCTCTTTTTAAGAGCGTTCGGGAGGATTTTTTTAAACGTGTTCGACGTTTTAAAGAAGATATTTTCTACATTCACACATCAGTATATTCCGTAGACTAATGAAACAAGTAAATAAAAATCAAAAACTGTATCTTAAATTGTTAAATCTAAATTTAAATTTATAATGACTAGCAAGTAATTTTAAAACTTATAGCAGTTTTAAAACGCGCAATTTTAAAACTTTATCTGGTCCAAAGCTATTGTAATAATATAAAAAGAAGAGTGTCCCCATAATTAATTTTTTCCGTTTATTTCATTTTTAAATTTGGTTATTATTAATGTAATCTGTCGATTTAAGTTTCAGAATTTAAATTAAAGATGTAAATTGTTGCTAATTTTTTTATTGTTTATGCAATCGATGAAAGAGTATAGCTGGTTGTCTATAATCATATATTTTATCGTTATATAATTATTATTTTTTGTTTTCGACAAGTATGGTAATAAGACTTGGTGAAGATAAAATAATTTTGGTAAGTTATTTTAATAATTAAAGTATCCGGGGTTACAAACAGAATATTCGGGATTTTCAGCTCATTAACTTTATTTCTTTGAAAGGTAACATGGTAATCCTAACATTAGTTAATATAAAGACGTTTTGACGTCAATCACTGTCGCGGCGTCACTAAAATGCGCGGGCTGGAGTAATATAACTTTGATAAGTAAATAAGACATAAATTTGAGCGTCGAAAGTGACTTTAAGCGAATTTGTAGCTGTTCCGTCTCAATATTTACACATCAATCGTCGTGCTGATAAGAGGGCGCGCTAATTTCATTGTTTTACAATGGCCGGGCGAAGAAACACGAGTCGAGGTTTACCTTTCAGAACTGTCACTCGTATCTAATCAATTGTTGGCTGTTCATATCAAAGTATCTAGGTACGTCGCGGCACTCGGCACTTTGTCTATTGCTTCTTATCAAAAATGCCAATGTGGAAATTCTCATTCTTAAGTGTACTTCGCGCGTTCTCGGACCAGTTCGGCGGAGCAGGTCTGCATTTAATGCGTTTGTCGCACGTGAGAAATTCGGGTAAACCGTTGTAATATTTGAAGAAATCATAAAAAAAAACTAAGTCACAAGTGAAGTGATACCGTTCCGCGGCAAGTGAAGTGAACGAGTCGAAATGAGACATCGTTTAATTTAATGACATGTGACGATAACTATTGCCAGTGTTGGCGAAGTTTAGTGCTTTGCGCTTTTGGGTATTTGCTTTTTTCAAATTTATAAAAGACACATTAGGATATGTTTTTGAGTAGAAAGATAATGTATTGTGTGATAAAATATATTATCTGAGTTTTACCAAATAAGGTGTAAATATTGGTAATAATAAATCTATTCAAAAAATATGTAAATGACCCCAGTGTTTGCTATTTTTTTTATCAACATACTATACATATTTTTAATTAGTCTAGCATATCAATAAAAATGGCAATTTATTACAAAATATTTGGAACATATTAAAATATTATTTTGTTATATTCGTAACATATTTTTAAAATATTAAGTTTCTTTACCTAAATTCCATAAGTGCATACAACGAAAGTAGGATTTCAGTTTATTTGGGAAACTGAAAAAAATGATCGTACATATCATGAAATGAAACTACAGAAAAGGGCAAACGCAATCGTGCGTTTTACTTATAAATTAAAAACCGGTTATCATGATTTTAGAAGTTTAATCTACAAATTTATTATAATTACTTTTTTGCAATTAATGAATGTATGCTATTATTTCACCATTACTTCTTTTGAATCATAAGAATCAGATGACTTTACAATTTTCTTGCTGGTAATTTTCGTGACAGAACGGTAGAAAAATTGTCTAAATTTATTGTAATTTTTAAAATTATAAAATTGTCTAAAATTATTTCTATTATTCGTTAGGTATCAATTGATATTCTACAAAATGGATTGAAAACAAATAATCTTTCGGTCGCTTATTGGCAAATTTTTGACCTACACTGCTGACTATTACCACTCAAATATGCGCCATTTGCGTTAACCGTTTGGTTTTTGACAAAAAGGCCTCGGCCGATAGACATCGAGTTAATTCCATAAGTGTGACTCGATTTTTATAATTACTTAGTAAGACATTTTTAAGACGTAATAAAACTAACTTTAAAGAAAGATACGTATTCAGCTTTCAACTATGTTCAAAGAAAACATGTCGACGTATCTTCTACGACGTAACTAAATAAATGTAAGGATTTAACTAAACTGAATTCACCGCCCATCTCAGCTCTAACAAAACACGGTAAAACTGTCACTTAACTCATCGTCTAGTTAAATAAGATGGATCGATTGGCTTCTTATCGCAACTCTCAACGTTGCCCATCGCTCCTCTCGGTAGCGCCATCACGATCGTTTATTAGTTATCGTAAGATTTACTTATTAAAACCACATACGTCACATTGCCTGTAGTAAATACTAGGATTGTGTGCGTCGCGCAATTAAGGTGTCGAACCAGGAGATTAATGTATATATATATATATATATATATATATATATATATATATATATATATAAATGTTTAAGTCCGAAGCTCCATTTCTTTTTAAAAGTTCACAGACATGTGACACGTCACCTTGGTCCTTCAGGCTATATACATCAGTACACTGTACTTAAGCGGACATACATCAATACAAAGTATTTAAGTTTTTATTTATTTTTAGTCACATTTTTGTTACTACAAAAAACTCGAACCATAAACCGTTATGTTATTTAATCTTTATAATTACTAGCATCAATTTGAAAGAGGGCTGCGGCCCTCTGTCAAAGATATCGACCGTTAGTATTTAAATCGAAAGGAAAGTCGCCCTCGTGCGTCTACACGACCAGCAGAATGTTTGATCTAGTACGCCTCGTTCCAATCTCTACCTCCTCAAAGTGAAAGTGTAAAAAATGGAACCCAGCAAAAACTTCAAAAATGTATTCTACAATTAATACAATTTTACTTTAGGTCAAATAACCTTTTTTCTGTATTATGCAAACAACTTGTACATAATATTTTATAACTGAATATTTAGAGATTCTCGGAATAATTTTTAAGTTTCGTTTAAAAAATAAATATTTGTTCTTTATTAACCATCGTTAAGAACTAAAAGATATGACACGAAATACGATTAAAATAAAATAAAAATCAGTTGTAGATTGCGTTAAATTGAGTAAGGAATTCCAACTGATTTTACTGACCTCTGTCTAGTAAGTTGTCTTTGTCTAGTAAAATAACATCAACAATACCAATATTTTCTCTGTCATAAACATCAGCCTTATCAGAAAAATCATCAATCAGCGATATTTAAATGTCTGTTTTTATGAGTGACGGTTATGCAGTTTCTAACAATACAGAATTTGTATTTTCTGTTATGCATATGCGCGAGTCAGACGAAAGGAACCATTTGTAATAAATCAAGATTTGTTGTTGAACTCTCCATTATTTTCAATAATGGAGAGTTCAACAACAAATCTTGACTAGAGTGGATTTATTGCAAAAAGGTTGGGAATTAATGTTTTTTTTATTACTATTGTTACTAATAGCAGTAACTACTATTGTTTATTTACATAAATAGCTACTATTATGTATACTATTATGCTACTATATGTATAGCTACATAATAACTAATATTGTTTATTTACGTAAATAGCTGAGCTGCGAATAGTCTCTTTGATAGAAACGGACAACGTCATTTGTTTAAAAAGTAAAATTGTAGATTAGTTAGGTGTTCGATTTCTAACAATATTTCAATAAAATGTAAAATTATGTAAACAGTAATTAAGTTTACCCTGTATATCAAGACAAACGAATTGGTAGTTACGGCCCTGAGACCGATTAAAAGAGAAAACATATCGGCCTATATCGGAATTTAATTGCAAAATTTTTTGAAATGCGATCTTTAAAAGAATTAATAATTTCTTACAAGCATTACCCATATTCCAATCTTGTTTACATATTTTTCATACTAGAAAATAAACCTTTTAAGTACAAGCAATACAAGTATTCATTAAGGCATACATAAATATTTAAGGTATGTAATATATCCATTAGACTATTTATAAATATTTATATTATTTTTATTGCCTTCTTTACCTTTCGGGGGCGTAAAAATGTCGTGAATGTCTCCAAAACTATGAAATATAGAATCATCATTATGGTTCCCAGTAAATGTGAGGTACGGTTTCAGTAATGTATAAAAAATAATTTTGACCTTAGGAGTTTCAGTAAAGTTATTTTTTATAATTTCGACTTAAGGAGTTTCATTGACGTAATTTTTTATAATTTTGACTTTAGGAGTTTCAGTAAAGTTATTTTTTATAGTTTTAACATTAGGAGTTTCGGAGATAGGAGAATCATATTTTTGCGGACATTTTTCATAATATGTCTGAAAATGTCTAATGTAAAATTCTTTTCTTTTAGTTTTAGAATACTTGCAAATTGTTTTTCCTATATATTTATATCACATATGATACATGGAATGAAAAAATCTAGTACTTCAATTGTTTCCTCAAAAATTTCATAATTATTATTTTTAAATTTGTTGAGATTTGTGTGGTGAAGGAGTTCCTGAGAAAATTGTAGTAGATGTTTTAGCAATATGTTTGAAACTATCTCAATTAAAATACTAAAATAAATAGTTTTATAATCCTTAATATTAAGATTCAATTATACCCCACAGAAGAAAAAAAAATAACGAGGACTTAATTTGCCTTTTATAATATCTCGTCTAAAATATCCATATGAATATTTTTGAATAACTATAGATATATGTGCGGTTTAGCATGCTCTATTACTGGAGACTGTTGAAAATGGGCCTGATGTTTCAGAAATGGAACATAACTTTGAAAAAGCTGGTATCTTTAGGATATAGAGAACCGGTCAGATCAATATTGAGAATCAAGACAGAGAAAAAATTAAATACAGTTTGTGATGATGACAGAAAACAAAAAAAAACATACTATATTTTTAAAATATAAAGAATTGGTAATGAGAAATAAGAAAAATGAAGAAACCCTAATGTATTTCATTAGGGTATAGTAAGTTTTTAGAAACGATTACAAACAATAATCAATACCCCTTGCTTTTTTTAATGTGCAGCCAATATCTAAATTTACAAAAAAAACTTTTT
Organism: Druceiella hillmani; assembly: GCA_039881145.1. Lineage (NCBI taxonomy): Eukaryota > Metazoa > Arthropoda > Insecta > Lepidoptera > Hepialidae > Druceiella > Druceiella hillmani. The sequence goes on along the minus strand of JAYKKI010000125.1, from coordinate 52,818 downwards.
ATGTGTAATAAAAAGTTTGTCTGTCTGTGTCGCTCTTTTCGAGTTTTACGTACTCGATGTGACTTTTCCGACCACTCTGTCGAGTGTATGTGTTTAACGGATTAATATTGGTATAGTACATTTATAGATGAAGCAGACAGCGAGACACGATTTGCACTTTGTTTCGTTTCGCTAGTCTAAAGAGTTCCGTAATAATAAAATTTACAAACTATTAAGAAAAGTAACTTAACTTTTTAAAAAAAATACAAAATTTCTCATTTATCTGGTTGTCGATTTAGATAAAACTTTTCAGGAGCTTTTTTAATTATCTCCGTATAAAGGTATTATTTTTATTCTTGTAATATCTGACCCCAACAATGTATGGACTTTTGCCAGTCTACTTCCAGGTATTCTACTTCAAACAGTTTCGGAAAGAAAGTGGCTGTTGTAGACAGGACGGATACGTGAGTGGATCTGATGTGAATAACATTTAATAATACACAATATATTTAAGTAGGGGAATAGTTGTATTACTTTGAATGTTTTATAAGCTACCACGTCTATTATTATTTTCGTAAAGGAGAATATGTCACTACAATTTTTTTGGCGTATTTTTAATGAAAATATGAAAAAATGTATATATAATCTAAAAATTCTATATTAATGTTTTTGAGTGTTAGCTATTGTCATATATGAGGGTTAATATTTGTTTTTCCTATGCCAAATTTCAAATTCCTAGTGCAGCTATTCCTGGGAAAAACGACTGTAACAGGCGGACAGACCTTATAAGGGTTTTGTTTCTCCCCTTGATGTCTAGGACCCTAAAAGGACCAATTAAAAAAAGGTCAAACGCATGACACACATTAAAGTAGGGTAAATAGGCGGTTTGTCTTGTTTGTAACACGAACTACAGACGCACGTCACAAATTATATACACGTATACCAGGTTTTGACCTCGGCTACGATCGCGCGCATCCCGGTCTTACAAAGTAAAGGTTTTCTGAATTAACGCAACTACCAATTTTACGATTCATGGATCACGGCCTTATTTTGAGAACAGTTTTTTGCACTGGTCGTCACTTCTTTCTTTTATCACTTAGAGCTGCCTCGATGTGAAATACATTTTAAATTTAGTAAGCGGTTTGAAACATAATTTTTATATTACAAACCTTCTTTAGTACTGACACCTTACCGTTCAGTACCACACGTACGAAGCAAGACAACATTTATGTCGTTAGATTTCTATTATTTGATGGCTTAGATCGTAGAAATTTGCGGTATTTTGGATGTGTTTAATTAAATTTTTAAATTATAGAGTGAATTAGAACTAAACTTACCAAAAATTTGCAAATTTCTAAACGTAGTGTAGAAGGCGGCAAGCCTTGTATACTACGTTTACAGTTTTCTCGTTTTCTGTTAAGAAGAACAAATGGCTGTTCGAGCTTACTCGTGAAATTGTTGCATAAAGTTAACGGAGAAAGAAATGGTAGTTGTTTTGCCCGCGTTTGCTTTGCTCAAAATATGGCCTCGCGATTTATTTATTGTCGTTGTAATACATGGGCTAATTGGCCCAATATATGTTTATTGGTGAACAACGGCGATATAGTTTAGTGGATTATAAATAATTTTGCGGGTTGCAAAAATTTGCAAGGATTGTAAAATCTTTTGTAGATAAGTAAACTTGATAAGTACGAGTAGACCCTGCACTGCGAGGGTTCCGAACACACTTAGGTACCTATAAATACTTAAGAGTATACAGCATTTCTATTAAACTATTTAGAAATTATTTAATCAATTAATATACCTGTCGCAGGAGTAAATTACCAGGAATTTCTCAAAAATTGAGTACAGTTACAGTTTTCCGGTAAACTTTAAGCGAACTTATAATAATGCTGTTATTTTCGCTAGACATTTTTTTCACTTGTAATTTCGTGGAAGGGCGGAGGGTTGGGATGAGAGGGGGAGGGGTGGAGGTCAATATTTTTATGTACACTTCTAACAATATCTCTAGATATGTCTCACATGAAATTTTAACAAAATAGTTTCGAAACCACTCTTTTCTCTTTCAATTTCAAATCACACAATACCAATTTTATATTACCATATTTGCTCCCTCTAAAATTGTTGTGTAAATATTTTTAAGTTTTAAGTAATGAAGTATAGTAATCGGTACATGCAATGTGTTTTCTAAATGTGACAATTCCAAGTACGTAAAAGACGTTGGTTTCCATGAAAAAATTGGTGTGAAGTACGGACAGATGATAAATGATATGATAAGAGTTCCACTATTTGGGATACGGGATCCTAGAAATTTATTAGTAATTGGACGACGATTGTAAATTAATGTGATGGAATATAGCCTCTAATATAATCTTGTTTTCGATACATATTTCTGATTTAGAAAATACCATTTGAAAGATAAATAATTACGGTATAAATATATAAAAATTATGTTATAAATTATATTATCGCACAATAATTTCATACACGAATTAAATTAAAACCGCCACAAGTAATTAAATAGAACAATCGACAGCTATCCTGCGAAATAATCAAATGACTTCTATAAACAATAAGCAGGCGATAAACATGAACGCACGCTTCAAATAACGGCGGCGTGCGCTGAGCGCTGTATGAGGTAGGGACGCGGACGCATTTCAATTTGTTTTATTTTATGTTTTACATTTTACATTTCAATTTGTTTATTTCACATCTATTTATTTAATTTTATTTAAGCAATGCCGGCTACTTCGTTAAAACTCAATTTTACAGGTAGCTATGTTGCTTTGAAAAAATACTAACGGTTTAAAAAACAACTTTTCCAGATATTACAATACAGAAAGACAGACACACAAATATTTTAAAAATTGTAGAGTTCGGCTTAGAATTGTTTAAATGGTTTTTAAATATCGAACTTTAAAAACTTCAAACAGTGAAGCAAAAAAAAATCAGATAGTTTATTTTATTTATAGTTTATTTTATATTTCAGTTATATTATTTGTGTAATGATATGTAATTTACATACTAAATTATTTGCGACAAAATAAAATTATTGTTTCTCGCTAAAGATTTTGAGCAGTCTACTATCTGAATTATTTTGGGCACTGATATCTTTTTACTTTATTTATGCAAGTTACTCGAAATAATTTTACATTTAGCTAGTAAGTACCAGGTAATTTATATACATATATACATATATATATATATATATATATATATATATATATATATATATCTCAAAAATCGTTTTCCCGATTTTTTTTAAATGTTTGACATAGATGGTTAAATAGTTGGAGCGTGGTGGGACCGGGTAAGAAGTATTCTTTAAAATGATCCGATAGGGTTCGTGGAAAACAAAAACCAAAACCAAGTTCGGTGCAGAAATATGAACTTAAAAAATTGTGTTTATTTCTTTGTTTTCATGTAATTGCACTAGGCCTTTTTGTAAAATTTCATCACAATCGGTTTTAGATTACAAGAGCTATGATGCTTTGACATGTGGAAGGACAGATGGACAAAATGAATTTATAATATTTGTTTTACCCTTTTGCTACAGAACCTTGAAAAGAACAAATTAATCTTCAAAACTGTCAAGTAATAGTGACGGAAAGAACGCGTGATTATTTAAAATATTAATACTTCGTTTTCATGAGAGAATGGAGCCGTCGAAACTAGTACTGAGATAGTAAACATTCCAATGAAAAATCAAACTATTTAAATTTCCCAAAAAATTATCTCATAAACTAACTACCGCAATAGAAATATCCAGCTAGAATGAGAGAGTATTGCTAGCAAGCTATTATATAGCTTTTTATTTGGTCAAAGCATATACGATGGCTAAAAATTTGAATTTACCAGCAACTAAAATATGACAGAAATTATACATGGCAAACAGGACATAGACAAGTGACAGAAACATACTTCTTTCTAACAATTGAACGCAATCTCGGATAGATAAAAATAATCGCGAGTTGGATATTGTGGATCAGCGTGCAGCGACCGTAGATCGAGTGACGTAATTATCGGTACGCTTGATCGTGTAGTGACCGTGGGCCGAGCGTGCTTATTGTTACGCTTGAACTTATAAAGGTGAGCGGGCGGACCGAGCAGCACTTATCTTTTCGCTTGAATGTGCAGCGACCGCGCACTAAGTGGCGTTTATCGTTACGAATGAGCTTGTAGTAGCTGCGAGCCGAGCGGTGCTTATAGATACACTTGAAGTTGTAACGACCTCGATAGAGCGGCGGCACTTATCGCTAAGCTTGAGCTTATAGCGGCCGCGAGTCGAATGGCACTTATCGTACGGCGGCCGCGGGCCGAGCGATGTTTATCGTTAAGCCTGAGTTTGTAGCGGCCATGAATCGAACGGCGCTTATCGCTACATTAAGCTCGTACCGGTCGCTGACTGAGCGGCATTTATCGTTATACTTGAACTTGTGTCTCGCAGAACGTTTTATGCATCAAGTTTTGTAACATAATATTTCCAATATTTTAAAATCCTTAATGTAATACGTCAGTGTTATTTTTAGGGTTTAACTCTAATCTATTACGCGGTGCTTCAAAATTCGTTATACTAAAATGTGTAAAATATCTTAGGTTCAACGTTGTTTCAACACCGTTGTTGTTGCTGCAACCAACGTTGTTGTGTTTCATATTTTTATAAGAATAAATAATTTATGTGTTATGGAGATAAACAGTTATTATTTAATGGATTTATATTTTGAGTAGAAAATTACTTTAACTTGTGTAGAAATTAAATCAGTTCCAGCGTCATTTACCTATCGGGTAATTAATTCTTCGATCCAGTTCAGGTTCGATGTGACAATGCGCTTAGATACGTGTGATATAATTTTTCCTCTGTTGTCCGCTGCTCAACGAAATAACAATTTAATAATGATCAAAATGCAAGCATATTACACAATTTAAAATGTAATGAATTTGATTTTTAATAATGTTCTTTTGATGTAAGGATTCATGTAGATTGCACTAACGTTACGTTTCACAGTTAAGAATCAATTAAATAACACATATATTTTTGAAATAATCAAATTGGATGTTACAATTTATGTAAGCAATTTAATAAAAATTATTATGACTGAAAAGTGACAGTATTATTACACTTCGCTTCACATCTTTGTTTGGCGCTCATATTTTAGGCAATGTGAGGTAATTGAAAGTTGTTCAGCGACTCTGCTGAAAAAAATATTGTATTATAAATAATCAATAACTTATAAAATATTGTTTCTTTTTGCAATGAGCTAAGTGCGAAATATTTACTTTTAAAGAGAAAAGATTTTAGAGAATCACTTTGGCATCCAGATGCACTAAAATTAAAATTTTCATATTTCAAGTGCATATATATATTTCGAATAAATGATTTTAAAATTGGTGATGATGACTTAATTTTCGTTGTCTGTTGTTAACACATTGCAGTTTGTCTAAGTTTTTAAGAGTCTCCTAATATATAGCTATATTAATTATGAACAAAATTCAGTAGATCATTACAACAGAAGACCTATTTTACTTCTGTTTAATTAATTTGTTAATTTTTTTCTCAGACCTGCAATTACCTTACACAATCTCATTTATATTGAAGAAAGGTTTTATAGCAATTTATGAGAATTTACAATGAAGAAATTATTAATAGCACCGAAGAAACTCGTTAACATTTTTTTGACAACTGTATATAGGCATAATTGCAGCAATTAGAGGGGAAATAATCCCCTATGTTGAAAGAGGGGACCATAATATGGCAGTTAAGAGATTACTCAAAGGAAACCCAGAGACAGAGGAAAAGATTATGTAGAAAAAGATATAGAATATGAGCCTTTCCTATTGAACAAAATATAGCCAAGAGAAAAGGATGGTCTAAAACCACAAAGAAAGTTAATGTTTCGGTTTCGAGATATTTTCGTTCAAAGTTGTCATCAAGGCTTCTCCTACCGTAGTATTTACACTTTTCATTTTTTTTGAGAAAAAACTATTTCTTATTACAACGAATTTTTTCAAGATGAAACAACTCTTTTTATGTGCCACCATAGACATAATATTCTACGCGTGTTACATAAGATATAATTGTTATCGAGTTAGACTCACTACTTTTAAAATAACATTGACTTTCAGTTAAGGAATAAAATGTTTTTATATGTAACAATTATAATCTGTAAAAAATAATGTTAAATGGTTATAATTTTTATTAATCACATACTTACCTACTTATGTTGTTTCTTCGCAAGCTTTAAAGTTTATTAAGCGACCCGAAAAAAAATTATTTAGCAACCCCCAGTAAGCAATCCAAACGTACACAAGCTTGTCTTCACGTTTAGGTTTTTTAAGGGACGCCAGGGGTGAGTAACGCGAGGACGTACATTATTGCAAGTGGTCGTCACGAAACATACGTATATATATATATATATATATATATATATATATATATATATATATATATATATAATTACTTCCTACTACATGTTTCGGAGGCGGAGGAATTAAAAAAATATGACATCTAGAATCATCACTATACTTTTCCGGCAACCTTTGCGCGGGCTTCTAAACAGCCATATTTTTCATAATTTTAGGTTAAATAGTTTCGGAAATAAGGTGGGGGGGATAACATTTTTTTGATTTTTTTTCTTTTTATCTCTTAAGAATTATATCTAAAATTAGGAAAAAAACGTTTTCGAGATCCTTATAATAAGTCCAAAAAACACTCCGTATTATACATGGAATTAAAAAAAAATTCAAGTCCTTAATTTGAATTTTCTATATATGCAGATCGATATTTTTTATTACGTTGCCAAATTTCAAATTTCTACGTCAAGCAAACGACCAGGGAACGCATATTCTTATTTATTATGTTGAATATCATCGTAACATTCGTGTATTCACTCCGATGTTTAATAAAACTTTTATTAGGATAAATGTTGCCAGTTGTGTATCTAAATAGCTGCATAATTATTTATTTTGTGCAATGTATTCCAGACTTTTTGTTCAGTAACATAAAGTTTTAAGTTTCATAAATTTTTTATTAAAGTTTTATATATATTTATATAAACATGGCAAAACCATTTTCTACCTTTCAAATTCAGGACTAAAACAAATAGATTTCTTTTAGACCGTTCTCAAATGCGCTGGCGAGTATATTTTTCTATTTCAAGTATGATTAACACTTGCGAAAAGAAAAAATAACATATCCGGTAGATAGATTATTTATACGTCACACAAACTTAGTGCGATTGATAAATACACCCTCACTTGTTACGTCGACTTAATAAATACAATATGGTCTTGGTCATCAGTTTCACGACGGAACTGTATCGAGTGCGTCCCCTATGGGAATTGCATTAAACATATTTCATGTATTCGAAAATCCTTATTTATTTCCCTTTCGACATTTTGTTCTAAATATATTTGAAATCTATTTGCACATATTAGTTTACAAGCGTCAGGCCAAATTTTAGCTTTCCGAGATTAATGTGTCAAATTATGATGATGTGAGACAAGAACGCTTCGTTTAGCTAAATGTTCGACCTTAGATGAGAATATTTTATTTAGATCTGTCAAAAACTTGATTGGGGACTGTTTTCTATTATTATGAAATATTGTAATTTAATTTCATACATAAAACGAATGAAAAACTTTGGGCTTTGCTAACTAATTAATTTAATTTGGAAAGTGGTTTAGATTAGTCAGGTGAGTGGTTGTGTTGGTGGTGTCGGGTTGGCAATATGTTTGATGGAAATATTATTTTTGCAGGATCTGCTAAGAGTAATGCAATGAATTCTGGCGCTAACTAATTTTAGCTTTGAGATTTATTTCATTTTATCATTTATACCTGCCAATTGCTTACAAAGACCCAAACCGCCTATAGATGAAGAGTTTGTGATCTGAAGAAAAAAAACGGCCAAGCATGTGTCCCAACAAGTATGGAATAGGATTATACAGCCACTTGATATTTTTAGTGGTAGTTAATGGAAATAATTTTAATTGAAAGTTATAATTAAATACAAGAACCTAAATTTTTTCAGATTTTTGGCAGTACAAAGGTGAAAAAATACAGGGCGGGATAAATACGGTAGTTGACTAATTCTAAATTTTGATATTTTTCGTACAATATTGTGAAATATAAGTTAATTCAAAACCATTCTTGAAAAAAATTCAAAAATTGATTGAAAAATAAGCCAGTTATAGGCTTCTAAATTTGAAGATACGGATATAGTTGGGCATATCCCTGTCTCTTTTCCTCTTGTAGAATATAATGTGCAATATTAAAAATGACCTCACAACACAGTGTTGCCCTCCTTGTCTAAAGGTTAAATTTAAACTTTTATAACTCGGTCAATTTTTAAGATTATTTAAAAAAAATTCACTCTTCATCAGCTTGTACCTTGAAATTGTGATTAATGAAATAAAAAAAAATTAGTCAAATACCCAATTGTAGAAATAAAACAGTACACTTTGAAATTTAAAATCATTCCGACGATCGACTAGGCGGTGTGAGCAAAAAAATTATGGTCACGTGTGGTGAGGTGCGCAACGAATTTTTATATTATGATTACATATTAATTAAGGTCATGGAGACTAGCAAATGGGAGATATATATCAGTACAGGAGAGAGTAAAGTTTGTTCTTTCGATATGTCAAGTGTATATGTCCAAAATTGTAGAAATTGTGAGGCTAGGACAGACGAGCGAAACGATGGTCCTGAAAAAGTTACCTGCTTTGCTACGGTCCCGAAATCTTTTTTGAATTTATATCTTTGAATGTGATATTTTGATGTTGGCACAATTAATAATTTAAGTAGCATCTTTATATAGATTTAACAAAATAATTATGATGGCACCGTTATATGATGGGAGCAGAATGCTTCGAGCAACAGGATAGAAGAAACAAACAAAATACAATCGAGGATATTAATACAATGTCTTATTAAATTAGCGATAAGATAAATGATCAAACTTGCTAGAAAAATTGCATATAAAACTCGGCCAAATGTGAGTCGAACTCACACATTGAGAGTTCTGTGCATTCGATAATTAATCATTTACTCTATCTTACGACTTGCTAACAATTAAATATTATCCGTAGTGTAGTGACTAAAGAATTGTCAAAATTTGTATCCAAAGCAATTTTTTTCCGGAAATTACAGTAAGGTGTATTTTCTTTTATTTAGCCTTGAAATACATATATATTTTTATAAACAATTTAAAAATGTTTTGGCCCACATATTTCAAAACATAAGGACCTATAACATCGTGTATATTTTGACAACACATGTATAAAAACTAGGTACGCATGACAAAATAAAAACAGACAGGCGGAAAACTAAGTTTCCCCACGGGGTTTCCTTTTTTACCGTTTTGGTGCGGAACTCCAAACATTTTGTCAATAAAACAACATAACACAGACGTCTCAGGTATACGAATATTTTGACTTCTGATGATCGTTCGGTTAGATTGTCCACAGTAGACGGGGATAAATCGTCGAATGTTTCACAGCGTTTTATCATCGACATCGGCTTAAAGTATTCGTTAGTTATCACTAAGTTTAGATATTTGGAAAGCATAACCTTCAAATAAATAATTTATATATTTAACTGTACTCTTGGGAGTTAATCTGTTAAACCCTCTTTTTAAATTACTCTCTTTCCTCGCAAAATATTATGACAGAAATATATGAATCAGATTATACAAAAATATACTTGCGCAAATTGATCTGAATGTAAGGAACGTTTTATTGCTTACAAAATAACACCATTAGTATTTAACAAATGGAACGTAATGCCGATTAATTAAAGTTTCTTTGAATGAATGATAATATAACATTGGTGAATGCTCGGAGTTTAAAATGAGAGAACAATTTACAACGGTCTCTACGATATGAAAAGATGTTCGTAACCGAGTACATATTAGTCTTGCATTTCTGAATACGTAGGAAGTTAAGACAACAAAAAATTGACAACACGCGATGTAATTCCCGAATCATCTTCTTTTTTATTGTTTTTAATCGTTTTCTCCGTTAGTATTGTATTTACAGCTATGCAGCTGCTACGAAGTGCCTTTGTACAGGTTTGTTAAGAATAAGGTGACAGTCGTTAGTAGCGTTTGTGTTACACTACATTGAAATTTTATGATATGATCACAATTATTTCTGATTTAACAAAATTTAAACGCACGTTCGTCGTGATGAGGTAAATACCGGTTACATAACGCGCTGATCGCGCCTGACGCAGATCTCAGTTCTGCGCAATGGCGTCTCCTTTCAGGAAGTAACGAAAACGTCACGAAAATGTTTTCGTACGTCTAGTTCGAGGACGATATAATTTGTGACCCTCAATGTTATAACCAAATAACGTGATTTGATCAATTCTACCGCGCGCGCGCAAATTCGACAAATTTCAATTAACACATTTCAGGAAAAAATGGCGAACGGAAAATATAAATCGTCGAAGAAGTATCTTTGTATGTATTTCCTTCTAAAATTTTTATTGATTTCTCTGTTTGACTTGTATAATTGTCGTTTTAGTTCTAATCTGTAACATTTCAATGAAATAAAACAATTCAGCGATAGAATACATTCGATCGTATTTTGCGAGTAAAACGCAAGATAGTTGGAAAGAGAAATGTTTAGAAAATGAGCGGTTATTCACTTTTCTATTCTTTTATCGAAGATCAGTCACAATATTTTGCAACATGAACACGTTCTTGGATGTAACCAATGCCGCAGGGCGCATTCTCGTCATCTAGCAAAGATCGAACATCGTGCGTGTGTTTTACCCCATAAAAGGTAAAACAAATACTCACGCCCATGCACAACGAACATGCCTGCACATACACATAAACATACATACACCTTCTCAATTGTGCATATTTACAGACGACTAGGGTATATGGTTTATTTACGCTGAGGTGTGTACATGGTTTATTTTCATGCCTTTAAGATGGACGGTATTGCATTTAAATTATTCGCCGCTAAAACGTCGTATACTTTTGGAAAAAAATGTCTGGTCTTATATGCCGGTGGCAGCAGACAGTGATTGTCGAGAATCTAGGATTCGTTATTGGTCTGTGGTCCAATGGTCTAATTGTAAATCTGTTGGGATCGTTACACGCAAAATTGTTTCGCGTCAAATATTGGAAACTTAGTAATTAGAAATTCTGAAGAATATCTTCTTGGTTTCTTCCTAATAACTCTAAAATTACTCTGCTTTTCTGTGGTTGCATTCTCACTTGCTATAATGTTGTTTATTCAGTTCACTCTTCACTGTTTTTTCATAATTTATAGTTGTTTGTATTTATACCCAGTAAATGTGTATGGTACCTTAAAATATGTAGGGAAACGTCCGTCAATTTAAATCTTTTTTTGTAACTTTAACATTGTTTTTTCTGTATGTATGGTCCATCGCAAATATTGATAAGTGCGTTTTTCATACTTTTAATAAATTAAACTAATTAGTATTAGAGATAGTTACGTATATAGTCTTCGAGATGTTGCGTATTTACATAGGACATTCAGTAAGTTGCGGTCGGTTATTAACGCTGAATGTCGTGAACTTGATTTTGCGTGGTTGTCGAAGTCACTATCGAATCATACTTTGATTTACTGTAATCATATTTTAATGTTAATTCTACGCCTGTTCTGTTTGTCCGGGATGAAAAGAGTCGTATCATACGTGACACCGTCGACACCGTTTCGCCAGTATTAGGAAGTTTAGTAGATGAAAGGTCTAGAGCTATCAATTTATTTCTTCGCTTTAATTTTATTTGAAATGAACGAGGAAATTGTAAATATGAAAATTAAATATGATATTATGTCTGTCACATTTCGCAAATCTGCTGATGTTAAATCCTCGTTTTTTCCTAAAAGTGTTATAAAGAAAAACGCAAGACGCCACTTGACACACGATCGATAGAACACACCCACACGCGCGCGCGTAATAAGAACGTAATCGAAGCAGCGTGATTCGTACATTACTGTAACGCTAACTAACTGTCCCAACAAATCACCTACGGTCGCTTATTATAATATTTCATAGCGTTTATCACTGAAATACACGACGATTTGGTCCCCGGCGGGCAAGCGGAGCAGTCGACGCGCGGCACCGCACCCGTCAGCTACACGGCTCAATTGCTGCAGTTTAGCACCGGCTCGTCCTGCAGGAGGCGCGCGTGAGGTTACTCGCTGGACGGTACTGTTCATTTGTTCTTTTTGCTGATATAGCTCTATTAGTAGGAAGTCTCTATTCGGTTGCATGTACTTTTCTATGGAATAGCAATTGGTTTCCGCTGCACGTCATTTTTTGTCTGAATATCGAATTTTGCCGTAATGTTACTTAAACATGTTTTCTACCTAATATTGATTTTAGAAAGTAACGATGATATTTTTACGTGTTGTCCTTTATAAATGTAGATTATATTACTTGGGAATCAGGGAATTTGTGATTCGTGTGCTATCATTGTTCTCATCTTCGCGTTCTCCCTCTAGTCATGTTCTCCTTGTCGCCGCGTTAAAAATGATTCGATGAATAGAAATCCGAATCACTAAAGCGTAACGTTTTCTAAACTCACTTCCAATTCATATGTCGACTCGCTTTCTGTACGTGACCCAGTGCAGTCCCCTTCCACGACAGTTGCATCGCAAGTGCCAGTGAGAGAATACATTCATTCATTTAGTTTACATTCAGCAGATAAACACAATCATTCAGTTATCGTAATCACTTTGGCATTTTCAATATAATAAAAATCGACGTACGGAATTATCGAGAGCGTTACCGATTGCAAATATTGACTTGAATATTAACGTTGATCGATTAGCTCGAAGTAGTTAGCGGGAAATGGTTCTTTATCGATGATACGAGTTACTTATAGCCTGGACGATTTAACATGAAATAATATGCTTAACGATTTTTTTCTTGTCTATGCGTTTCTATTTTTCGTTACTTTTGTTTAATAATAAAATTAATCTGAAATTATCTTCGCTATCCTTTTCTGTACCCTTCGCTATCTCCACTATGTACTTTACATAACTGCAATTTATGTTGCTTTAGTAGCTCGTCCGCTTCACTTTCTGATCTGTAGATAGTCCTTTCTGGCCTGAATTTGCATATGGTGTTAATATGTTTATAGGCAACCTGTGCAAGATATAACAATGACCGTTCATCTGAACGGTAAATTTTACCGAGTAAATTTTACAAAATTAAAAACCATTTACAGTCTTGCTAAATTTTCATGACACACTCAAGCATTTCATATTCTGTTGTATTTTCATCTTCCTCATATTCTTCAATGCAACATTATTTCCCAAATAAGCTAACAACACGACACTAATCGAAAAAGTGATAGGAACGACTGAGCGCCTAATATTATTTATAAGAAATTCTGTAGCACCGTAAGATTTTTTTACGAAAATTTGCTGAAATATTGTTTTCCCATTGTTTTACTTTAAAAAGTTCCAAGTAATTAGAGATTTTTGTTGTTGTTGTTATTTGTTCCAAAACTGTAGGACGTTTTAGTGGCGAATAAGTACTAAGCGCCTAATATTATTTATAAGAAATTTTGTAGCACCGTAAGATTTTTTTACGAAAATTTACTGAAATGTGGTTTTCTGATTGTTTTACTTAAAAAATACAAGTAACAATTAGAGGTTTTTTTTTCTAGTTCAAAACGAATAAACTAAGTACATATTTAAAATGAAATTGAGTCGAGTGAAATTATTTCGTCTTATTTTTTGTCTGTTTTTACATAATTATAGCACGTGATGAATGAGTATGGAATCGACATTAAAATGTAATTTAAGAAAATTAAAAAAAAAGTAATAATGCCCCCATCCTTCTGCCGCTGACCAAAAATTTTAGCAAAATATAAATTTTTATAAACATATCTCACGGCCGTTTCTTCCCCACAAAATTATCTACAAAATAATATCATTTCTCTATATAATCTTTATAGAGAAGTGATATAATTTCAGAATACTTATTCAAAAATAATTTCTACGAAATCTCAAACACTGTCTTATATCAAATCGTAACTTTCATTGTTGAAAAAAGTTTAGTTCCTTTTGTTCGAGACGTGCATGTTCTTCCATTCACATTAAAATTGTAACTGCAACTCGACTAGTGTGTGTGCGTGTATTAGCCATTTCGCGGTCTTCGCCATGGATACTATATGGGAATTTGTTGTTCTAGGTAAATAAAATAAGTGGTAAAACTGTAGAGATATTATGAAAGTTTCGAACTGGGTATAATCGCACGAGAAAACAATAGAAGTGTCGCACGCCATGTACAGCAAGATCACGAATAGCGCGCCCGCGCCAGACTCGCCCAACTGCAAGGACGACGCTCAACTCATCCCCGACGAGTGGATCGGGCGCCCCAAGGTCGTCAACGGCTCGCTGGTGCCCGGCGTTTACTATCCCAACTCAAAGAGGTAATTATAACATCAAACGACACCACTAAGTCGCTGCCATTTTTTTTTGTTCCGTCGAACGCTACTTTAACACATACGTAACACTGAATTAATTTTGAACGATCGCTAGCCACATCTGGCGTCGGCGTTCATTCCATTTCATTTCCACGATTGTTATCTATATAAAAACGATATCTATGAGCATAAATATACAAATTTTTAAACTATGGTATTTTTTGTTTTGGGTAGCGGAGCTTCGGGCTACATATATCAAAACGGTTTCGTCAGTCAGTAGTAGTTGTTTTGATTGCAGATTTGTTAGTATAATTTATAAATCAATGACGTTACAAGGATAGTTTAGACAGAAAAAGTAAGCGAAGTATAATAAATTGATATTTATAGCGAACGTTCTGAGCGAATGAAACGATATAATGATCTTCCGGAGCAAAGTCGGCGGGCGGGTGACGAACTCTCGCCGCGACCCGCTCCGCAATCAATGGCGGCATCTCTCATTTCGCTCACAAATGTCTTGCTACAACTATGACTACGCTCGTTTGTGGCTACATCCATTCGTTATCATGAAACATTAACATGATTTACACTAATATTAAATGAACGATATTAATTTCATTCTCGCGTTAAGTAGATATTCATGCATTTCAATCATAGATTTTGAAGAAAGAAAGTAATGACACATAGAGTCGTCTTTTTAAAACGGAAAAAAATTTTTTTTTAAAGGTAAATAAATACCCCTCGTTATGAATCATAATGTACATTCTTGTTATACTTGTTTTACGCATATCAGATACGTTTCTCGTATAACTAAATCTCGTATTATATTCTGGTATTCTTATGTTTGAGAGAATTAATTTAATCTAGTTAAGTAGAAATATGCATAAAGATTTAGAATTGCCTTTAACTATGTCGTTATTAACTATGTCAATGTTGTTATTAACTATGTCCCAGCTGTAACTTGAGCGATGTGGACAGGGCACGAAGTTGCTCGTGAACGATTTCACCTGACTAATATCTCTAACAAACAATTTATCTAACATTTCTGTAATTTATTATTACCATAATAAATCTACTAAATCTAATAGATTACGCAAACAAAATATTTCTGTGTGGTAATGCATTATTTATACGAGTGACTAGAGTTACGCACGTTGGTATATCTCTGAATATTTCCCTTCCATATAAAGATAATGTCTTCAAAATTAGTTTCGTACTTTTAAATAGCTATTTTATCTATAGACGAAAAATCTACTTGTTAGAGTCGGTTTCATTTTTAATTCATGACCGTGCGTATCTGAATGTTCATGGCATTCGATCGCCTTAGACGCGCAGATACCTATGTATGGATTAGTTCCATATTGTGTAGCAATATTTACTGTATTTTTATTGAATATTTTCGCATAAACATTAATTTAGAAATAAGTTGATTGATTACAGAGAATTTATTACATTATCTATGGAAATAATGGACGGGTGGCTTATAATTTTAGAGTAACTTCCTTTTTTTAAAAATAAATTTTGAATTAATTTTGAAGCAAAAAATAACAAGATAAAAAGTTACACAACAAAATAATATAAATTATCCCTATATTAATCATTAAAAAAAAATTTTATTCGCATTGAATAGTTTAGTGTCGATTAAATGTGTCTACATCGGTTTACGTTCCGAAACTTCAGCTCATTCAATGTTGATATTTCAGTTTCTTCGAAAGATACAACCGACTGCGGACAATGGTTGTAAAAGAGAAGAATTAATATTTTAGCGTAGGTACTTATTTCGCTTATAAAGGATAGTCCAGTGTAATGTTGTAATTCATTTTTAGTATAAGTTTCATTACTTCATAATTTGCTTCACATAAAGATTGTCATGAAAGTATTCTGTGGATGAAATGTTAACCGTAACAGAAAAAAATTAATTGATATATAACATTTTTTTCCGTAATTTTTCAAGCATATTTCCGTTATGTGAATATAAAAAGATATTGAAATAAATAATATTATTTCTGGATAAAGTCAAAACACTATCACCACTTTTACTATTTACAGTGTATTAAGTTACACTGTAAATAGTGAACATTTCTTTAACATCGAATTGAAAAAAAATTGTAACAATATACATCGCCTAAAAATGAATGAGAGTGCACATGGATCGCGATAACAGAAGTAATAATAAGTC
This sequence comes from Druceiella hillmani, assembly GCA_039881145.1. Taxonomy (NCBI): domain Eukaryota; kingdom Metazoa; phylum Arthropoda; class Insecta; order Lepidoptera; family Hepialidae; genus Druceiella; species Druceiella hillmani. The sequence continues at coordinate 36,246 of JAYKKI010000125.1, read as the reverse complement.
AAATGGGATAGAATTAAGTGAAACACAGTAACTAAAATAAATGATGCAAACAAAATGCGTAGAATTAAATAAATCACAACGAACAAACTGAATAAGACAAAAACAACGTGCCTTTGTGAATGGTTTAGAATTTAGGACATCCAGTCGCGATGACACTCTGCGTCCCGGGATTATGTTTTTAGATTTATCTCGGTTTTCTCCTATTTAAACCTGTGTGACGACTTTAGAGTCCGGTGATGTAGGACGCCAGTTTGCATTTAAGCTTTCACGTTCTACAGATGTAAGGGGAGCAAATCGAAACGCATATATTGGAATATATAGGTGTACCGATTGGATTGTGTATTTATTTTTGGTAATAATTCTTCAATAGATCTAAATTTTTTTTAAAAACTGCCACCACTTTCATTTTACTTTTTAAATTGAATCCTATTATTTTTTAGAGCTTCGAGAATAATTTTAAAATTCCTTGAGAAGAAATAGACATCTTAATTTTCTTGAATTCTGTCTTGCACTCACTAATTGCGGTAGTCGATCACTATATAAAGAAATAACTATTTGCTTAACTCGGTACATCGCTTCTATTCAAATACCGTAATAAATAATCACAGGATGTGGCGGTAATGGAATATTAGGATGCATTTCTTTAAACACTTGACATAACCTCGTCTACAAAAATAACTTTGGGCATTATTTGTAAACTCATCTATTTCTGATGTCTTCAGCAATCCCAAGGACAAAGCGAGTAATAAATCCGTCTTAATTTTACGGCTCCCATGAAGCAAACAGCCCACGGAATCCCAAGTAAAAATATTTTTTATAATCTTGCTATTGCAATGTCAGATTGTTTTTTTGCCAACTAATTATCTCAAAAAATTTTGGGGTAATTAGTTGGCAAGCAGAAGGTGCGTTTGTATTCAAGGTCATAATAGTTATCTGACCATTTTTTCGTCCTAGAAAGTTAGTACTTTCATCCATGAACATAATTCTCCGCGCATCTGTGTGAACTATTCTTTGTACATTTGTTAAGAAACGATTTTCTTAAAACGAACTTTTTAGGAATATGCTAGCTAATGCAAAACACTTCGAAAATAAATTTTATAAAATTTTACCCACGGTATGTATGCGCAAATGGTCATCGTCAAATCGTAATTAAAATTAGTTCGAAATGTAGATGCATATTTCCGGAGAAGACAAACCAGAAGCGCTTTAAAAATTCAACATTTTTCGTGTTGCATATAAAGCCATAGTCAAAACGCGATGGCAACTGAACTTAAACACGAGACAAATCAGAATGCGGAGTCAACCGTTATCGTCAAGATAGATGAAAGAGAAACGAAAAACTCCTCTACAAACAGCAGATATTCTAAAATGACTATTCGACCTATTGCTGATGCAAACGTTATTCGTATAGAAATTATTTTTTTCAATAATTGAGTTGAATAACTAGAATGACAAACTATTCAAGCGTGACTTGAGAAAAGTGTAGCCGTTTTTGTAACGGGAACGCAGCTTTTAAAACTAGCAAAAGTTTGGTAAAAACCATATATATTTGTGCCTCTTGCACTCGTAATGGCGTGCTGTTCTTATGACAGAGATGGCGAATTAAGTATTTTTATTAATTAAGAATTAAACATAACTAAGACTCATTGTTGCCAACAATTTTACATTTTTCCTCACGAAGGATAAGTGATTTTTAAAATGATTTAAATAATTTGAATGATTAAAACTATAGTCGTGATTCCATAAAATATTTTTTTCGAAATAATAAACCTGCGCCTGTGTCCTTTTAGCACCGATCGGTACCGGTGCGATTATATAATTTGAATACGACCATCATAAGGAAATTAAGAAGACTTTGCTATATATTAAAGAGTTATATATACCCTTTAAAACACTATTGTCATAATTAAAGAAAGATAGACATGCTAAATTTTGCATTAATTGGCAGGATGTTAGAGGTTAATTAAAATAATAAGTCCTGCCTGACTCATTAATTCATAATCTTACCTAGCTAAAAGAGCGGTAACTAGAAACATGGAATTTTGATAATAAATTCTTTTTAACCGATTACGGCGGAGCAAAGCAACACTAAATTATTCAACATTCTATGTATATATGTATGAATATAAGTTTGTATGTTTATATCTATGTATGGATGTTCGATAGTATCTCTAAAACTACTTAATCGTTTTTAATAAATGAGGTATAATTGATCGCTTTTGTATTAAATAGTAAGGAGATAAGTGGCTAGGTTTTATTTGAATTTATGCTTATATTTTATATTATCGTTCGTGGTATTGGTTTTATGTCGAATAATAAATAAAACAAATATTTATTTAGTTGCAGTAATATATTCTAACTCTGTAGCATCACTTTCGTATAAAACTGTCTTTTAATTTCATTTTTATTCGTCTGAGTGAACGCAGATAACATACGTAAGTATTCATTCCATTCATTCGCAAAATTTCTTCGTACAGGAAAAATTAATGCTTTTACTGGCAACACTAAATCTAAAACGATAACGTATAATTGTTGTTTTGTTTTTTGCAATGCTTATGAGAATAAAATTTAAAAAAGAATAAACTTATTTATCAAACGTAATCCCGCTTGATTTGATGAGTACGAGTTCGAGAATTGCACTCTTTTACCACATATCTAGCCCTTTCTTTGGTTTATTCTTGAGCTGTCACCGGTTGGATGTCAAGCTGGCGAATAAATTAAAAAATCCGGACATATGCCCGTGGATATATATCGAGTAGCTGCACTTTTGTGCGACAACTACTAACCTAGTTATTTTATGTCTATGCATTTAGCTTATAAGACAGATATTTCTACTAGCGTTTACATAAATGTTTAAAAAAAACAAGTATTTATTAGCATAATAACAACTTAACATATTTGTAGGTACATTGTAAAATTGCCCTATGGCAATATAAAAATATAGGGACAAACTGCTATCCGAATATTTGCGACTTCACTATTCCCGAGTTAGATCTTACTGACCTGTGTTCAGTATTTACGAAAAAATTACTCGTTTCTTCGGGAACAGGAATGAACAAGTTGTAGCGCAGGCGAACAGGAACGAACGAGTCGTAGCGCAGGGCGCTCTATATATAGCGGTAGTTTCGGACGCGGGTCCTTCGGCGTGCAAGTGACACGCTTTGAACACTGGACTAGTGAAGCAATTATTTAATCGGCAGTCAGTTTCTAATAAAAACTGATGTAAAGTTATTTCAGGTATACTCTGAAAATTTATCCGCAAATAAATTCAGAAACGATGTGTCATTACGATGCGAAAATATTTTTTTACAAATTGAATAGTAAAAACTAACGACACTTTTTTCTGGAACTTAATTAAAAATTTCATTCATAATAAATCAAGCAACGCTGACTCTGCAGTACGGTCCTGAAATGACCTCTTAAAATGAGCAGTGAGCTATAAAGCATGTGAATAATTAGTTCGCTAAAATGTGTATAAATTAATGCATGCTGTCGAAACTGTAAGAGAAATAAAGTGACAGTGTATCAACATAAATCATGATTAGTTACATTAAAGATAATATTTGCCGAAAGTAAATTGTTTCCATAGAAGAATTAAAATAAATGGTCTTATTAACGAAGAATGGCTTTTAAATTTTTAAACAACTCATGTGCTTCTTGGAGTTACAGTAAATAGTATTAAAGGGTTCTCTAAACATCTACAAGCACGTCGATTAGGGTAGAAACAGCTGCAGGTGTAGAAATGGAGATTACAGAAGGGGTAGAACGGAATAAGTTTTCTTTGGCATGCTTTACCCGTAACTTGAACCTGCAAACTATTAGTCCGAGATCAGTCAAACTTGCATTTACAGGATAAATTGCGAAACAAAGAAACGTTTTAAATATTATTAGAAATTATGAAAATGTGACACCAATCCCCTATTATGAATATTAACGTAGCCGTTGCCAGCACAAGCGACTGATCATGGAAAGTGCTTATGTAAATGTTGACGTTGTGACGTATTGTTCCAGTTAAAAAAACTGGTGACAGACATTTTTAAAATATATCATCGTGCTTTAGAGGTAGATAGTCGAAAAGGCATGATCCGAGAGCTAGCTCGGAATAGCGTTTTAGTTTTAACGAAAAGTAACAATCAATTTTACCGTGTGTGCTTTTGTCAGAAAAATTGTAGGTATTAACCTAGAGAAAAATAAATACAATAGCCACACGCTTTCATTGCTGCATTTAACGGCAATTAAGATTTTATCGTCAGGCAGATTACGCTAAAATTATAGATTATGTCTCAAAGAAACGAAAAAACTACATCTACCATTTGGCCATTACTACGTTAAAAAAATGTAGTAATAAATCACTTTATGGTACCTGCTCCTGAGCCACACATTTTATTTTATTTTTTCGAAATGAGGGAAATCAAGAAGGCAGACGATGTAGAAAGATGTTGTAGAAAGATGTTGACGATGGCTAATTTTTCGAGTCCTATTTTCTTACACTTATTATACACAATATTAAAGAGGGGTAATGCAAATTTTTATATAAAATTTATTATCGTACTTTTCAATTAATTATATTATTTTTATGTAATATTTTAATTGTGAATATCTATGTAATATAAATATCCATATCGCGTTTTGTGTTACTCTAATCTAAGTTTAGTCTGGATTAGAGTTTAGAATTCGATGTGAAGTAAATGAGGTAGTCATATTAAATTGATATTTATTGAAATGTTGATCTTAATTTTAATATTGAAAGTAATACATATAAAAATAAATAAACAACAAAAAATATTTATTTATTAATATTAATTCTCTCTCGGACTTTTTATATCTATTTTCTACATCCGAAGATTATATTGAAGCTAATTCATTGAAGACAAATTTTGACACGTACGAGTAAAACTCTCATTAATAACTAAATTAAACCGCATAGGTTTCAATAGATATTTCGTCACGTGTAAATGTTTGAGTATTTTATATTTTGTATTAAGTAATTTTAGGGGGATTTTGGGAAAATTTACACGCTTCTTATTTAAGATCTCATAACTTAATGTGTTATTAATAAATATAATAATTAGTTATCACACTTTAGTAGGTAAATGTGATCTAATTAGGAACCAAAATCGTACGCATAATATGAATTATTACGATCTTTTTGACAAAAAAGAACATCTCCCGGGCGGAAGACTTTACTTCTTGGGACCCAGGCCTCTAAAGTTAATGGATTAACAGAATTTTTACAGTTGGTTTAAAGTCATTGGAATGGAGTTTCTATTAATTCTTTACAGATCAAACTACATGTCATAAGTTGGACAACCATTACACTTCAGCTAGTAGACTCTACTTGGCTGCAAACATTTTTGTGTATATTACTATTATATAAATAATTAGGGATAGTTTTCAGGTATCCATAAATAGCGGGTTGGCTGGTAGGAGGTGGGACGTGTAACTTTAATAACAATGATCAATTTAAAGCTTAATATTTCGTAAACGAATCCGTGTATCGAAAAAGAGTTCTTGACATACCACATAATTATACTCTTCACGATGGGATATGCGAATAAAAAAATACACCACACTTTTTATGTAAGGGAGGTACGCTATACATTTCTAAAAGATTTTATTTTATGATTTTCTAGGCGTTATAAATATGTATATATCCATATTAAATTTATATCACTAATGGTCTGCGACTAAAACGCCTGTGACTTTGTTCATGTTTACGCCAACTTAACTAATAAGTTAGGGCATTAAACAAAATTCACGCGGATGAAATTGCAGGAAAAGACTGGAAAATAAAATTTAGATATTGCAAGGGTTAAAAAGTTCGATTAATATTATCACACATTAAGATTTAAGTGAGTTAAAAGTGGAATATAAATGGAGATTTGCTACATTAAGTTTTAGATTTTTACTTCATGTATTTTATCCCAAGATTAAGTTATAGTTTTCAATCCTCCACAAATACATATTCAAAAGTGAATAGACTCAGAATTGAAGTATCCAATTAGTACGATAAGAGAGCGTGACGTCATTATGCACAATTTGCCGCCGAGCGATGCTGCGATGACGCGTTCGCACCTCGCCTCGAGCGATGTACCGGACCCTTGCGCCCACCGCCTCGTCCCTCGTCTTTGTGCTTTGTCTGTTTACAAACAAGTGTTTGCTCGTGCCATACTCACTATTTTACTGTCAATTAGAATGCTATCTGACCTTGAGTTATTTTTGTTCTTATCGACGTTGACTCGGCTTGTTTTTGTATATTCCAGGAGCCGCACGCATCGGCACGGTGTGACGCGGCGTGCGCGGCGGAGAGCCGTACTTAAGAATGGCGAGTGTAACATCCTCAAATCGAAGATATCACAGCGGCGCCTGCGGTTTTTACAAGATATTTTCACTACGCTCGTCGACACGCAGTGGCGATGGACGTTGCTCGTCTTCACGCTCAGCTTCATCCTCTCCTGGCTGGGATTCGCCGTCATCTGGTGGCTAATCGCCTTCACGCATGGCGACCTTGAACCGGGCCATCTGCCGCCCTTCCAGGACGAGGCCGGTTGGAAACCTTGCATATTCAACATTTTCTCCTTCACTTCATGTTTCCTGTTCAGTATTGAGACGCAGCATACAATTGGCTACGGATCGCGGACCACGACGGAGGAATGCCCTGAGGCTATATTCGTCATGTGCCTTCAGAGCATCGTCGGTGTTATGATCCAGGCTTTCATGGTTGGCATCGTCTTCGCCAAAATGACTCGGCCTAAGCATCGCACACAAACGCTCCTTTTTTCGAAGAACGCAGTTATCTGCCAGCGCGATGGTGAGCTGTGCTTGATGTTCCGCGTCGGGGACATGAGAAAGTCACACATAATCGGTGCTAGCGTGCGCGCTCAATTGATTCGATCACGGACGACGAAAGAAGGCGAGACCCTTCCCCATTACCAGACTGAGCTGGATCTGAACGCTGACGGTTGCGATAGTAATTTATTCTTCATCTGGCCGATCACATTGGTGCACAGGATCAACGCAGACAGTCCACTATATGGCGTCTCGGCCGCGGATATCTTGCAGGAGCGTTTCGAGATTGTTGTTATTTTAGAGGGCACTATCGAGTCCACGGGACAGACGACGCAGGCTCGATCGAGCTACACGACAAACGAAATACTTTGGGGTCATAGATTTGACCCCATGGTTAGTTATAACAAGGAGCGTCAAGGATTTGAAGTAGATTATTCGAAATTCGATGAAACTACGCAGGTCGATACTCCTCTCTGCTCCGGCAAGGAGTTGGACGAGTTCTACGGCAGCCAGGCGGATCGCAGATCTATCGGTGAGTCCGTCCACAATACAGTTTGATGGTGCATCTTCGCATTGACTTGTCACGTCTCGTAATGTCCAATTGGCTGACTGTTATAACAATTTGTAGGTAAATTATTTGTTAAAACACATGTTTTAACAACCGCATTAATTATTACGTGCCCCCTTGTGAGGTTGAGCTCGTCAAGTTATTGATTAAGTTTTGATTACGTGTAAAATGCCAAACGTCATATTATCTGGAACGTTCGCAGGTCATATCAGCGATGATAATATTATAATAAATTGCTTGTCATCTTCATATTTCAATATTTAGGTATCGAGAATAGCGTCAGTTAGGACTTATCATCTTGTAATTAGTAAATTGACAAATTGTAACTTAAATTGCTCAAGACTTTGACAAACTCAATTAAGTAAGCATAGTTTATACATTCAATGTAGTCCCAGAATACAGAAAGCACTGACCACATCACAACGCAATGCAACCCTTGGAAGGCTAATATAATATTTACACATGAAGGTGCGTTCAAATGATTTGAATATTTTTTAAAGTTGTTAGCAGTTGCAAATATTCTCCGGTAAATGTAAATTTTTTTTGAAGAGTTGAAAAACGTCATTATCCATGTATTGATTATAGACAGAATATTATTATTCATTTGCAAATATTTTCTACACATAAAATACGTAAACTATTTACTTATGTACATAGCTTCGTATACAATGATTTCTGGGGGTTTGAATCTTGTGAAGGGACACTTCATTTGAAAGAGTAAAAAAACATCTGTGTTAGAATATCTTCGTATGTTAGCATATTCGCTGATAAACTAGATGAATATTCTAATATAGATTATTAACACAGATTATGTAGTAATTGTGATCATTATGTGTTTTATGTTACATATTAGTGTAATGCTTTTTTTATGTTTGAGTCATGTGCATGTTTATGTAGTTAATGCATGGTACGTTCGTTGACTCTCTGTGTTGTGACCGTGTGTTTAGAGCAAAGGGAGGAGGCGTCACCGCAGTCGCTGCCCGTGGAGCTGCGCGAGTCGCGCTTTAGCAGCCAGGAGGTAACCGTTGCGCTTTGACCTGCACGCGCCGGATCGCGCCGCAAAATGTCAAACAGCCCGACATCGAGGAATGTAGCTCAATATGTATACAAACAAATGAACTAGGTTCTGTTGAAGTCATCCGTTATATCGAAACATCAGTCGATGAAAATTTTTATAAGGTTAAAAATAAGCAATCATGTATGAAATAAAAATAAGTCTGTTTATGAGTACTTCGCGTTTACCTACCGAATTTAACACTGATTAAACCGTTATCGGCTTGAACCAACTTAAGTAATCGTTATCGTAGAGTTGTGTTTATTTCCTCCACATTCCTCAGTTTATAATGTAGGCGTAAATAAGATTTGTCGAATAATTGTGATTCACATAGGTACGAATATTTGTTATCGAACATCAGATATGTTTACGATGGCGAGTGTTCAGCAAATAACAATGCTCGAATATAATTTAATTCTATTTATTATGTTTCATGTGTGTATTTGTTTGTGTAAATAGTAAATATAATACTTAGTGTTTGTTTGTGTTTTATTTATTATACTTTTGTCGTCTGGTTTTATTATGGTTTAAAGGGTATTTTAGAAAAAGTGATGTATGTAATTTGTAGTTGCGATTTTGATCGTAGATGAGCTTGAAATGTGAGTGGTTATGTTTCTAAAGGTTTCACACCCGGCAGCCATTTTATCATCCATAGACTTACTTATTTTACTGCTAATTTGGAAAGAAAATTTTAAACATGAACAGTTCAATAACTTGAAATGTTCACGTTTAATGTTTTCTTTTCGATTAAATGTTTAGTCATTATTAAAGGATATTTTACTTCTTAAATAATTTTTATTTAATGACTATTGGTACATTCAATATTATAAAAATAATACGATTGCTCAATCAGTCCCCATTTCAAGACTAATATTTAGTATATAACTACAGAATAAACGAATGAAAAATGCAACTTTTCAATCTAGGAACAGTACATATTTTACTTTGGAAATACGAGTATATGTTTTTTCTAGTACTGGAACCAACCACACACTGAACGTTAGCTAATTAATTATAAATCTATTTGGCTTGACATATAAAGTTCTGTTCAATGTAAAAAATAATAAGTTAAATAATACCGATGACAAGCGCCAGTCGGAAAGGTGAATTTTGTAGTATTTTTACTTACTGCTTGTTATGTTGAATAAAATATACTAATGGAAAACAGTATATAAGGGACAAATACAGCAACAATTGCATTTATTTTATACAAAAAATTACGTCGGAATTGGCATTTTGTTTCGCGGTAAACATTTGGTGAAAATAATTCCCCTGTTAGTGTGATGTAATACCGCGCCATCTTGTTGACTTCTAGTAGAAACTGAATTGTTTTTTAATAAAATTTAAATATATTTTTATTACATAAATAATACAGTGCCATCTTCCAATTTTAGTCTTGCATAAAACACTTGACTAGCTAACAGCCAACTAGTAGTATTCGGTTTTATAATATTATGTCGGTATCGAATTTAGATAAGGTACACACCCACATCAAACGAAAAAAAATATGTTTTAATTAATTACTTAGCCATATTTTAATTAAAAAATTTACTAAAAATGAAATGCACTATTTCTCACAGAGATTTATCAGAATGAAATTATGTTGTTATACAAATATAAATTACGTTATACCGTGGCTGTATAAAGTTTAGGGCGTTTTCCTTTTTACAAAAGGCGATGGCGAAAATTAGACTGTAGTATTTTAAAAATTCTTTTCCAACATGTATTATTTGTATTTATTTTTTGTGGTAACATGCATTTTAGTGAACCATTTTCTTTTGAACTGACCCATTTTGAAACTATTAGATCGATTTAGCCAACTGCGAACTGAGCTGCCTTTATGCTAATTTTTGTACCTATCAAATAAGAAATGTCGGTTACATTTCTACAAATTTGAAAAGAAAGACTACATAATGTAAAAAGATTTTTTAATAAAAGTCTTAATAAATAAGGAAAATGACTATCCGAAGAATATCATTCTGTTATGTGTGTTAGCTATAAATTTAGACTACTCTGTGCAATGGAGACAAAGAGTTGAACTACACGAAGGATCCCAAGGAAACCCTTAACAAAATATTATATTTGAATGGAAAGAATTAGTGAAGATTGACTGCATCGTAATAGATAATTGTATTATACCTCAGAGTAAGGTGTGAGTCGTCGGTCGCTTTGAAAGCCGTCGTTGACTAAGAGTGATACGAATGAAACTGAAATCTAAGGCGTCGGACCGGTTAGATTATTCAAAATAAACTTGTTAAGAGTAGAATTCGCATCACAACGGTACCATTCATATGTAAATAAATATTTAAGTGTATGTCTATTAGACTGCCTGCAAATATTTATATTATTTTTAATCACTTGAGGCGTGAAATATAATTTTTTTTTAAATCTATGATATTTAGAATACATATTATAGTTTTCTGGTAGACTGTAGGTAAACTTTCAGCAACGCTGTTATTTTTCATAGTTTTATGTTAGCAGTTTTGAATATAGAGGGGAAAACATATTTTTATTTGTAGGTTTTGAAAAATATTTCTAGAGGTTACATTTTGTTGCCTTTTATAAATGCTGTGATATAATCTTTCAATTAATTTTCCACACCTTACTTGAATTAACAAAAAATTTGTGTACTTTATTTGTTTTCTCAAAATTTTTCGTATGAATATTGCGAGTGTACGATATATGAAATTTTATTTGTCGCACACAGTTATTAATGTCCACCCTCAGTCTCTAAATTACTATGTATCCGACTTGATGTGCCCATATAGGCAATACGTGTATATTGGTAATACGCCAATGTTTCTCTACTCAAAAACACAATTAAATAAACTACAATAGATTAACTAAAGGGAACTTTTTTGAAATTATAATAGAATAAGAAAAAAGAACTGAGAGTGAGTTACAAATTTTGTTTATTTATGACGTGTGTATTACGAACTTTTAAATTTACTTACTCACTATAATAGAGTAAGAAACATGAACTATTGTAGATAAACTATAATGAAACTTTTTTTGAAACTATAATAGAATAAGAAAAAAGAACTGAGAGTGAGTTACAAATTTTGCTTATTTATGACGTGTGTATTACGAACTTTTAAATTTACTTACTCACTATAATAGAATAAGAAACATGAACTATAGTAGATAAACTATAAGGAAACTTTTTTTGAAACTATAATAGAATAAGAAAAAAGAACTGAGAGTGAGTTACAAATTTTGTTTATTTATGACGTGTGTATTACGAACTTTTAAATTTACTTACTCACTATAATAGAGTAAGAAACATGAACTATAGTAGATAAACTATAAGGAAACTTTTTTTGAAACTATAATAGAATAAGAAAAAAGAACTGAGAGTGAGTTACAAATTTTGTTTATTTATGACGTGTGTATTACGAACTTTTAAATTTACTTACTCACTATAATAGAGTAAGAAACATGAACTATAGTAGATAAACTATAAGGAAACTTTTTTTGAAACTATAATAGAATAAGAAAAAAGAACTGAGAGTGAGTTACAAATTTTGCTTATTTATGACGTGTGTATTACGAACTTTTAAATTTACTTACTCACTATAATAGAATAAGAAACATGAACTATAGTAGATATACTATAAGGAAACTTTTTTTGAAACTATAATAGAATAAGAAAAAAGAACTGAGAGTGAGTTACAAATTTTGCTTATTTATGACGTGTGTATTACGAACTTTTAAATTTACTTACTCACTATAATAGAGTAAGAAACATGAACTATAGTAGATAAACTATAAGGAAACTTTTTTGAAACTATAATAGAATAAGAAAAAAGAACTGAGAGTGAGTTACAAATTTTGTTTATTTATGACGTGTGTATTACGAACTTTTAAATTTACTTACTCACTATAATAGAGTAAGAAACATGAACTATAATAGATAAACTATAAGGAAACTTTTTTTGAAACTATAATAGAATGAGAAATAAGTACTGAGAGTGTGTTACAAATTTTGTTATTTGCGACGTGTGTATTACGGAAATTTAAAATTACTTACTCACTATATGTACTTAGATGTATCTTCACTTATTTAATCCGAGCACAACTAATCCAATCAATAGAAGAATTCCCATCGAAGAATTCCCAGTGAATGATGTGCGTATAACGCCAGATAGGAAGTTGAGCGGTCGACAATTGCGATATACCCTAAAAGTCGTTCATATATGTACACAGCAGTCGGAAACTGAACTCTAGCTAATTACGAGTTAAGAATTGAACTAAATTAACAGGAGAAATAATAAAATTGCGGAATGGATCTATTATTTCAATTAATCTCAAATTTATTACGCCTTGTATGAGACATTTACGCAATATGAGAGCATGCGGTATATGTCGGTTAACGGCCTTAACAGCAAGTCTATTGGATTTGTAATCATCGTATAAAATAAACTTCATTATTTAGCTCATACCCTCTGTTTATAATGGAGCGTATTGACTCACCGTGTGACGATCGAGTGCAGATAGTAACTAATCGAAAAGTAATAATCAAACATCGGAACAAATATGTCTACCTCTCTCTCGTATATGTACAATGGCTACCTCACATATTTTTTCTTATCAGATGATATAGAATGCTTTGAAATTCGAGTTATCGATAAGCGTTGCACGTAAATAAATTAAGATGAAGTATTTGTATAGCAACTAGTTTCGGTAAAATTTTATTAGCTAGGCAAGCGATAAGTCTAATTACATATCACATCTAATTCTAGTTAAATTTCAAACGGAATCAGGTATTCATCTGGTAATCTACATTTATAAAAAAGTTCATTTTAAAATAAATCTTTAAGAAAGCAACGCTAAAGTCTAAAATTGATTGGGTATACCAATAAATTTTTGCTTATTTTTTCGCAAATTTAATTTGTTTTTCAAAAAGGCTATTTTGTATCACATTAATTTTACTAGAAAAACTTTGTTTTATTAATGGCACATTCATAGTAAAATTTGAAACTAGTCATGAGGATATAAATAATAATCGCATTATTTTAAGTTATTTTCAATATGTATGACTGCAGTTTATCAATAACACTTGAGAATGCAGATAGTTTGTCTTCACTTGTTTTATCCGCATATTTAAATATAATCTAGTTGCCACTTACTAAAGAATTTACTCTCGTCCGAGCCACTTATTTTCCGTAAGTACTTCCCACATATGAATTGAGGTATTCTACACATCAGTCACAGATCACAGGTGTTGATACGAATATAGAAGGAAATTATGATGTTAGGTATTTTCATATTGGTGGTTTTAGTGTACTTTATAATTGGTATGTCGTGTAATTGCAAATTTATTTTGCTTTAGAATAGTGGTATTTTATTTTCAAAATTAGTTATTCAGTTGTTTTTCTTCATTTTATTAGTGGGATGCTCATGATTTTTGTTAAGAACAAGTTTGTTTTTATTTTATATATTTGTTGGAGTTTACTCCTTAAGAATAGTTTTTCATATAAAGTGCCCGGAATGATGTTTCATGAGAGTAAAATCAGAAGTTCAGAGCGTTAAAAAGTGTAACCGTTTGGTGGCCTCTCCGTGCAACATTTCTGTGTATCTTTAGAGTGAGATACCAATATTTTTTATTTGACATTTACTTATGGCGTAATCTCCATGACGGAGTGTGACATACATAGTTTACTATCGTTCGCTTATATCAAGATGTAATCATTAAATGTATAGATTATTGCGCGTGATTCGAGTTTCGCTGAAAGTTTTATGAAATTTCCTGCAATTTTGGAAACTTACTCGATGTTTCATCAATTTCTTGAAAATAATGTGTATACATTATTTTCATTATTATTAATGTATATTATATATACATGTATATATATATATATATACATATATATATATATATATATATATATATATATATATATATATAAATATATATATATATATATATATATATATATAATATATATATATATATATATATATATATATATATATATATATATATATATAGTGTAAATGTACATTATATTTCTAAATATATATCTCTCTCTCAATGATAAATAATATAACTTAATAAGATAAGGGGTAACAATTCATTTTCATTCAGTGAAATTCGTCTAAGCGAATATTTAGGAAATTTTCGTATGCACACCTGTACATTTTAGTTAGTACTTAAAAAGAGAAAGAACGAAGAATAAGCCTGTTCATGGCGATGATGTATACGTGTGCATGTGTGTGGGCGCGTGCGTGCCTGCGTACGCACGTGCGTATGTCCGTGCATCCGAGCGCGCGTGCGTGCGTGCATGCGTGCGTCCGTGCGTGCGTGCAAGCGTGTGTGCAAGCGTGCATGCGTCCGTGTGTGTGTGTTTGCCTACGAGCCTGCGTGCGTGTGCACTCCCGTGCGTCCTTGCGCGCGAGTGTGCGTGCATGCGTGCGTGCGTGTGTGCATGCCTGCGAGCCTGCATGCGTGCGTGCGTACGTGCGAGCGATCGTGCGTGCGTGCGTGTGTATGCATATGTATGTATGTATACATATATACATATATCTATATGCATGTGAATACTTAGATGCATTGAATTTAAAACTTAGGATGCCTTCAATTTCGTTTTTGATTAAAAGTAGAGGTGGGGACAGCTGGCCGCCAGCCAGCTGTCCCCACCTCTACTGCCGACCCCATCACAATCAGATCACACTTAAATATTAGTCCAACCATTTCCACTCCAGAATCGGCTATACCAATGCGTCCCCGATCTCGTGCTCAAGCTTTAAGCAGCGCTGCTCGAGCGTCGTTGCTCAGGCATATGTCGCTTTGACGAGCTGCCCTTAAGTGGAGTGGGAATTGAGGGTTAATTAAACGTGGTGGTAATGTGCGAATTAGAAAGGGTGTTTTAGTTAGGGTGACTTTTACGTCTTTTATGTTATACTTAAGGCGGAAAATGCAACTCGCAGTTTCCAGCTTCTAGAATAAAATAAACAATTTTTTTATTTCCATGCCGTTACAAGTAGTAGGTTTTGCTGATATTAACAAGACAATAACATGGCACTACAATGTAAAACAATGATACATTTCATGATGTTTATTAATAGTATTTGTAAAAGAAAAATATGGAAGAAAACTTTTTTGGACATTTTCAAAGCGTTGACAAATGCGGGCTCCAAATAATTGAGCTGGCTGCTCCTTACTTTGCACTAATGTCACATATAATAAAATAATTGTGTAAACACATAGGCAATCCTTGGCATTACGCATTAAAATTTTCAGTATTTTCTGAATCATTTTTCCTATATCGTTTATATCAATAAATTGGCATAGGTCAATAACTTGAAATGGTGTATCAATAATTGAGAGGAGTGCGCGCCCGATTATAGCTAACTAATAAGTACTCGTAAAAAATACAAATCGAACACTAATACAAACACGCGGTATATTATTGGTGCAGTTGAAAGTCGCTTCTATTTTAGAAACTCCGGCCACAAGCACAGCTCTCGTAGTGTGAGGAAGGCTTGAGATGAGTTTTTGTGGGTATGGAAAACTGAGGTGCTGGCGGTCCTTCGGGCTTTCAATCGCTGTCTACGCACGGGTATATTTTTGAGGATGTGGAAAGTGGTGAAAATTAAGATTATCTTGAAGAATATCAGTGATCCCTCATAGCTATCATACATATCAGCAATTCAATTCTATCGATACGTTAAGTCATTCCAGGCCTTTAGCATATTGTTCAGACAATTAATTGTGGCTACATTTAATACAGTTATCACAGTTGAGGCAGGTCTCAGCATGGACTAATGTGGTCTTTCAAGCAGTTCGGTCGGAGTACAGATGTGATATATGTCATGCTGAACTGGGTAGACGTGCGCAACATGTACGAATAATTTTTTTCTGGAAACTCTGTCTTTCTGGAAATCTCTGACGCGTTTGAAAAGGTCTGGTACCCGGTCATTTTGACTGTATTGGAATCCAGATGACTTTGACGGCTTTCGCTAAATTATAATATACTATTTTCGCAACCGTATTATTAACTTGAAACATAAAAATATCACAATTCAGTAAAAGTTGTTAAGCCCGAATATAAATACACTACACGGGATTCATGAATATATATATATATATATATATATATATATATATATATATATATATATATATACATAATATTTTCTATTAACCAATTAATGCAAAAATATATATAAATTAATGAACATTAGTATTATTTTTCACTATGTAAATGCATCTTTCACATGCATAAAAATGTCGTGGATTCTCAAAAGCTAAGAAACTTAGTTTTCTGTGAAAGTTTAAATTAACCTCAAATGACTTTGTTTTTTTTATTATTTTAACTGTCTTTTGTGGACGTTTCCATCAATACCTCTAAAATTGTCTAATTTAGAAATCTAAAATAAACAGTTTTCGGAACTTTATAACTTTCTCTTTGAGTTTCTTTTGTAGATATTTTATATAATTTAGAAAAAAATATTAGGTTTTTATTTTATCTTACTTTCTCTAATATTTTTATTTGAGTGTTAGTTTTTAACTTTTTCGATTCAAGTTTCCATGTCAGAGTGTCTGAGAAAACCGATGACGGACAAATAGTGGATATGTACGTAATCGTAGTTTTTTCCTTTTGATTAGGAGATTTAGAACATTGATTAGGAGTTGTCAGTAGGGGACGGTCCTCTGTCCTATTTCGAGGAATATCGTCTTCAGTGGCATATTCGCAATTTAGTCCAAGGAGTGAGCCGTAAAGAGATGTAGAGTCGAGTTGTCAACTCCCTAATCAGGATTCTTGGCGAGGTGCTAAGAAAAAGTTTAGCTTTTTTTTCCCCAAAACCCATGGCTGGCCTTTTTAAGAGCAGATTGGCTACGTAGCTGTTGGTTGATGGACGTTCTAAGATCTATGTACGGGTCCATGTTATACACCTCGGTGTGACATTAAACTCTAAGCGGAAATTTATATCGTGGGCATGGTATAATGGAGAGAGGATCACGGTAGCCTTTAAAACTATGGCCTTCCATGCTAACAGGGCTCTAAATGCCTTGGCTTTCCAATTGGCAATGTACCTCGGTACGTTGGCTGATGCATCGTCATTGTGGGCTTCGTAGTGGGTTGGCATCCAATAAGTTAGACCGTTCTTATTGCGGATGCAGCGTGCGCTGCCTATGACATCGACAAAAATATAACGCGATCATGGAACGTCGGAATTCTGGTGTAAAATTGGTCTGAGGTAGAACACTGACATTTTTTGTCTTTAGTTCTAGCTTTTTGCTAGTAAGACATGTTTTTCTCTACAATCGACCATGGTCATTGGCAGACAAGATGGTCTTCATCCGTGATCTAGGAGTGAGATTACCGAGAGCGGTTTAAAAAGACCAGGACTTCTGATTTTGATTATTATACGAAAATAACCACAATTTCGTCGAAAAATCTTACACACATTGTTACATCGGTTTCGTTCGATACATAGCTTAACATATTCCAATAGTTTCGAAAACTAAGGCATATCATGTTCTTTTTCACTACAGTGAGTACAGCAATGTGTGTGGAGCTTTATAGCAGAGCAAAGGTCTAAACAATTCAGTAGAATTGTACGATTTTTTAGGGCGTAATTTCTGTTGTCATAATGGTTTTGTGGATATGGGTGGATTGTGGTCTCCTTCAGGTCATTCAATTAATGCATTCTAAAAGTAAATTGACGTATTGAATGCTTATTGTGAAGGGACAGTCTATAACTCCGTTGAACGGTAACGTTCTTGGCAGACACGGACATTATTTGAGGGCATTACAAGAATCCCTGTTTATACAAAGTGGTTGTTATGGGTATCATAATGTGAGACAACTGTGGTGGTGATAAAAATAATGCTATAATATAACAATGCGAGACTATACCCGGTATTCCGGTTACAATTACATAAATTAACTGTAGATGAAAACGTTACCCTACTCATAGGTTTTATTGAATTTTGCGCTACCTAATTTTAATTTATCAGGACGGCGGTAACTATTCAAAACAAGATTATTCTTTTTCAATATGTTTATAGCAGCTATATAAATCTAACGTTGATGTTTCAGCCATAGCGTACGTGGATTCACCGATATCGGACGAGGTGTTCTTCCGTCGATCGGTGACAACACGTGCGGCGGCAGCAGGTCGCGAGTCGGCGCAGACGCTGCTGTTGCGGGATCCGCTCGTGGTGGACGCAATTCGGCGAGCCAGTCATGTTAAGCGACCCAGCACTATCAAGTATCCATCACAATATTTCGACGACGCCTCTTCCGATAGCGACAAGCATGAGGATGAACCCGAACCCAACCGGAGGGAATCGAGGGCTTAGCTTGTACATTACGATTGTAAACCTGTTCGAATGGGCAGTCGATAAGTGCCATATGTATTTTTTTCTAAGCGTTATATATGTCAGTATTTATATTTAGAACAATAAGTAATATTAACAGAAATAATATTCATCTCACGAGAATAGAGTTATTATTATTTATAATATGTATAGTTCCATAATATAATACGAATTAGAAATAAAAATTCATTTAACTCTAGGTTCGCCAGTTACTAGACCTATTGTTTATTTTCATTTAGTGACAACAAATTGCGATGTGTTTTAAAATGTGGGGATAAAGGGGCTTTAAAACTTTAGTTTAGATTCATATTGAGTTTTGCGTGCAGCAAAATTCAAATAAGTTGAATTAAATGGATAAAATAATTTATTCATAGATTTATAACGAACAATGTAGTCCTAAATAAATTATATTTATAGCTTAGTCTAGTCCATTAGGAAACGTGATACGGGCATTTATTGTTGTATATGTTATTAAATGATGTTTCATATTATAATTTATCTAAGAATAAACTTACTTATATGGAATAATTGTAGAATTATTTTTTAAATAATGATATTGCTAATTGTGATTTCTTTAATAAAATAAAAAAGAAACATTTTAAGAATTTCTTCATTAGATTAACATCTTCATCTGGGTTACGGTTAGCTGTATAGCACAAAAGTTTGGCTGAGATTCTCACGAACGTAAGTATATGCAGAGAGTTTTTGTGTCAATTATATATGAATAAGTCGAGAAATGTAAAGTAATCGATATTTAAATAAACTAGCTTTTCGCTCACCGCTTCGCTCCCGTAGACGATTCGTAATCAACCAAAATATTTGATCAGGCAAGTATCTTAAACTAAATAATTTTTAAAAGCCGCATCGTAAAAAAGAACAGAAATTACAGTCAATCACAGAGACGTGTGCAATCACGTGTGTGCCTGTTGGGGCAGTCGACGTTGTGATCCTAACATCATGAAGATTCATTGATGTTCGCTTGGACTCGGCGGACAGTTAGCGCACAGGATTGTACTTAAAATTATAATGTCTTCGTATTGTTATTGAATTTAGAAGCACGCCACAAAAGCAATTGAATTAGTTGTTTAATTATTTGTGTATTAAGAGTATCATTAATAAGTTTTAAGTAAACATTATCCTAAAAATATTTTTCCCTTAAAAAGTTTCCAACCCCTTTTTACGCCCTTAAGGCTTAAATTTCGAAAAATGCTTAAATACTTGTTTCATTATTTGTATTGAACGACATAACCACAAAGTTTTATGTAAACAGGTACAATGGATATATTTTCCGCATACAAGTTTATCCACCACTTTTCAACCGTTGGGGACGTGAACCTCGGAATATGCATAAATATGTGTTTCATTATTTAGGGGTTAAATCTCAAGAAATGCGTGTCCCATTATTTGTGTTCCATAACTTGTATACGTGTCCCACGTGTTCCATTACTTGTATTGAAGAGAATTTACACCATGTTTCACGTAAAAATCGCTATAGAAACATTTTTACTATAAAACTTTAGCAAGAACTTTTACCTCCTTAGAGCTTAAAACTGAAAATGCTTGAATACGTGTTTCATTGTATGTATTGAAGAGCACTAATACCAAATTTTAAGTAAAAACTTAAAATAGAATTATTAATATTTTTCCCACACAAATTTAGTAACACCTTTCATCCACTTAGGGTTTGAATTTCAGAAAATGCTTGTATCATTATTTGAACTGAAGAAAATTAATTACAAATTTCAAGTAAAAAATACAATAGAAATATAATATATATAATATATATATATATATATATATATATATATATATATATATATATATACATATATATATAAATATGTGCATAAATATTTCTATAAGAATTCTAATATTAAGTTTTATGTATAAAATTTACAATAGAAATATATTTCCAGTACAACATAAAACCATCACTATTAACTCCGTCCAGACTTGAATCTTGAAAAAAGCTTAAATGTATGTTCCATTATTTATACTGAAGAGCATTAACATCAAGTTTCACGTAAAAAATTACAATAGAAATATTTTTCTCATACAAATTTAGCCAACATTTTTCATTCTTTTGGTAATTGAATCTCTGAAAATGCTTAAACACTTGTTTCATTATTTGTGTAGAAGAGTATTAATACCAAGTGTTAAGTAAAAACTAAGAGGAAAATATTTTTCTATACAAATTTCCCTAATCTTTTCAAATATTTATGGGATGAATCTCGAAGAAAGCTGAAATACGTATTTAATTATTTGTATCGAGGAGCATTAATACTAAGTTTCACGTAAAAATTAATGATAGAAATATTGTTTCCAAACAAATTTAGCCACCACTTTTCATCTCTTTAGGGGTTGAATCTCAAAAAATAGTTGAATGTTTATTTCCTTATTTATGTTGAAGAGTATTAAAACTAAGCTTTAAGTAACAATTTTCCAATTATTTCAACCTTTAGTGGATGAATATCGAAAATTCTAAAATACGCGCATTATTATTTGTGTTGACGAGCATCAATACTATGTTTCAAATAAAAACTGACAACAGAAAAATCCTTTCCTCACAAATTTTGCTACCCGTTTTCAAACTATACGAGGTTAATCTCAAAAATTTCTAAAATACTGTTTGTCATAAAGGGCATTACCACTAAGTTTCACGTGATATTTACAACAGAAATATTTTCTACATAAAAACATGGAAACCCTTGTTCACCCTCTTAAAAGTGAAATATAGGAAAATGCTTAAATACTTGTTTCATTCTTTGTGTTGAAGAGTATTGATATAAATTTTAAATAAAAACGACTATGAAAATAATTTTCCTATCTAAATTTAATGACCCCTTTGCAACTACTTTGGGTTAAATCTCGACAGATTTTCCAATATCTCTTTCATTATTTTTGTTGAGATGCATAAAAATAAGTTCATACGTAAAATTTACAACTGAAATATTTTTTTCATATTAATTTAGCCATTACTTTTCACCCCGTCAGGGGTTGCATACTTATAAATTTTTAAATATAGTATCATTGTTTGTGTTGAATAGTATTAATATATAGTTAGTTGTATTGAAGACTATTAATACAACAATTTAAGTAAAAATTAAAATAAAATAAAAATAATAAAATTCTCGCACACAAGATTCCCACCCAATTACAATCATTTAAGGACGAATCTCGAAGAATTATGAAATACGTGTTTTACTACTTGTATTAAAGAGCATTAATACTAAGCTACGTGATAAAAATTTAAGAACAGTAATATTATTCCCATACAAATTTAGCCACCATTTTTTATCCATTTAGGGGTTGAATCTCAAAAAAATACTTAAAACGCTTTTAATTCTTTCTGACGAAAATTATTTATACCAAGTTTACATCAACAATTACTAAGAAAATATTTTTTCGCGTACAAATTCACCCATTCCTGTTTTTAATTATAGGGGTTCCATTTAGAAAAAAATCTGAAATATGTGTTCTACTATTTGTATTGAGGACCGAATTAGGCAAGACCGAGTTAGGCAAGGATAAGCTAGGCCAGGCCAGACTAAACCGGGCTATGCCAATGTAGGCCAGGTTGGCCAGGTTAACCATAATACGACAGGCTAGGCCAGGCTTGGTTAGATAAGCCAGGCTAGGTAGGCCTAGACTAGGCTAGCCAGGAAAGGCCAGGCTAGGCAGGAAAGGCCAGGCTCGAGAAGGCTGGACTAGGCCAGGAAAGGATAGGTCAGGGTACGCCAAGCTAGGACAGGCTACGACAAGTTATCACAGGCTAAGCTAGGCTAGATCAGGCCACGCCAAGCTATGCTAACCTAGGCCACGTAAGGCCAAACTGGGCCAGGCTAGCCCAGGATAAGCCAGGACAGGACGAGATAGGACAGGCCAGGCCAAACAAGTCCAGCCTAATAAGCCTAGGTCAACCTAGGCCAGTTTAGGCTAGGACAGGCCGGGCTAGGTCAGGCTGGTCAGGCTAAGCCAGGTTAGGCCAGGGTAGGCTAGGCTAGGTTAGGCCAAGTAAGGACAAGCAAGGCCTGGACCAGCAACACTAGGACACGCTAGGCTAGGCTAGGCTAGGTTAGGTTGGGTTACGTTGTGTTAGGATGGGTTAGTTTGGAATTAGGTTCGGTTAGGTTATGTAGGTTGGATTAGATTAGTCTAGATTGGGTTAGGTTTGGTTGGGTTATGTTAGATTCGGCTGGGATAGGTCAAGCAAGGCTAGGCTAGGCTATCAAAAGTTAGGCTAGGCCAGGCTAGGTTGGGCTAGACTAGGTAGGGGCAGGCTGTGCTAAGCCAGACTAGGCTAGGCAATGACAGGCTAGGTTGGGCTATGCCAGGTTAGGCTGGCCTAGGCTGAGCTGAACTAGGCTGGGCTGGGCTAGACAAAGCTCGGCAAGGCTAGGCTGGCCTAGGACAGGCTATAGTAGGCAAAGCTGTGTTAGGTTAGGCTGGGCTAGGTTAGGCTGGGTTAGATTAGGCTAGAATAAATTGTGCTAGGTCAGATCGTATCAGGTTGGGTCCGGTCGGGTCAGGTCAGGTCAGGTTGGATCCGATCGGGTTAGGTCGAATCAGGTCGGGGCAGGTCGGCCCAGGTAGGTCCGGATCGCGCCGGGTTGGGCCGCCTCGGGCCGAGTCAGGCCGGGTCGGGCCGGGTCGGACCGGGTCGGGCCAGATCGGGTCGGGTCGGGCCGGATCGGGGCGGGTCGGGTCGAATCGGGTCGGGTCGGGCCGGTCGGGTTGAACCAGGTTGGGTAGGGTCGGGTCCAGTCTGGTCAGTTCTTCCGTTTTCGAGTAATTTTGTGCCTATTTACGCCACTTTCGTCTCTTGAGTTTTCCTTAGCTTCGGTTAGTTTAGGCTATGTCAGTTTAGGTTAAGTTAGGTTAGGTTAGGTTAGATTAAGTTAGGTTTGGTTAGGTTGAGTTAGGTATGGTTAGGTAAGATTAGGTTAGGTTAGATTGGCTTTACGCTTCTTACGACAATTTTTTGTATTTTTGGCGATTTTGACATTTTTCGCCAACTTCGCCAATTTTCGCTAGTTTGTCAATTTTATTAAATTTTAATTTTTTTTTGGTATTTTATAATTTTTTGCCATTTGGTGTCTATTTACATCATTTGCACCACTTTCGTCTCTTGAGGTTTCCTTAGCTTTAGTCTAGGCTAGGTCAGTTTAGATTAAGTTAGGTTGAGTAAGGTTAGGTTAGGTTTGATTGGCTTTACGGTTCATGCAATGATTTTCGCTATTTTTCGCGAATTTAAAAATTGTTTACCCTTGTTACCATTTTTCACCAATTTCATCGAATTACGCTATTTTGTTAATTTTTTAAAATTTCATAATTACTTTCGTTTTTATAAAATTTTTCACTATTTTGTGTTTATTTACACCATTTTCACCACTTTCGTCTCTTGAGTTTTCCTTAGTTTCGGTTAGTCTAGGCATGGTCAATTTAGGTTAAGTTAGGTTAGACTAGGTTGAATTAGGTTAAGTGAGGTCAGATTAAATTAGATTAGATCGGCTTTGGAACGATTTTTGCTATTTCAGGCCATTTTCATAATTTTTTGCTTATTTCGCAATTTTTCGGCATTTTTATAATTTTTCGCAATTTTGTCAATTTGTTTAAATTTCACAATTTCTTCCATTTTTGCCATTTTGTGTCTATTTACACAATTTTCACCACTTTCGTTTCTTGCGTTTTCCTTAGGTTCGGTTAGTCTAGACTAGGGAAGTTCAGATTAAGTTAAGTTAGGTTAGGTTACGTCAGATTAGGTTAGATTAGATTAGGTTTAGGATTAAGCAATAATTTTCGCTATTTTTCACCAATTTGACAATTTTTTGCCTTTCTCACGATTTCTCGCCAATTTCACCATTTCTCGTTATTTTGTAATTTTTTTTAAATTTCATAATTCCTTCCGTTCTTGTGCAATTTTCCGAAATTTTGTCTCTATTTACATAATTTTGAGCACTTTCGTCTCTAGAGTTTTCCTTAACTTTGGCTAGTCTAGAATATATCAGTTTAGGTTAAGTTAGGTTAGGTTAGGTTAAGTTTGGCTAGGTTCAGTTAAGTCTGGTTAGGTTAGATTAGGTTAGGTTACATTAGCTTTACAATTCTTGCAACGATTTTGAGAAGTTTTTGCAATTTTCTCCAATTTCGCCATTTTCGCTATTTTGTCCATTTCTTGAAATTCCGTAATTTTTTCCGATGTTGTGCAATTTTTCGCTATTTTGTGCCTAGTTTTGATACCATTTTCACCACTTCCGTCTCTTGAGTTTTCCTTAATTTCAATTAGTCAAGGCTAGGCCTGTTTAGGTTAAGTTAGGTTAGATTATGTTAGGTTGGGTCAGGTTGGGTTAGGTCAGATTAGGTTAGTTTAGATTGGCTTTATGCTTCTTGCAGTGAGTTTTGCTGTTTTTGGCCGATTTGAATATTTATTGCCTTTTTCAGTATTTTTCGCCAATCTCACCATTTTTTATATTTTGTCATTTTTTTGAAATTACATAATTTTTTGGGATTTTTTGCAATTTCCCACTATTTTGTATCTATTTAAACAATTTTCAACATTTTTGACTTTTGAACTGTGTTTAGCTGCCATTATTCTAGGCTAGGTCAGTTTATCTTAAGTTAGGTTAATTAGGTTAATTTGGGTTAAGATAGGTTAGGTCAGATTAGGTTAGTTTAGCTTGGCTTTACGCTTCTTGCAGTGATTTTTGCTATTATTGGCCAATTTTACAACTTTTTGACTATTTGCCATTTTTTGCCAATTTCGCCAATTTCCGATTTTTGGTAATTTTGTCTAAATTTCATAGGTTTTTCGGACTTTTTGAAATTTTTCACTATTTTGTGCCTACTTAAACAATTTTCACCATTATTGACTTTTGAGATTTCCTTAACTTCGATTAGTCTAGGCTAGGTCAATTTAGGTTAAGTTAGGTTAGGTCAGTTTAAATTAGGTTAGGTTAGGTTGGGTTAGTTTAGGTTACTTCAGATTAGGTTTGTTTTGATTAGCTTTAAACTTTTTGCAATGATTTTTGCTAGTTTTGGCCAAATTGACAATTTTTGCCACTTCACCATTCACATTTTAATAATGCCACTTCACCATTTTAATAATGAAATTTCAACAAATTTATCAAAAATCAGAAAATGGCGAATTTGGCATAAAATAGCCAAAATTACTGCAAGAATCGTAAATCCTATCTCAACTAACCTAATCTGACCTAACTTAACCTAACCCAACCTAACCTAACCTAACCTAACTTAACCTAACATAACCTAACTTAACATAAACTGACTTAGCCTAAACTAATCGAAGTAAAGGAAAACTCAATAATCAAAACTGGTGAAAATTGTTTAAATAGGCACACAATAGTACAAAACTGCATATAATAGGAAAAAATTTGATATTTCAAAAAAATTACAAAATATAAAAAAAAATTGAAATTGGCAAAAAAAGCAAAAAGCTGTCAAATTATCCAAAAATAGCAAATGTCACTGCTAGAAGCATAAAGTCAAACTAAACTAACCTAACCTAACCTAACCTAACTTAACCTAACCTAACCTAAATTAACATGTAATTAGCTAGCCTTGACTAATCGAAGCTAAATAACACTCAAAATTAAAAAATGGTCAAAATGGTTTACACAGGCACAAGATAGTGGAGAATTACAAAAAATCGGAAAAAATGATGGAATTAAAAAAAAATGACCAAAAATCGAAAAATTACGACTTAGACGAAAAATTGCGAAGAAAGTAAAAAATTGTCAAATTGGCCAAAATTAACAAAAATTACTGCAAGAAGCGTAAAGCCAAGCTAAATAAACCTAATCTAACACGACATAACCTAACCTAACTTAACCTAACCTATCATAACTTAACATATAATGACCCAGCCTAGACTAATAGAAGCTAAGGAAAACTCTAAATTTAAAACTAGTCGAATTTATTTAAATTGGCACAAGATAGTGGAGAATTGCAAAAAATCTGAAAAAATGGTGAAATTTAAAAAATTTACCTAAAATCGAAAAATGACGATATTGACGAAAAATGGCGAAAAAGGTAAAACATTGTGAAATCGGCCAAAAATATCAAAAATCACTGCAAGAAGCATACAGCCAAACTAAACTAACCTAATCAGACCTAACCTAACCTAACCCAACCTAACCTAACCTAACTTAACCTTACCTAACCTAAATTAACATAAACTGACCTAGCCTTGACTAATCAAAGGTAAGTAACACTCTAAAATAAAAAAAACGGTCAAAATTGTTTAGGTAGGCACAAAATAGCGGAAAATTGAAAAAATCGGAAAAAATTGTGAAATTTAAAAAATTGGGGAAAAGGCAAAAATTGTAAAATTAACCAAAAACAGCAAAAATCACCGCAAAAAGCGTAAAGCCCATATAAACTAACCTAATTTGGCATGGCTAACCCAACCTAACATAACCTAACTTAACATATACTGACTTAGCCTAGACTAATCGAAGCTAAGCAAAAGTCAAAAATGGGCAAAATATGTTTAAATAAGCACAAAATAGTGAAAAATTTCAAAAAATCGGAAATTAATGATGAATTTTCAAAAAATTAACCAAAAACTGAAAAATGGCGAAATTGGCGAAAAAGGCAAAAAATTGTCAAATTGGTCGAAAATAGCAAAACACTGCAAAAACGTAAAACCAATCTAAACTAGCCTAATCTGACCTAATCTAACCTAACCCAACCTAACCTAACCTACCTTGATGTCACCTAACCTAACCTAACTAGACATATACTGAAATAGCCTAGGCTAATCGAAGCTAATGAAAACTCAAAATTGAAAAATGGTCAATACTTGTTTAAATAAGCACAAAATAGTGAACAATTTCAAAAAATCGGAAAAAATGATGAAAATTAAAAAAATTGACCAAAAATCGAAAAATTTCAAAAGTGGCGAAAAATGGCGAAAAAGGTAAAAAATTGTAGCAAAAAACACTTTAAAAACGTAAAACCTAGACTAACCTAAGCTGACCTAACCTGACCTAACATAACCTATCCTAACTTAACCTAACCTAACCTAACTAGACATATGCTGAAATAGCTTAGACTACTAGCCTAATCTGACCTAACATAACCTAACCCAACCTAACCTAACCAAACCTAACCTAATTTGACATACACTGAAAAAGCCTAAATTAATCGAAGCTAATGAAAATTCAAAAGTCAAAAATGTTCAAACTATGTTTAAAAATCACAAAATAGTGAAAGTTGAAAAAAATCGGAAAAATTGATAAAATTTAAAAAAAATGACAAAAAATAGAAAATGGCGAATTTGGCGAAAAATGACGAAAAAGGCAAAGAATTGTCAAATTGGCCGAAAATAGTAAAAAACACTGCAAAGACGTGAAACCAATCTAAACTAATCTGATCTGACCCCTAACCTAACCCAACCTAACCTAATCTAATTTAACCTCACCTAACTTGACATACACTGAAATAGCCTAGACTAATCGAAGTTAATGAAAACTCAAAATTCAAAAACGGTCAAAATATGTTTAAATAAGCACAAAATAGTGAAACATTTAAAAAAATCGGAAAAAATTAAATTTAAAAAAAATGACGTAAAAACGAAAAATGGCCGAAGGTGCGAAATATGTCGAAAAAAGGCACAAAATTGTCAAATTGGCCGAAAGTAGCAAAAAATTTTGCACAAACGTATAACCAATCTAAACTAACCTAATCTGACCTAAGCTAACCTAACCCAACCTAACCTATCCTAACTTAACCTAACCTAACCTAACTTGACATATACTGAAATAGCCTAGACTAATCGAAGCTAATGAAAACGCAAAAGTCAAAAATGTTGAAAATATGTTTAAATAAGCACAAAATAGTGAAAAGTTTAAAAAAATAGGAAAAAATGATGAAATTTAAAAAAATTTACCAAAAATCGAAAATGGCGAAATTGCCGAAAAATGGCGAAAAAGGCAAAAAATTGTTAAATTGGCCGAAAATAGCAAAACACTGCAAAAACGTAAAAGCAATCTAAATTAATCTAAATTGACCTAACCTAACCTAACCCAACCTAACCTAACCTAACTTAACCTAAACTAACCTAACTAGATATATACTGAAATAGCCTAGACTAATCGAAGCTAATGAAAACTCAATAGTCAAAAATGTTTAAAATTTGTTTAAATAGGCTCAAAATAAAGAAAAATTTCAAAAAAATTACAAAATTTTAAAAGTGGACCAAAAATGGAAAAATGGCGAAATTGGCGAATAAGACAAAAAATTGTTAAATTGGAAGAAAGTAGCAAAAACACTGCAAAAACGTAAAACCAATCTAAACTAACCTAATCTGACCTAACCTAACCTGACCCAACCTAACCTAACCTAACTTTACCAGACCTAACCTAACATGACATATACTGAAAAAACCTAGACTAATCGAAGTTATTGAAAACTCAAAATTAAAAAATGGTCAAAATATGTTTAAAAAACACAAAATAGTGAAAAATTTCAAAAAATCGGAAAAAATGATGAATTTAAAAAAAATTACCAGAAATGGAAAAATGGCGAAATTGGGGAAAAACGGCGAAAAAGGCAAAAAATTGTCAAAATCGCCGAAAATAGCAAAAATCCCTGCAAAAACGTAAAACCACTCTAAATCAGCCTAATCTGACCTAACCTAACTTAACGTAACTTAACCTAACTAGACATATACTGAAATAGCCTAGACTAATCGAAGCTAATGCAAACTCAAAAGTGAAAAATGTTTAAATAAGCATAAAATAGTGAAAAATTTCAAAAAATGGAAAAAAATGAAAAATTTTTAAAAATGGACCAAAAATGGAAAAATTACGAAATTGACGAAAAATGGCAAAAAAGGCAAAAAATTGACAAATTGGCCGAAAATAGCAAAAAACACTGAAAAAACGTAAAACCAAACTAAACTAACCTAATCGGCCCTAACCTAACCTAACCAAACTTAACCTAACCTAACTTGACATATACTGAAAAAGCCTAAACTAATCGAAGCTAATGAAAATTCAAAAGTCAAAAATGTTCAATATATGTTTAAAAAATCACAAAATAGTGAAAAGTTGAAAAAAACGGAAAAACTGATAAAATTTTAAAAAATGACAAAAATCGAAAATGGCGAAATTGGCGAAAAATGGCGAAAAAGGTAAAGAATTGTCAAATTGGCCGAAAATAGCAAAGAACACTGTAAAAACGTGAAACCAATCTAAACCAATCTGATCTGACCCCTAACCTAACCCAATCTAACCTAACCTAACTTAATCTAACCTAACTTAACCTAACTAGACATATTCTGAAATAGCCTAGACTAATAGAAGCTAATAAAACTCAAAAGTAAAAAATGTTCAAAATATGTTTAAAAAAGTACAAAATAGTGAAAAATTTCATAAAATCGGAAAAAATTAAAAATTTTTAAAAAATGGACCAAAAATGGAAAAATAACGAAATTGGCGAAAAAGGCAAACAATTGTCAAATTGGCCGAAAATAGCAAAAAACACTACAAAAACGTAAAACCAAACTAAACTAACCTAATCGGACCTAACCTAACCTAACCTAACCTAACTTGACATATACTGAAAAAGCCTAAACTAATCGAAGCTAATGAAAATTCAAAAGTTAAAAATGTTCAATATATGTTTAAAAATCACAAAATAGTGAAAAGTTGAAAAAAAACGGAAAAATTGATAAAATTTTAAAAACTGCCAAAAAATCGAAAATGGCGAAATTGGCTAAAAATGGCGAAAAAGGTAAAGAATTGTCAAATTGGCCGAAAATAGCAAAAACACTGCAAAAACGTAAAAGCAATCTAAATTAATCTAATTTGACCTAACCTAACCTAACCCAACCTAACCTAACCTAACTTAACCTAAACTAACCTAACTAGACATATACTGAAATAGCCTAGACTAATCGAAGCTAATGAAAACTCAATAGTCAAAAATGTTTAAAATTTGTTTAAAAAGGCTCAAAATAAAGAAAAATTTCAAAAAAATTAAAAAATTTTAAAAATTGACCGAAAATGGAAAAATAGCGGAATTGACGAATAAGACAAAAAATTGTTAAATTTGAAGAAAGTAGCAAAAAACACTGCAAAAACGTAAAACCAATCTAAACTAACCTAATCTGACCTAACCTAACCTGACCCAACCTTACCTAACCTAACTTTACCAGACCTAACCTAACATGACATATACTGAAAAAACCTAGACTAATCGAAATTATTGAAAACTCAAAATTAAAAAATGGTCAAAATATGTTTAAAAAACACAAAATAGTGAAAAATTTCAAAAAATCGGAAAAAATGATGAATTTAAAAAAAATTACCGGAAATGGAAAAATGGCGAAATTGGGGAAAAACGGCGAAAAAGGCAAAAAATTGTCAAAATCGCCGAAAATAGCAAAAATCCCTGCAAAAACGTAAAACCACTCTAAATCAGCCTAATCTGACCTAACCTAACTTAACGTAACTTAACCTAACTAGACATATACTGAAATAGCCTAGACTAATCGAAGCTAATGCAAACTCAAAAGTGAAAAATGTTTAAATAAGCATAAAATAGTGAAAAATTTCAAAAAATGGAAAAAAATGAAAAATTTTTAAAAAATGGACCAAAAATGGAAAAATTACGAAATTGACGAAAAATGGCAAAAAAGGCAAAAAATTGACAAATTGGCCGAAAATAGCAAAAAACACTGAAAAAACGTAAAACCAAACTAAACTAACCTAATCGGCCCTAACCTAACCTAACCAAACCTAACCTAACCTAACTTGACATATACTGAAAAAGCCTAAACTAATCGAAGCTAATAAAAATTCAAAAGTCAAAAATGTTCAATATATGTTTAAAAAATCACAAAATAGTGAAAAGTTGAAAAAAAACGGAAAAACTGATAAAATTTAAAAAAATGACAAATAATCGAAAATGGCGAAATTGGCGAAAAATGGCGAAAAAGGTAAAGAATTGTCAAATTGGCCGAAAATAGCAAAAAACACTACAAAAACGTGAAACCAATCTAAACTAATCTGATCTGACCCCTAACCTAACCTAACCTAACTTAACCTAACCTTAGGTTAGGTTAGGCTGGGTTAGGCTGGGTTAGGCTGGGTTAGGCTGGGTTAGGCTGGGTTAGGCTGGGTTAGGCTGGGTTAGGCTGAGTTAGGCTGGGTTAGGCTGGGTTAGGCTGGGTTAGGCTGGGTTGGGCTGGGTTAGGCTGGGTTAGGCTGGGTTAGGCTGGGTTAGGCTGGGTTAGGCTGAGTTAGGCTGGGTTAGGCTGGGTTAGGCTGGGTTAGGCTGGGTTAGGCTGGGTTAGGCTGGGTTACGCTGGTTTACGCTAGGTTAGGTTAGGTTAGGTTAGGTTAGGCTAGGTTAGGTTAGGTTAGGTTAGGCTAGGTTAGGCTAGGTTAGGCTAGGTTAGGCTAGGTTAGGCTAGGTTAGGCTAGGTTAGGTTAGGTTAGGCTAGGTTAGGCTAGGTTAGGCTAGGTTAGGCTAGGTTAGGCTAGGTTAGGCTAGGTTAGGCTAGGTTAGGCTAGGTTAGGCTAGGTTAGGCTAGGTTACGCTAGGTAACGCTAGGCTGGGCTAGGTTAGCCTAGGTTAGGCTAGGTTACGCTAGGTTACGCTAGGTCACGCTAGGTTAGGCTAGGTTAGGCTAGGTTAGGCTAGGTTAGGCTAATTTAGGCTAGGTTAGGCTAGGTTAGGCTAGGTAAGGCTAAATTAGGCTAGGTTAGGCTAAATTAGGCTAGGTTAGGCTAAATTAGGCTAGGTTAGGCTAGTTTAGGCTAGGATAGGCTAGGCTAGGCTAGGTTAGGCTAGGCTAGGCTTGGCTAGGCTAGGCTAGGCTAGGCTAGGCTAGGCTAGGCTAGGCTAGGCTAGGCTAGGCTAGGCTAGGCTAGGCTAGGCTAGGCTAGGCTAGGCTAGGCTAGGTAAGGCTAGGCTAGGCTAGGCTAGGCTAGGCTAGGCTGGCCCAGCCTAGCCCAGCCTAGCCCAGCCTAGCCCAGCCTAGCCCAGCCTAGCCCAGCCTAGCCCAGCCTAGCCCAGCCTAGCCCAGCCTAGCCCAGCCTAGCCCAGCCTAGCCTAGCCTAGCCCAGCCTAGCCTAGCCTAGCCTAGCCTAGCCTAGCCTAGCCTAGCCTAGCCTAGCCTAGCCTAGCCTAGCCTAGCCTAACCTAACCTAACGTAGCGTAACCCAGCCTAGCCTAGCGTAACCCAGCCTAGCCTAGCCTAGCCTAGCCTAGCCTAGCCTAGCCTAGCCTAGCCTAGCCTAGCCTAGCCTAGCCTAGCCTAGCCTAGCCTAGCCTAGCCTTACCTAGCCTAGCCTAGCCTAGCCTAGCCTAGCCTAGCCTAGCCTAGCCTAGCCTAGCCAAGCCTAGCCTAGCCTAACCTAGCCTAGCCTAGCCTATCCTAGCCTAAACTAGCCTAACCTAGCCTAATTTAGCCTAACCTAGCCTAATTTAGCCTAACCTAGCCTAATTTAGCCTTACCTAGCCTAACCTAGCCTAACCTAGCCTAAATTAGCCTAACCTAGCCTAACCTAGCCTAACCTAGCCTAACCTAGCGTGACCTAGCGTAACCTAGCGTAACCTAGCCTAACCTAGGCTAACCTAGCCCAGCCTAGCGTTACCTAGCGTAACCTAGCCTAACCTAGCCTAACCTAGCCTAACCTAGCCTAACCTAGCCTAACCTAGCCTAACCTAGCCTAACCTAGCCTAACCTAGCCTAACCTAGCCTAACCTAACCTAACCTAGCCTAACCTAGCCTAACCTAGCCTAACCTAGCCTAACCTAGCCTAACCTAGCCTAACCTAACCTAACCTAGCGTAACCTAGCCTAACCTAACCTAACCTAACCTAACCTAGCGTAAACCAGCGTCCGCCAACCCAGCCTAACCCAGCCTAACCCAGCCTAACCCAGCCTAACCCAGCCTAACTCAGCCTAACCCAGCCTAACCCAGCCTAACCCAGCCTAACCCAGCCTAACTCAGCCTAACCCAGCCTAACCCAGCC